>JADLZN010006806.1:0-56488 GCA_018155175.1 Sinocyclocheilus anophthalmus
GTCCTGGTCCCTTTGCAGAAAAACAGCCCCAAAGCATGATGTTTCCACCCATGCTTCACAGTAGGTATGGTGTTCTTGGATGCAACTCAGCATTCTTTCTCTCCAAAAACACGGACAATTGGATTTTTACCAAAGTTCTTTTTGGTTCATTCGACCATATGAATTCTCCAATCCTCTTCTGGAGCATCCAATGCTCTTAGCCACTTCAGACGGGCTGGCATGTAATGGTTAAGCAGGGGGGAAACATATGGCATGCAGGATTTGTCCCGGCGGCGAAGTGTGTTACAGGAATGGCAGCCTTGTACTTGGTACCAGCTTGATCTCTGCAGGTCATTCACTAGGTCCCCCCGTGTGGTTCTGGATTTTTGCTCACAGTTCTTGTGATAATTTTGACCCCAAAGGGTGAGATCTTGCGTGGAGCCCCATAACGAGGGAGATTATCAGTGGTCTTGTATGTATTCAATTTTCTAATAATTGCTCCCACAGTTGTTTTCTTCACACCAAGCTGCTTACCTATTTCAGATTCAGTCTTCCCAGCCTGGTGCCGGTCTACAATTTTGTTTCTGGTGTCCTTGGACAGCTCTTTGGTCTTGGCCATGGTGGAGTTTGGAGTGTGAATGTTTGAGGTTGTGGACAGATGTCTTTTACACTGATAACGAGTTCAAACAGATGCCATTACTACAGGTAACGAGTGGAGGACAGAGGAGCCTCTTATAGAAGAAGTTACAGGTCTGTGAGAGCCAGAAATCTTGCTTGTTTGTAGGGGACCAAATACTTATTTTACAGAGGAACTTACCAATTAATTCTTTAAAAATCCTAAAATTTGATTTTCTGGATTTTCTTTTCTCATTTTCTCTCTCATAGTTGAGGTATACCTATGAAAATTACAGCCCTCTCTCATCTTTTTAAGTGGGAGAACTTGCACAATTGGTGGCTGACTTAATACTTTTTTGCCCCACTGTATATGCGAGGTATGCATGCTTAAATGTTTACATTAGCTTCTCTTGATTTAAAGGCCAAATTAATGACATGAATGTTAGGACTATAAGGGTAAAGGAGTTCGTGATGAAACCATGACGACAGTTCAGCATTCTTCGCAAAAGTATATTCCTAATATGTCCATGTTTTTCTATACATGTGGCCATTTTATACAACACATATTCTCGGCCAAGATCCTATATGTATGTCATCTATATCATCATTGGTTAAAGGGTTGAAACTCCCCTCAACATATGCCTATATAATATCTTTATACCTATGAATAAATTAAAGTATTGAGAATACATATGAATGTGTGTTTTCTTACTTCCCGGCCGTATCTACACTTTAAAGTACAATGAGAATTCTCAATGGGGCAAACGGAATACAGAGGGATAAATTGTTATTCTTATTAACAAGCACCTCACCAGAAAAATTGAATTGCGTTATTCTCAGACCCTTGGTGCATACAGATAGCATAAATACAGATTAAATACAAAATATACAAATATACAAATAAGGTAAATGTAAAAATATATATATATAAAGTACAAGGCATATGGCAGATAGAGTGCAGACCAGTAAAGTAAACAACAGTGCAGATATAGTGATTGTAGTGCAAAAAAAAATATTTGTAGTGCAAAAGAGCTTATTCAAACTGATTAAAGTGACAGTGTGTGTGTGTTTGGGAGGGGGGAGTGGGAGAGTCCATCAGGGGGTCAGAGTTCAGAGGTGCGTGGGGCAAAAGAGGTGAGGGGGGGCAAGGTCGGGAGGATTAATGTACATGCTGTATTTAAAAGCTTCAATTAAAGAGTGTTAACCCCTAATTGTTAAAGCTATTTGGTAGCTTAGCCTAAGATTAAACTATGCTAAGTCGTGTTAGCTTAGCTGCTTAAGGTGGTTTGTTTACAACATGGCATCACCAGATGCTATGTGGAGTTAGCGCTTCCTGTGACAAGTTGTTGTCATGGTAACCAATGCATGCCAGTGCAATTCAAGCAGTTTAGTGTCTGCCTATTTCAAAGAAGTTGCCCACAGTTTAAAATGTGGTGCTTTCAGTCCTTCAAGACTTGTTGCATTAACTAAGCACTTCTGTGATTGCTTCTCTAATTTAACAAAAAACTTCGTGCACTTGTTTAAAGAATAACCAAAACAGGTTTACTGTAAGTTACAGCCGGTTTAAACATATATGCAGTTATGTGTGCCTCACACATGAATACTAAAGTACAGTATTACACCTTTAATTTCACTCAGCGAGTGAAACACATAAAGACCACCAGGTTGCTAGGCTTGTATACACGCAGTCAAAGTGTAGATGAATTGCTTCAATCTAATTATAAACTATAAGGCCTTTATGCTGTAGAAAGAGGAGCATCACTCAAATCTACCTTGATATAACTGTACTGAGATTTCTTCTTCAAAGAAACAATTTAAAAAATACTGCAATTTTGTGATTTCTTCACTAAAGCATACTACATTATGGTACAGTTTGGACATGCCGCTGAGCTGAGATTCAGACTTATGCTTTGTCAGAACAGATTTATGCTTTAATACTGAAATTAGGGTTTCTTTGCTAAAATCAGATTAACCTTACACCGATACCATTAAGCATGAAATACATAAAAACTCTTCCAATCATAATAGCGGTACCAAATCAAACCCCCACTTTATCTGCATTTAAACAAGCCAGCAAATAGGGACACAACAGCGCATCTCAAGTCACGCCCTATTCTAACCTGGACTATCACGCATACTTTTAGGTTGACAGCGTTTAAGCTCATAACCATCGTTTTATCACGCCCGCATTCTCTCCAACAAAATCTGTTGCGACTCAGCTCATGAGGAAATATGAATAATTAATCATAACTAGTTATAATTAATTACAAATAGTTAGATCCGCTGTAGATATTTACTTGACCTCTAAGGGTCAACTGTCTGTCAATTCTAAGAAAATGTATTTCCTGGTTAAGAAAAATAAATGTCTTACTGTACAATACTACTCAGAGCATGTATCATAAATCTGCATGATTAAGGGACTCCAGTTATGAGAAAACAATAAACAACCTCAAGTGTGATACAAGTAAGACTTTATTAACTACATCAACACTAAACAGTCCAACATACTACATAAACACTAATGATTACATACACAACACTTCAAACTGGTAATATCACACACACACACAAACACTCACACATCCACACACACACAAACACACACACATACAGTTGGTATAGGAAAGGGTTTAAGCTTAACTCAGTACAGAGAAGAGAAAAAAGGAATGAAATTATGGAACCATTTGCATATTCAACAAATCTAAGCCTGAGGGATACGTCAGATTCTTAGTTCAAACTCACTTTGTCAGAAAGTGCCAATGCTACCTAATGTATCAATCATAAGGCTAAGTTGAATTTGCATGGTCTCGTTGCCGAGAGAGGCTTGATGTCAATCTGCAGGCTAAGTGGATCTTGCTAAGTTGGTTGATGAGAAATAACCAGTTTGAGTCAGAGAATCTTTGGGGAATGGAAAAGTCAAGGCCGAAGCCTAGCACGAACTTAGCGGGTTGCAGAAGCGTTCTAGCTAATGTCTTCATCTTAGATCTAAGCAAACCACCGACTCTGGGCGGGTCCCTAGTGTGAGCTTTTAATGTATCGGAAGATTCACGCCTCTCAAGAGGGGCTTGTCCAATGAGAAAGACGGCAATCCCAAGTGGGAGTTTGGACATACTGGGGAGTTTTATGACTCTTTGTGTGGAAGCATGGTAATTTGCATATGTAACTTGAATGAAATTACTAAAGATTCTGAGGACACTAATATATTGCCTATGTACAAACATATAATATACACTCTCGTTTAGACCATCAGAAGACAAATTCATAGATACTAACGTGGTAGGATTACATATAGGTAAAATGACAGGAATGAGTGTTTCCATCATAAGCCTGCATAAAACAGTATAAAATCTCAAAGACAACATACACAATGACCTAAAGGATATGTGTGTTCATTCAAAGAAAGGTTTTCCTATGGATTAATTAGAGAAAAGTCCATTTCTACTGGGCACTGTCTCTTTCTAATTCAAAGGCAGTGATTTTCCCTACTTGCATTCCATTAGGTCGTAAATGTATCTGGTGTCAGGGATGCCATGGTAACCAGGGTCCTGGGACTTGTCCAGGACAACTGGCACCCAGTCTGTTTATTGGGTGAGGGGTCTGTGAACATTAATCTAATGAATAATTGATTTGTTAATCAAATGAAAAATGGTGTGTCTGATTGGTAGGTGTAGGTGTACAACACTATTTTAATTTATTCATCCAAAATTGGTCAAATTCTGTGACAATCCAAATTATTTGACTAATTCCGTTTTCATGACTGGATTCCGTGATTCCACATCGTGGAAATCATAAGGCCCTAAGTTACCGAAATGTTTGTGTAGTATTACATGTTGCTTTTTGTCATGTTCTTTTGACAATCTTTTGATGTTATTTTAACTTACAAAGCATTTTTTTCAATGTTTATGTTTCAGACTACACCCGTCCCTGGCTACACTTGCATCAGAGTTGGTGACAGTTTTATGTTTTATGTTTCTGAAACGTTCTTAGACTGTTCTGCAAATCCTTGCCAGGTTTTGACTTTTATTACACCAAAATAAGATTGTTGTTCAGAAGTTGTTTGCCATTTCTGAAAGGCTGTTTTTAGGGGAACGTACACTCCAAGCCCATGCTATGTCATACTCATAGATACACCTTAAATTGCTGCTTGTTTTGTGTTTATATGGTCAACTTAACTCAGTTTAAATATGTCTACAGACTTCTGCAGGGTTAATTTTGCACATTGTCTGTTTTGTAATGCTATGGTTCATTTTTCTTCTCTCTTCGTCTCATCATTCTCTAACATACACAAAGACTGATTCTTCCATTTTGATTGCTTTTTTGAGAAAGCATTTTAATTATTGCTTGGGCACTTAAATAAATATTGTGCTATAAGAAATACCTTATTGGTCTTTTCTTTTCTGTGTATTTGCTGCCACTTTTTTTGTATAAATGAAATTACAATGCCAGTTTGTGAATTTGATCAAGTACAGATATTTATAATAAAGTTAATGATTGGCAAAATTGCAAGTTCTACTGTTTAATAATAAAAAAAAAATCTAGAATACAGTAATGAAACTGTAAAATTACAGAACACTGCTGGAAACCCTGCATTTTACCGTAAATTTACAAAAAAGCCGTCATTCAGAATACAGTAATAAAACTGTAAAATTACGGTACACTGCAGGAAACCCTGCTGCCAGTATATTACCATTCATTTACAAAAAAGCCGTAATTCAGAATACAGTAATAAAACTAAAATTACCGTACACTGCTGGGATTATTGAACCCTGTGCAGTAATTATCGTGTTAATTTACAAAAAAGCCGGTCTGAATCATTTTTGATCCCAAATTTGTATCAGTTTTACTGGTAGTCCACTGTATGAAGAAATTTTGGGTATGTCGCAGTTTACTTTATTTTGCTATGCTCACTTACATGAATGAAATATAGTGTCCTGCACCCAAAATAGTAAAAAATATCAAAAATTATATCTGGTTTCTGAATAATTTTTGGTTTGACTGTATATCGTTTGGTTATTTTACACTTACACTGAACAAAATTATATACGCAACACTTTTGTTTTTGCCCCCATATTTCATGAGCTGAACTCAAAGATCTAAAACTTTCTCTGTGTACACAAAAGGCCTATTTGTCTCAAATATTGTTCACAAATCTGTCTAAATTTGTTAGTGAGCACTTCTCCTTTGCCGAGATTATCCATCCACTTCACAGGTGTGGCATATTAAGATGCTGATTAGACAGCATTATTATTGCACAGGTGTGCCTTAGGCTAGCAACAATAAAAGGACACTCTAAAATGTGCAGTTCTACTGTATTGGGGGGGTCCGGGGGGGCTCTGAAAACCAGTCAGTATCTGGTGTGAACACAATTTGCCTCACGCAGTGCAACACATCTACTTCACATAGAGTTGATCAGGTTGTTGATTGTGGCATGTGGAATGTTGGTCCACTCCTCCTCAATGGCTGTGCGAAGTTGCTGGATATTGGCAGGAACTGGCACACGCTGTCATATACGCCGATCCAGAGCATCCCAAAACATGCTCAATGGGTGACATGTCCGGTGATTATGCTGGCCATGCAAGAACTGCGATGTTTTCAGCTTCCAGGAATTGTGTACAGATCCTTGCAACATGGGGCCGTGCATTATCACGCTGCAACATGAGGTGATGGTCGTGGAAGAATGGCACAACAATGGTCCTCAGGATCTCTTCACGGTATCTCTGTGCATTCAAAATGCCATCAATAAAATGCACATGTGTTCGTTGTCCATAACATACGCCTGGCCATACCATAACCCCACAGCCACCATGGGCCACTAGATCCACAACTTTGACATCAGCAAACCGCTCATCCACACGATGCCATACACGCTGTCTGTACAGTGAAAACCGGGATTCATCTATGAAGAGAACACCTCTCCAAAAGTGCCAGACACCATCGAATGTGAACATTTGCCCACTCAAGTCGGCTACGACGACGAACTGCAGTCAGGTTTTTGGGGGGGTTTTCCGAGGGACCCGATGAGGACGCGAGCATGCAGGTGCACTGCCTGAGCCGGGTTCTGAAGTTTGTGCGAAATTCTTTGGTATGCAAACCACTTGTTGCGAGCGTGTCAGGTGGCTGGTCTCTGACGATCTTGGAGGTGAAGATGCTGGTTGTGGAGGTCCTGGGCTGGTGTGGTTGCATGTGGTCTGCGGTTGTGAGGCCGGTTGGATGTACGGCCAAATTCTCTGAAACACCTTTGGAGACGGCTTATGGTAGAGAAATGAACATTCAATTCACGGGCAACAGCACTGGTGGACATTCCTGCAGTCAGCATGCCAATTGCACGCTCCCTCAAAACTTGCTGCATCTGTGGCATTGTGCTGTGTGATAAAAAAGCACATTTTAGAGTGGTCTTTTATTGTGGACAGCCTAAGGCACACCTGTACAATAATCATACTGTCTAATCAGCATCTTGATATGCCAAACCTGTGAGGTGGATGGATTATCTCGGCAAAGGAGAAGTGCTCACTAACACAGATTTAGACAGATTTGTGAATAATATTTGAGAGAAATATGCCTTTTGTGTAACATAGAAAAAGTAATGGTTCAGATCATGAAAAGAATGGGGGGGCAAAGAACAAAAGCGTTTAGATATTTTGTTCAGTTAATTATGCCCATTAAAATGTATTTTTTAAGTTTAAGTTTTTGTTACTTTCACGGTTCTTTTTTTTTTTGCTCTATGGTGCATCATCTTTAATTTAATAGCATTAGAGCTGCTCCACTGCAGCGGCTTAGTATTGTAATCACGCACTTTGCTGTAATAATACAGGGAACCACTTGTTATAAATCTCCTAACTGTGATATTTTCAGAAACAGAAGTCGCGCTTTTTTTCATCTGAAACGTGCTGCGATTTATATTCCAAAGCCACTCATATAATGCAGAAACTCATGAAGCAAGCAAAACACGCACAACGCGTGCACGTTTTTGTACTGATGCAGAATAGTACAGCCTTGTGCATTTCACACAGGCTGCTAGATTCATTTTCACCAGAAAGTCGTGTATGCCTAAGTTTAAAAATAAATTGTTTATAGTGAATGCCCCTATAAATGGTCTTATTTTTACGATTTAGTTTTAATCCAAATGATGCGTGTGCTGAGTGAACATCAAAGATCACACTACAGAATTGCGCGCTCTCTCTCTCTCTCCCTCCCTACCGTTAAGTAACTTGTGCATTGTTTTAATTACTTGTTTTTGACGTATCCGACCGAACTACAAATTTTCCAGTGATGTCTGTGAGAAAGGTATATTCACTCGACAAGCTCGCGCATGTGCCGCCGTGAGCTAAATCCACTCAGCGTGATTTGTTTATCAGCTCGCGCACATTAGCTATACAGTCAATACTGAATGTTCAACATTATATTAATTACTTACTTCATAGACATCCTTAATCTCTAATAACAATAGGTTACTGTCGTAACCCCGTTTCTCTGAAACATCGAGTGGAGAGATCCACCTATGGGAAGGGCATCCGTACCTCTGCAGAAGTATCCAATTGCACCAAGTCTGGCTAGACAGACAGAAGCGCGCAGCCAATGCCAGGTAAGGCCCCACCCCCTTACCTGAGAGCATATAAGGCCTGCACGCGACGCTATTCTCCAGTAAGTATATTCGCTTCTCGTGCGGCAAGCGGGCCCCTGTGCACCCATGAAATAAAGAGCTAGTCGCTCTTCCGGAAAGCACTGGTCCTAGTCATATACGTCTGTAATGCACGAACTGGACACAGAGCATTCAGCCTCTGATCCTCAGTGGAAGAAAAAGGTGGAGGGTGAAAAGCAGACAGCTCCAACACCTCCAATGTGAACGAAGGGAAGCACTTAGGCATAAAAGCCGGGTTAGGCTTAAGAAAAACCATATCTCCACTAAGAGAGAATTTAGTGCACAAGGTATGAACCGAGAGTGCATATAGCTCACTGACATGTTTAGCTGATGCCAAGGCCAAGAGCAAAGCCGTCTTGAAGGACAGCAGCTTCAGGGAAATACTTCCCAGGGGCTCAAAAGGGGATTGAGACAGAGCCTCCAGCACCATGGAGAGGTCCCATTCAGGAACAGTTCTCCTGGTAAAGGCAAAGAACGACGGGCACCCTTCATAAATCTGCAGATTAGACGATGCTACCCGACCGTTGAGCCCTCAAAGCCCACATGACAAGCAGAAATAGCCGCCAGGTAAACCTTAATGGTGGAAAAAGACCTGCCTTTATCCATAAGGTCTTGAAAAAACACAAAATATCAGGAACTGAGCACAGATATGATGTGAGACGACGCCCATCACACCACCCTTCAAACACCTGCCACTTACAGCCATATAAGGACCGAGTAGACACGGCCCTGGCATTCTGTATAGTAGCAACCACACGTGGGGGAAGCCCTAGTGCGTTTAAGTTTGTCCACTCACGGGCCAGGCCCAGAGAGCCACCCTGTCCGGGTGTGGGTGATAAATCTCCCCGTTCGCTTGAGATAATAGATCTGTGCGCAGGTGAAGGCACCATGGCCTGGCATATATCAGAGGGATTATCTCTGCCAGCCACGGTGCTTTGGGGCACCTGGGTGCTATCAGGATGAGAGACAGGCCCTTCTCTCTCACCCTGGCCAGTGTTGGAGTTATCAGGCAAAGGGGAGGAAAAGCATACAGCAGCACTTTGGGCCATGGGTGGGCCACTGCGTCGACCCAGAGGGGTGCGTCCACGTCCTTTAGCGAGAAGAACATAGGACAATGGCTGTTTTCACGCGAGGCGAATAGATCTACGGTTGCCTGTCCGAATCTCATCCATATCAAGCCCACTATCTGAGGGTGAAGGCGCCAATCTCCGTAGAGTGGGTTCCCCCTCAATAGAAGGTCTGCGCCTCTGTTCAGAATGCCTGGAACATGAGTCGCGTGTAACGACAGGAAAAACCGCCTGTTCCACACTAAAAGCTTGTGAGCTAGAGCGTGAAGTTTCGATGAGCGCAAACTGCCCTGGCGATTGATATATGCTACCGCTGTGGTATTGTCACAGCGTACGAGCACATGATGCCCCTGCAGGCGAGGCAGAAAATAATTCAGAGCTTTCCATATGGTCATAAGCTCTAAATAATTTATGTGCGCTGAACGTAGTCTGCTCGGCCACAAACCGTTCACCGTTCTGCCCTCCTGGGTGGCACCCCAGCCTGTTAGGGACGCATCTGTTGTCATGACTTTCCGCAACATCACCGTCCCCAAAGGAGTTCCCTGTGTGTAAAAGCCCGCGCTTTTCCAGTGGCGCAGAGCTGCCGTGCAGGCGCTCGTTACAGAGCTGCAGAGATCGCGTAACGGGCTGAAATGTAGTGACAAAACCCATTTCATGAACGCCCTCATTCTCAGAAGTCCCAGAGGCAAAACCTGGATAGATGAAGCCATTAGACCCTGCAGTCTGAGACATGTGCAATATTGCACTTTCGCTCCCTCTCTGAACTGTGACACACAGTTCATTAGAGAGCGAACGCACTCTTGAGAGAGACGCGCTCGCATGGAGACTGAGCTCAGCTCCAAGCCCAGGAAAATCACACTCTGACTGGGTGTAAGGTTGCTTTTGTTCAAATTCACCCTGAACCCGAGAGATGTGATGTGAGTGAGCACACGACGGGTGCCCTGCAGTACTTTCATCTTCGATTCGGCTATGATGAGCCAATCGTCTAAGTATGTCAAAATCCGCAGACCTGACATTCTCAGAGAAGCTAAGCCTGCCTCCACACACAGAGAAAAAGTCCTTGGGCTTAGGGCGAGCCCAAACGGGAGGACTGTGAATACATAACATATGCCTTGATAGGCGAAATTAAGAAACTTCCTGTGTGGCGGATAAATGCTTATGTTGAAAAAAAGCATCTTTCAGATCGACCGATGTGAACCAGTCGTTCTGTTTTATGGCGCAGGTCAGAGTGCCGTGGGTTAACATTCTGAAATTGTATTTCCTCAAATGTTTGTTCAACACTCTTAGGTCCAAAATGGAGCGGAGAGAACCGTCCTTCTTTGGAACCAGGAAATAACGAGAATAAAATCCTTGATTTATCAGATTGGGGGCACCACCTGAATCGCTCCCTTTAATAAAAAGGAAGAGATTTCCTCGTTCAAAATGTGAGCGGCGCTCTCCTCCATGCGAGAGGAAAGAACACCATTGAAATGCGGGGGTTTTATTACAAACTGCAGTCTGTAGCCCTGCATTACAGTTCGCATCACCCACTCGGGAGCCGAAACAGTCTGCCAGGCCGACTCGTAACTCGCGAGTGTCCCCACCAGAGCCGGAGAAGCGCTGGCATTCTCGCGTGCGCCCAGTTGGCTCATTTGTGATGCAATGGCGCCCTCTAGTGGACAGACCAGGGGCGACATGCAGGGATTCAGAGAGATGTTCTCTCCCTGAAACGAATTCATATGATTCATTTGTTTTATTGTGTTCTTTGGGGTTTTTTTGTGTTGGGGAACACAGGGGCCGAAGCCTTTATTAACTGGGTGAGGGGAACAAAGTATGTGCCGTGTGGTGACACTGCTTGTGAACTTTTCCTCACAACAGACCCCATGAACATGGGGGGAGAGCACACAACGTCCACTGAACGCATGGGCCGGGCAGCCACGAGAATGGGGCAGTCGCCCTCTCCATGAGAAAGTCTTTTGGACAGGGGCTTGGGGGCAAAAAGGGAGTCCGAAGAGCTTGCGGCTCGAGAACGTAGACTCGGCGGTCCCAACGGTCAAACATCAGGCCGATCGCTTGCGTTTCGAGTCGGAGGGGGTTGAGTTAGAGGGCTTTCCGGCCGCGGCGGGAGTATGTTTAACCCAGGGCTTTGCAGAGGGTGGGTTACTCTGCCGTGGGCGGGTGGTTTGTTGCGGGGCCTTTCCTTGCTCTGATGGAAATTTTGTCCCGTGACAGGAGGGTAAGGCAAAAGCGCAGGGGGCACCTGGCGTGTGACCGCCTTCCTAGGTTTCAATGGCGTTCTTCCTGTGTCCCTTTCCTGGTCGGTGGCGCTCTGCGGAGCCGGCCACTCAATGTTGAGGTGAGTGGCCGCTCGTTCACACACGTCCAGGAGGATAGACTGGGGTAAAGCGGGGGTGTTAACCAGGGGAACGCTAGAGGGCGGGATGGCCTCCTCGTCCTCCGAGACCCCGAGAAGGCCCGCATCGTCATCGTCGCCGGAACCAGCTGGTTCGACAGCAAACAGGACGTTACCCGCGAAGATGTCCTCTTCGGGAAAAACAGGATTGGGCTGGTCAGCCCAGTTGAGAGACGTTGCGCCCCCGGGAGGCCCCCGGTAGTCATCACCGTGTCCCCCATCCGAGTCCGAAAGGCCGAGCTCGACGCACTGGGTCGTGGCAACTTTGAGACGCCGCCGAAGGAGCTTTTTAGGCAACGTGAGGCAATGGCTGCAGTTTCCCGGGTTCTCCAAAGCCTTTTCAGCGTGCTTGAGGCCCAAGCAGACCACGCAGACGGGGTGCGAATCCTTAGTTGTGACAGCGCCACACGTGGCCGGGCAGGCCCGTGATGTGCAGCCCCCGAGAGAAGTAGGTTTGGAAAGCGACATGCCGGCGAAAAACTGAGTAAAATCAGTGGCGGGCAGCCGTGAAAAAGGGGAGCAGGTGAAAATAATCACAGAGCTCAGGATGCAAAAACAGCTTTATTCTGGGTTGAATAAAAGACTGTCATGTCTGGCGGAGGCTGATCTTGACGATATGTCCTCCTGAAGACACGAAAAGTGAGCAGTGATAAATCCAACCCGAGCTGTGAAGTGCAGAGATCGCGAGAAGCGAATGACAACTGGAGAATAGCGTCACGTGCAGGCCTTATATGCTCTCAGGTAAGGGGGTGGGGCCTTACCTGGCATTGGCTGCGCGCTTCTGTCTGTCTAGCCAGACTTGGTGCAATTGGATGCTTCTGCAGAGGTCAGGTACGGATGCCCTTCCCATTGGTGGATCTCGAACATGAGATGATGAAAGAGAACTCCATTCTGCTGTTGGTGTTTCATTGTCTGAATATGGCACTTAACACAAGCTGTGTGGTATCGCCACATTTTAACGAGTAAGAGTACAGGAGCTCAGTATCGGTGCATCCCTACTACTTAGTAAAGATGAGTTCTATTTATTTAGAATACTGAGAATTACAGCTTTTAAAACAATAACAATTTTGGAGAAGGCAAGAATCCCCAGTTTTAAATGATTGGTTAGATTTATTCTCTAAAGTATACTCTATGGGGAGGATAACATGAAATTAAAAGTAAAAGTATACATTTCGAAAAGATATGGGCACCTTTAAAATCAAAGCATACATTATAAAATAAAGGAATATATATATACACCAATTACCTCTATATAATTCTACCTCCCTTTCAATTTATTCATTATTTTTTATTTAGTTATAATTAGTCTTAAATAATATTTGAATTACTTACAGGAATTAGGTGTCATTATGAGAGTTTGATATGAATATGTGGATGCTTTTTTTTCTCTAGTTTTTTTATATGAAAAAAGTGTTTAGTTATGTATTGGTTATTGTTCTAATTATTATTTTTTCTTTATGCATTGGTGACGGGTATGATCACAAAAGAAAAAAAAAGTGAGGGAAGAGAAAGGAGGAAAAATTAGGAATAATATTTGGTAAAAAAAATAAAATAAATAAAAAGTCTTTAAAGGAAATGTTCATTTATAACTATTGAATGTGCTTGAACTGAAAGACAAAGTATATACAGTGGGTACGGAAAGTATTCAGACCCCCTTAAATTTTTCACTCTTTGTTATATTGCAGCCATTTGCTAAAATCAGTTAAGTTATTTTTTTTCCTCATTAATGTACACACCAGCACCCCATATTGACAGAAAAACAAAAAATTGTTGACATTTTTGCAGATTTATTAAAAAAAAACTAAATATCACGTGGTCCTAAGTATTCAGATCCTTTGCTCAGTATTTAGTAGAAGCAGCCTTTTGAATTAATACAGCCATGAGTCTTTTTGGGAAAGATGCAACAAGTTTTTCCCCCCTGGCTTTGGGGATCCTATGCCATTCCTCCTTGCAGATCTCTCCAGTTCTGTCAGGTTGGATGGTAAACGTTGGTGGACAGCCATTTTTAGGTCTCCAGAGATGCTCAATTGGGTTTAAGTCAGGGCTCTGGTGGGCCATTCAAGAACAGTCACAGAGTTGTGAAGCCAATCCTTCGTTATTTTAGCCTTGTGCTTAGGGTCATTGTCTTGTTGGAAAAGAACCTTCGGCCCAGTCTGAGGTCCTCAGCACTCTGGAGAAGGTTTTCGTCCAATATATCCCTGTACTTGGCCGCATTCAACTTTCCCTCGATTGCAACCAGTCGTCATGTCCCTGCAGCTGAAAAACACACCCACAGCATGATTCTGCCACCACCATGCTTCACTTTTGGGACTGTAGTGGACAGGTGATGAGCAGTGCCTGGTGTTCTCCACACATACCGCTTAGAATTCAGGCCAAAAAGGTCATTGAGGTTCATCAGACCAGAGAATATGATTTCTCACCCAGATCACCAAAACTACTGAGCGTTTTCATGTGTCGTGCACTGAGGAGAGGCTTCCATCGGGCCACTCTACCATAAAGCCCTGACTGGTGGAGGGCTACAGTGATGGTTGACTTTCTACAACTTACTCCCATCTCCCAACTGCATCTCTGGAGCTCAGCCACAGTGATCTTTGGTTCTTCTTTACCTCTCTCACCAAGAATCTTCTCCCCCAATAGCTCAGTTTGGACGGCCAGCTCTAGGAAGGGTTCAGGTCATCCCAAACGTCTTCCATTTAAGGATTATGGAGGCCACTGTGCCCTTAGGAACCTAAAGTGCAGCAGAAATATTTTTGTAACATTGGCCAGATCTGTGCATTGCCACAATTCTGTCTCTGAGCTCTTCAGGCAGTTTCTTTGACCTCACGATTCTCATTTGCTCTGACATGCACTGTGAGCGGTAAGGTCTTATATAGACAAGTGTGTGACTCTCCTAATCAAGTCCAATCAGTATAATAAAAAACACCGCTGGACTCAAATGAAGGTGCAGAACCATCAAGGATGATCAGAAGAAATGGACAAAACCTGAGTTAAATATGTGAGTGTCACAGCAAAGGGTCTGAATACTCAGGACCATGTGATATTTAAGTTTTTCTTTTTTAATAAATCTGCAAAAATGTCAACATTCTGTGTTTTTCTGTCAATATGGGGTGCTGGTGTGTACATTAATGAGGAAAAAAAATAACTTAAATGATGTTAGCAAATGGCAGCAATATAACAAAGAGTGAAAAATTTAAGGGGGTCTGAATACTTTCCGTACCCACTGTATATATATAAAAAAAATACATAAATTTATACCTAAACTGATTTTTATGGGTTAAATCAGGTAAAAATATCTCTGAGGTAATAAATCGCAGGTTACTACTTTTTATATAAATTGACAAAAACAAATGAATGAAGACAATGAAAAATAAAGTTTAATTTATGAAACCATTTAATTAGCGCAATGGTGAAAGCTCTTATGCTTCACGAACAAGGTTTTCCTCCACCTCAGCGAAATTGCTTCATCTCTGTCAGCATTCACAACCTTTGCTTTATAAGTTTAGGTATCTTTAGAAGGGTGATATGTACCCTCTTCTTCATCTGGAAGGGAGGGGCTTGGGCCTAATGTATGCAGTCCAAAGTCTTCCTCACTGTTAGAGGCACGAGTTGTGAAGAGTTCTTTAAAATCTGCAAGATAAGACTATTCCATGAGCAAAGATACGTACCCCAAACATTGTCACCACACTTCACTAAACAAATACCATGCCAGTACCTTCTTCTGGCAAGAGTCTAGTCTTCCACATGCTTTGATTAACCTCTTTTGCCTTTCCTTTTTCCTCTTCATAATCATGGTTTTGACTATGGCCACCATCATAGTCTTCTTTATCATCACTATCTTCACTGTCATATTCATCCTCCTCTTCCAGCTTAATTTCCATGATATTGGCTTGCTCAGTGGCTTCCAATGAGGGTTGAGGAGTTAGAGCACCCTCTTGATCTGGCGGAGACTTTAATCATTTAGGCTGCAGTTTTAAGCATTTTAACTACTGTAAACATTTTCAACCAGCATTAAAATAGTTATTACTGAAAAGGCTTAATTAAAAAAAAAAAACCCCACAACAGTCATGAAACTTGAATAATTTGTGCGCAAAACTGTCCTCCAGATTAAACGCATGCCAAATCCAATCATTCGGAAATAGGGTGTACATGCACACTCTTACAAGTAGCATTATCCTTGCACATGAAATAATTGTGAATTACAGGTACAGGAATGCTGCGAGATCTCCTGGACTCCCTTCTCGGGTTTAGTTCCAGTATATAACAAATGCAAAAGAGCCATATTCCAAGCTTGCAGACAAATCCTACTGGTAATGTATGGGTAAAATTGTTAATGTTATTATATATTATGGTAAATATTTCTCAAAATGCAGTGTTATCAGTTTGCCTAAAAGAACAAAACCTTCAGATGTTTTACACACCATTTACACATGGTAGGGAGCAGGTGTAAAAGTTTTTGTTAAAAGTAACATTTTAGAAAATAGAAACATGGCTTCACAGAAGGACACAATATTTTTTTTCATTTTTTCTTTTTTTTTCTTTTCTGTTTGGGTTTCATGAATGATGCCCAATGCTTAAAGTAGTTTTAGGCACTGGGGAGTTAGAGACTAAAAAAAAAAAAAAGACTGTAGCATATAATTTTTCTATAATACAAACCCATCTCAGCAGAAATGCCATTCTTCCATAGGCTACTATGAGGTATTGGTTTCTTATCTTTACTGAGAGAAGGGACTGGTGGAACACCCTGCTTCACTCTGGGAGGAGCCAGAAATCCCATTTTGATTTTTTTTGGAAGGATGGCTAGTGGACCCACTGTTTTCTCCTGTTCCCATCCTATTGACACAGAGCCACATTTGACAAAATGGTTAGACGAAACATGCTTACCTGCCATTTAAATAAAGATCTTGGCATTAATTTTTAAATACACAGATTGTATAAATGACTTTGGGTGCTGTCAGGGTAATTTCTCTAAAAAAAGACAAAGACAATCACTAGACCTGGGAATGCTTACCCACTGAAACAATTCCCTCATCCTCCTCTTGTGGGAGAATTATGTTCCTCCAGGAGAAAACCGGCTCACTTGCTGTTAGCAAGGAACTTCCAGAACCCTCCTGAATCCTGGCCTGAAATTTGTTGGGCCTTTGGGAAGAGGTCTGGTCTTGTCTGGGAGAAGGTGGCTCAGATTGTTGCAGTGTAGAACGGAAGGATGGTGCATAATCTTTTGTTGCTTGGCAGCTGTAACAAGCCCAGTCACCACCATCTGCAGCCTTCCAGCTTGTAGATTAAAGAGGGGAGCGAGGAAAACTTGAGGTTGGTTCCCAAAAGAAACACAAAAGTACCAGAAAATACAGTTTGCATGGCAAACAGTAAGAGTCCATGATTAAATGTTCTGTACTAGACAACAAATCCCAAGTACGAAAGCAAAGCTTCATACCTTCCATCGATAAAGGAGCATGCTTTATGAAAGGGGTTAACTACATCCATTACAGGGTAAGCTTGAAGAGTACAAGTGATGTACATCTGTATAACAGTGAGAAATATTTTTGAATGAGAAGTAATTTAGAATTCAAAATTAACTACTGAGTGACATCAGAATTCAATGTGTACAACAAATTAACACCACTCCCATTTCCTCCAATATTATTAACCTAGGCAAATATAAACCCTCCATCACCGTGTTATTTTTTTGGGCCTGAGTTTTAGTTTAATTTAGGTTTATTGCCATATCTTCACAGGCTATTTCATGGCACTTTGGGCCTGAGAACATGTTTCCATTGGAATACACTATATACACCTCTGGCTTTGCCTCTTGGTGGAATTTGAAAGCATCCAGTTGTAGTTTGAGTTTGTCATTCTGGATTCTGGGAAGGAAACGTGACTTTGAGCCGGTTGTCTGTCCATCCATCAAACAACTAATGAGGGAGGGGGAAAAACAACACACAAATATACTTTGTGATTAGCCAAATAATTTTTCATTTGAGTGAGTGGTGCTTGCTGCACAAAACTCTGATAAAAAAAAAAACATGTACCCACCCATGATTTTCAATAAACGTGTATCTGGGTACAGACGTAATATCTGGGGTCACTGTGGCAACACAGCTCTCAAAATATACACTGAGGTTAACGTGATGACCCAGATGAACTGAGGCTTCTATGTTTATGATGTCACCCAGGAAGTACACAGAAGAGGCCCGTTCAGAGCGCCAATCACCTGAACCAGAAATAATTCAGACAAAAGTGTTAACCTGTTTGTAATTTTGGGAGATTTTATTCTGACTCTTTACCTGGATATGGATCACAATTACATTTTTGTGGTAGTCCATTTCCGTCTACATTCTAGCATACTTCTAACATTTGTGAAAAGCGTCTTTGGCAGATGTTGCATTTCTCTTAATAAAAAAAAAAAAAAAAGAAAAGAAAAAAAAACACATAGCAATCATCAAAATACACTTGTTAAATTGTGTACATACTTGTCATTAGCTTTAGTGAAAACTGCAAATCCTCCACTGCCGATTGCGTTGAACTATAAGGAACCCATGTTGGTCTGATGGGGTTACTGGTAACATCAAACCTTCTGAGAGACAAAGGACACAACAAATGCTCCAGCAGTTTTTTTTTCTTCAAACAAACCGAAATTGCAGCTGAATTCCTTTTCACAATAATTCATCAATCTATAAGATACAACTGGATAAACCTTCATTTTGAAAATAAGTACTGAAGAAAAAAAATAAAATAAAAAAATAGGATCTTGAATAAATTCCAATAGTCAATTCTGGTAAAGGACATTAACACCATGGTATGCTAGTTATATACCAGGGTAATTAAACTATTGTAAATGTGCTTCACACAAATGTTGTCCGTTGCCAGCAGCACAGTCCACTTACCTGCTATAATAACATTCAATGGGAACTACGGCCTGCTCAAGGCGAACCACTCCATCTGGAGAGGGTTGCGGAGTGAAGATAAGGAGGTTGGTGTATATAAGAGAGTCATCTGTAATCTGAACAAAAGAAAAGCTTAACTGATAATTTATTTAGTTAGCTAGTGTTCAAGTGGTTGTCAAACTAGTCATATATTACCAGAAGGAAATATTTTGCTGCTTTTTAAAAATCAAGTTTTAGGATCTGGTTTGGGGAAAAATAAATAAATAAAACTGCTTTGCAATTGTCTTAATGCAACAAACATCGTTTCATGTGGATGTTGCTTAATTTTCACAGCACAATTTCTGTTCCACAATGTTTTCATCTGTCATATGCCAACAAACAAAAATAGTAGTTTATATTTGCAACCCAAGTTTCTCTCGAAATGACCAACATTATTGGTTTAGTAACCACGCTGATTCAGTTTTTTTTTCAGGAATGGATTCACTAAATTGATTTAAACCGGTAGCTGGGCAAATTCCAATCAGAAGCAAGCATCTCTATTGCTGCGTTCAAGTCCTCCTGGGACGTTCGTACTTACGAGTTGACAAGTCGTAATTACGACATCAGGTGCATTCAAGTCAGTTTAGTCGACACAAGATGGCGGTGTACCTTTTAATAAATGACAAGAAAATACAACAGGGTCTGCATTTTGTTACGCAGCAGACATCCAAGTAAAAAGAACAATTTAAGTTTATAGGACAACTAAACTATCAATTTAAACAAATTTACCGTCAACTACAGATGTTGCATTCATCGATTCCACTATGTTTCTCATTGACACGCCCCCAACTCGGAAACTCGGGTCTTAAAGAAAATGTAAAGTTTCCCCACTCGTAATAACGACTTTGTGGTGGCGTTCATGTGTGTTCAACTCGTAAATGCGATCTATCCGACATGACTTGAACGCACCATATGCCTTAATCACTCTGTAGGGAAGAACCCTTGAAGTGGGGACTTTGGAGGGAGCAGGGCACATAAGCGTCATAATGAAGCCATTTGGAACGCACTTGTCATAGGGTGCAATGGAAGACAACAATTTCCTCATTCACTTGGAAGGTTACCATGACAATGCGGCTGTAATTTATTATAATAGTTGCAAATAAACATTTTACAAAGCAAAAAGTATTTTCATGAGTTCACCTGCCCATCCAGTCCTGATGGTTAATAGTAAACGAACTTGGCTTGGTGTCCTTAGATGTGTGAACCCGAGGCTCAGCTTGAGCTCCGAGTTCAACCCCCCCCCAATGCAGTATACGAGAATAACAGAAGTAAGAGGAGAAGATGGGGAGGTGGAGAGATGCCGGAAGAATGGTTGCTGGGACGGCTGCTTATACAGGCTCATAATGATTAACAGGACTGAATGATTAGGCTCCTCCCAAGCCTATGTTTGGAACTTCATTTAAACGCTATGCTCTGTGTTTTTCCCTATCTGGTATCGAATTGCCATCTCTTCTTTTGACCCTGTATTAAAAACACATTTCTTAAATACGAAAGTTATTCAAACTTAATACGAAATGCATGTGAAAAGAGCTCACAAAACAAAACACCACTACTTGAATGATTCTATTTATAGGTTAACTCGAACTCTCCCGCCATCTAGCTTTAAAATGTGCCTTTCAAGGGAGCAAAAACGCTGTTGGAATTTGCCCACTTTGAGCGATTAGCTCAAATAGAAAATAGCTGGCTCATATAACAGTCATTTAGGAATGAATAGAACCACATGGCGCAGTAGGTTTGTTGCATTTAGACCGCGAAAACAATTAAGCCTGGTGTTAACTTTCCGCATGAGCAATCCGGATGCGGACTACTTGTATTTATACTAGTGATGGGCACGTTCGAAACACTGCTTCACAAAGCTTCGTAACATTTGCAAATCTTTTGTATCAAATCAGTGTCCTTTGCTGATCCTTAGCTGGTCATGTGCTGGTCCTAAACTGGTCCGACCGCTTAAGACCAGCATAAACCAGCATAAACCAGCATCCCAGCTTCAAAACATACCCAACCAGCATATGCTGTTTTTTTTCAACAAGGAAACCGGCCAAGTCACGTGATTTTAGCAAACGAATCTTCGTTACATCACACTTGCTGTGTCCGAAACCGCTCCCTATCCACTATATCTTGTCAGCCATTTTGTAGTGCTGTCCAAATTCTGAGTGAACTACTTCATTCCTCCACTACTTTTTACCCAAAATGCATTCTGATTTAGAGTGTACAACCAAAGTACACCCGCTGAAGCACTATTTCCCACAATCCAATGCGGAGAACCACCCAAGCTGGAAGAGAGAGCGGGAGCGAGCGAGTTTGAAAGAGATGCCGTTTACATCTTTATTATTTCTGCTTTAACGTTTATGTCATACATTATTCAAATGTTATGTAGGCAATAACTCGGTTTAATATTTTACTAATTTACTGAGGTGGCATCATTGTTATCTTACAAAAATTATGATAATTTGGTGGATAATTTAAAAATGTTCGTTAATCACAGTAGGTAGCGTATTCATTCTGATGTAAAATTACGGTCGCCTGAGGGCGCTCTAAGAACATTATCTTATCTGAGATCAGAACGCTACTCGTGAGAGTGTCAAGACACTAAAAATAATAAATACATAAAATTGTGAACGTGTTAGTGTTTTTTTTTCTTCTCAGTATTTTAGTAGTATTTAATTATGAACAAAAGCATTACAAAACAAATATACCATCGATGAAACCACAAAGCTGACGCAGAGGTATGTATAATTACAATATAAAGTCATTGAGTGTTATTGCTATTAATATTATTTTCTAAAATGAGGTACATGTAATATAAAAGTACATAGGCTGTGAGACGATGTTTTTGCAACAGCTCCAAGTCTCACGCGCAGTGTATACGTCACCGTCCGAATCCGTTCACTTTAGTTATTCTTTCTGATAGAGTACTCAACTGCCATACACTATATAGGGATTAGTGAATGAGTGAACAAGTGAGCGATTTCGGACACAGCTACCGTTTCGAAATGTTTCGAAACTCCGATGTTCACCACTAGGGGTGTTTAATTCTCAATTGACCCCATGAAACACTTCTGGTTGCCCCAGTTAATCACGTGACTGAGGTCCACGATTTTTACTATAACAAAATAACCAGGAGCATATGTGTGGTTAAACAAAGGATCGTCCCTTTAACACAGAACTATATATATATATATATATATTATATAATATAAATATATATATATATATATATAATATATATTATATATATATATATATTTTTTTTATATATATATTTTTTTTTTTTTTAAAATGTGTTAAAACAGTAAGTACTTCACCTACAAAATCACATCATACTTTAAAAATAACAATGATTTTACGATAGAATTAAATCCATCTCCTTCTCCTGACTGACAACACTACTCTTGCCTGCTGGTTTTTATAGACCGCTCTAATAAAAGCAAATAAATTACATAAATCAATTCATTAAATAATAAATTTAGTTAATTGTCTTAAGGGTTTAAGATAAATATTAGTGCTTGTGTTATGCGTTAAGGGTTTATTTTCATTTTCCAACAAGGGGATTTCTTAAAGAACTTTTTTTTTGTTTTTTTTTGTTTTGGTAGTTTGGTGGTCTGAGTTCTTGATGAGTTTACGTTTTCACCAGCAGATGTCGCCAGCATGTGCCGTTTCAAGTGCTTCGAAATATCGAATAACTTTTTCCGAAACAATTGGTTCAACTGATTCAATGCTTCAAAAAACTTCGTTTCTCCCATGATTATACTACCGAAAGCATACGCTGATGGTCCGCTCCGCAACAAACAATTGCCCAGAATTATTGCACATCTGGCTTCATTATATTGTTTTAACCGCCGGATTGTACAGAGTCGAGAGCAACAGGCTTATTCAAACAGCCTTCGCCATGCGCAGTTGGTTGCTTTTATAGCCTGGACAGCGTGGTCCACAAAAAATGGGAGGCCACGCTGATGTCCCGCGCCCCACCCTCTCCGATGACGATGTTTCGTCATGACATCCATTGTAGGTCAGTAGGCTACAAAAGCACCAACTGCGCATGCTGTGTGAATAAGCCCGTTGCTACTCGAACCTGTAGAATCCGTCGATAAAACAATATAAAGACAGCCAGATGTGCAATACCTGTGGGCAATTGGTTCTTGCAGCATGTTTGTTTACCGTCAAAAGGTCCGATCTACTTGCGCATGTGTGGACCACGTCCTGCGGAGCACACACCACGTACGGTCTTTCGGTAGTATAAATACAAGTATCTAACCGCGTACCCGCGCTTGTCCACTAAAGTAGGCTTCGCGCGGATTGTGCTAGATGGCGGAGAGTTTAACAGGCTTGACGTCAGTCAAATCACTAGGGGCCTAATTTGGCGGGTTACTTTTCGGAGTTATGTTGCACTCCTTAATTTATTTTGAAGGTCATGGCAAGCCAAATCTTCGCAATTGTTTAGCGCAAATCCTGAACTGCGTGAGACCCTCATGAGATTACGAGTCATATGCTTAAAACCAAATAGTCAACCGCTGCGTCAAAAATAAGGCGAAGGCCAATATATTTTTGATGCATTTATTAGTATCATATGATTTATCAATTTAAAAATTACCAATAAATGAGCTCGCAATAACATATTAACGCTAACCCACTTTATCCGAAACAAACACTAAGCCTTTTAGGCAATCTGCAAACTGCAACAAAAATGGGAACAAAACTCATCTCAATCAGCTGTGTGCAGAATATGATTGGAGAGATAGAAAAGGAGAAAAACACAGAGCTTCAAAGAGGAGCTGTAACATATAGCCACATATTTATAGCCTACTAAAACATAGGCTATTTGAACCATATTTACTCTTAGTATTAGTATAGAACTAATTGTTTTTTATTACATCCCGTGATAATTAATACATTACAAAAAAACATTGTAAAAATTAAAAATTAAGCTAAAAGAAAGTCATCCCACTCCTCCACGTCTACTTCTATCATCTCTTGGATTACAGCGTCATACCAAAGAGGGGCGGCGGAACATTTGGACAATTACCTGCAGGCACTTATATTATTGCATACTGTCTTGTCTATTAACTGCGAGGCATACTGAGGGGGGGGGGATGTGTCATTTCAATGCATTGAGAATACGGCGAACATAAAGAAACGCAGTTGCTGTCAGATTGCGTGTTCTCCGAACAAGGTCAACCATATATACTATCAGCATTACATACATATATAGAATATAATTATATATTTTTGGTAATAAAGTCTCAAATACGCACGCTCGACCTGGGTATTTTTTTCAGGTTTACAAGCAATCTTTTTGTAAAAAGAAGGGCCCAAGTCACGGTAGAATAGCCGGGCGGAGCTTTGCGTCGTCATTTAGAGTGTTTTCCCGTGTGCAGTGATTCAGTCTATTAATATGCATTAAGTATGATCACATAATTCAAGATAAGGGGGGCAGAAAATGTATATAGTTATATGGCAATTCATTCAATATAATTAATCAATATCACACGAAGAGTGGTTTTTTTTTCTTAAAAAAAAATCAGCATGTTACTAACGTGATATTTTATACAACAGTTCAATAAACAAAAAGTTAATATAAAGATACTTGGGCTATAGATACTACGTTTTAGACACCATATTGCCTGTTTTTGCACTGTTTCGCCAACAAAAATAATATAAAGCCACAGCTCTGTTTTGCGTCTCTGAGCAGCATGACAGCGTTTTGTTCCTGAATGAATCTACCATTTAAATGATTCGGTTCAATCGCAATGACTCACTTAACAGTGACTTGGTGCTTTATTAATTTAAGTTCCCATTTAGAAAGCAATCTTCATTTTGTAAATAATTTCAAATATCAGTATTCAATGTTTCATGTTTAAAATAAAATATTATTTATGCATTTGTAACTGCAGTTTAAAGCATTCCATGTCCCTCTAAGCTGAATTAACGTGTAAATATCTAAATGCCACTTAATATGCAACTTCTGCAAAGATGAATTTTATTGATATTGATTTAATTTGTTTAGTAACAGCCCAAATGTCTTATTATTGACCTGTATAAATGCAAGAATTTAGACTCAGTCCATTATGATACACAAGGCTTTTAGTAAAACAAAATTGTCTTTAATAAAACAGTACAAATTAAAAATGGCCATAAAAAGGTAAAACATCAATTAAACTTATTGGATAAAGGATTCATTTTCCATCACTGCTTTTCACTGACGCACACAGAATATGAAGAATTATCAAAGCTTGAGTGTCAGCTGCGCGGCATGCGGGTATCCTTAAGATATGCAGGCAATTAACATCACGCCGCGCAAAATACACTAAGATATTCGTTATTGATAAAATCCCCCAGAAAATATTGGAGATCACTTATTTTGTCAATATCGGCACACCCCGCTAGATAACTCGACACACAAATTATTGCAAGGTCCGGTTACCAAAGGCTTTGTCATGGCAGGGGGGGGGGGGGGGGGGGGGGCCGGCCAGTGTTTTTTTTTTTTGTGTTTGGAGCTACGTAAATATTATTATGGTCCGGTAACTTATATGTAGCCAAATGGCGGGTGAGTGAAAAAAAAAATTAATTACCGCTGCTGTAGGAGAATGTATTAAATATAAAAAAGATTAATATTATTGATAATACTATACCTTATAAGCGTCGCTCGCACGAACCAAAAATCCATACTAAAATAAAAGAAATAAACGCAGCAACTTCGCTTTAAAATTCGTCGCAGATCTTCCTAACTGAAGATCACTATGATGCACAAACGGAACTTATCACTCACACTTTCCGTGAAGTGACCATTGGCACATGATTTCTGCAACCCGCCTGGTTGCTTACATAACGGCTTGCGAAGGGGACCCACACCCCTTCGCGAAGAGATTGCAGGTTGTTCACTTTCGTTGGAACGTTCTCCTCAGCTAAATGGCGTCCGCGCTTCCCGGCATTGGCTCCTTCAACGGCGCCTAGTGAATCATTTCGATTGCAGTGCTTCGAAAAACAGTGAATCATTTAGCTACCATATGGTTAAGGCTGGATTCATCGGAGTTTCAAAAAAAGGTTCATCGCGTTGTGTTCTTTGATCGCTTCGATCATATGATTAATTTATTGCGTTTTTGAATAATTGAGGAAATTAACATTACAATGAATAGGCCTTATACGTACAATTTTTTTAATTATAGAACGCGTCAACAAGTCGTTAAACTACGGTTTCTCAGTCCTATCGTATTAAAAACACTTGCATAGTTTTGCAAAAGGCTCATTACGCCCGCTTGTCCCGGTTTTTTCACAAATCGCACCGTCGGTGTCTGTTGACGTCTGTCCAAGCTCGTGGAATGTCTGAGAAATGTAATCTGGTGATTTTCCGCTTGGTCAGCGTCTACTGGCGGTCTTTATCTATTCCCATTCAATGGAGACTACAAACACACCTTCCATAACACAGCGCTCTATGGGGGAAAATACTTTTACTGGATAACGCTTTTTTACTGAATTTAGCATATTCCCTCCTAGATATGACCCAAAATGAAGGGGCGCATTCTATGCAAAGACATTGAATTTGGTCTCATGACGGCGTTCAGTGTTGAGTTGAGTGGCCAAAAACCACCAAAAGTCAGTCGGTGAGGCTCATCTGCTATGCGTACTCGTGGGGGAATGGGGGGTCGTTAGTGGAGAACGCGCTCACTTTACAAGAAGGAATGAACTGACTGTCGGCGCCAAGCCGCAGCTCTGAAGCATCCACAGGTAGACCAACGTCAAAGAGGTCAGCTTTAATCGCAATCTCCATGTAATGCTCGTGACAAATCACGGCTACGGTTTTGACTCGTGTGATCTTTCTGCCGGGTGACTCTTTCATTTGATTCGAGGGCTGCTTGATTTGAAAAGGTTCTCTCATCTGCGACCGACCGGATGGATAAGGTTTATGGGGGTCAGAGCTTAGTGGAGATGCCCTCACATCACTAAACTCTACTGTCAAAATCAGAATTAGTAGAGGCAAGATTAAACTTTCGGTCATCGTCCTCATTTAAATTAGAGAACCAAATCTGCAAGCTATAACCCCGCATCACCTAGCAAACTTCCGGCTTACTTCCGCGCCTTTAAATGAACAATTAACCCATGTTTAAACCAGTTCCATAATCACGGGTTAATTAGGCGTTGCACTGCTGAAAGTCGGTCAATAATTAAAGTGACGATTAAAAAAAATCTCCTCCCACTTACGCAAAGTTACAAAGGAAAATGTGTCAGCTGAGTTTTCTTTTTAACTAAGGCAATTGAGAAAGAAATTGGTCAAAATCAATCATGCTCGTTTCTTAGAAAACGGTAAACTGCTTATTTTTGCAACATCAAAAGAACAACAAGATATAATTCACTTCTAAGAAAGCTACACCACTAGCTCTGAAAATGGAGTGCAAAATGATAACGGCTCACATATTAGTCGCAGTTGGGCCTCTGTGCATCAAAATCTAGTAGTGAGATCAGGTGTTCCAACTTCAGCTAGTGTTGAAGAAATAAAGAAAAGCTTGAAGGGTGCCAATCTAGTGGATGCAAAAAGACTAACTAAAGGGAAAGAAAAAGTTGAAAGCTTGTCGGTCCTATTGTTGTTTAAACAAGAAATGCCCTCTAAAGTGCAGCTGGGTTATATGAGTTATCAAGTGAGAGAATTCATCCCACCTAAGCACTAAGGTGCTTTAAATGCCAAAGATTTGGTCATGTTGCAACACAATGTAGGGGTAAGATTAGATGTGCTAAATGTGGAGAGGAACATGAGTATGGCAAATGAGCTAGTAAGACGGAGTTAAAATGCTGTAATTGTGGAGGTCAACATAGCAGAATCAGAATCAGAATGAGTTTTTATTGCCAGGTACGTTTACACATACGAGGAATTTGTTTTCATGACAGTAAGCGCTTCCACAGTTTACAGAAAGACAGTGACAGAACGAACAACACAGAATAAAGATAAAAATTAGAAAATAAACAAGTAAACACTAAGGAACTAAAAATATCCAATAATCAGAGCAACTTGATGTACAACAAATCTGTTATATATAGGCAATAGAGCGTTGTACTGTACGATGGTATTATTTATGTGCGTGGGTGTGAAAAACGAAAGGAAGCAAGAGAAGTACAGAAATATAAGATCATGCATCAGGTATCATACTCCGAGGCAGTTAAAAAAATAGAAAGAACAATGGGGGCATATGTCCTGTAGCATTGTAAAAGAGTCAAATATTTAGGCAGGCAATTCCTATAGAATACTGGATGCTTCGACTCGAAAAATGATAGACTATAAAGTGGAACAACCACAACGACAAATGAATACGCGAAAAAAGTTACAGAAGTAAGTACTGCCAGATAGAAAAATTGAGTTGTAAAGGCACAATAATCTTTGTTGCATTATATTATGGCAGCGGAACAACTGCATTGTTAAATGTTACTATGGCAGCACTCCAAAGAAAGTAACAAAATTATAAAAAATTTAAAGATCAGTTGTTGTAGAAGTGGCTAATAATTTTCTGGGGATTATGACCAAAGCTGAAGAAATACAAGTTTACTATGAAGCTGCTGAAACATTAAGTGGCTAAAGCATAAACTATGAAGAAGCAGGCAGATACTTCTAAAATATTAGTATTATGGTAGTCCTCATTCTTCTTCCAATGGAATGGCTCGAAGTCTAATATGCTATAATGGTGCCAGAATTAAAAAAATAAGCATTATACATGGTGCAATTGATTTAATAATTAAAGCCTGATGTTAGCAGAGATTCAGAAAGCAGGTTGCAAACGGTCTCATCTTGATTTTATATTGAAAGGATATAATTTTGTAAGAAGTGACAGGGGAAAAAAATAGAGGAGGAGGTTGATTGACCTTTATTAAAGAAGAAATCTCATATAGGCCAATTAATATATCTTAACATGAATGTGTAGTGACAGAGATATTTAGTCATGAAAATAAGGGCAAAATTAAGGTTATTCATTATTATAATCCATGTAAAGCATTATCATGTAATTTATTAAACGGTATCTGTTCTAGGAGAAGACACAAAGAAATATGGTGTGGAGACTTCAATGCACATAATAGTGTTTGGGAAAGTAACTTTATGAGCCTGATATATTGCTTTGAATTATTGGTAGCATAAGTTGCTTTATGAATATATTACAATACTATTTCTCTCAGCCGGTTTTTCTGGCTGTATAAGATTGACATTAGTGCAGGAACCATATGGAGCGTATAAGCGGTGCGAGCTGAAAGTTGCCAGCAAAAATATAAGGAATGCTATCGGGTATGTGATCCATTTTCCAATTTTTGTAGTAAGATTTAAACGGAATTATCAAAGCAGGGGCAGATAAAAAAGTATATATTTCATAAGTGGTGCTTTCAGAAAGCCAATTGGGAAGAATTCCAAACTGGGGGCGGTAATCTAAATGCATAGTCTACGATATATGTATTAATCGGCAATAGAGCAAAATAAATTACCTGCTTTGAGCACGCACGAAGTCTTATTCTAAGTGGCAGCCTCAGGTCTAGAGTAATATCCAGTTTTGATATGCCAAAAGACAGAGAAGCAAATGTATGCAATGGTGGATATACAAGATGTTCTGTGGCGTTAACAAAGTATTTAAGAAATCTACGTACAATACTAACGTTAGCAGCAATACTTGATAGAATACTCATAGGATAAAAAAGAAAGCTATGGCTAAGAAAGGGTAGTAAACGGAAACTAAAAGAGAAGGGCCTGGAGACAATTTTTGTTGTCAACGATTGGAAGAGAAATACACCATCTAGCATCTAGACATAAATGTGTGAAGATAGTTAAGAACATGACTAGTAATGATATCAGAATCCAGTCAAAGCCAGTCCACGGCAAATACCATGTTTTAGTTGATAAAGAAAACAGTAGATCACGGCTGTTATTGTATCTGTAAAGCTTAGATATGTTGGGTAAAGAAATTTGCTATAGTTCATAAATGAGGCAGATCATCTAGATGAATATTAAAAATATGTAAAGAATAAATCTTTGTAAATGAAACTACTATTAACATACTAACTGTGCATAAGAGAAGAGAACAAATTCTATTACTCGCTGAGTTTAGGCATATCAGAACTTAATAATAGGGCACTTCAAAAATAACTCCGATTCTTCACCAGGTACTGATAACTTTGTTATGGGGCAGATGTTAGAAAGATATGCCTGATGATTTGAGCTAGATTTTTTACAAGATATTGTATCACGAAAGATTACCAAAAATTTGGAAATAAAGCAAATAATTCTCGACACCATTTGTAAACCCTGAAAATTCAATGAACAATGTCCAGAGAAATGATAGGCCTATATAAACATCGCTATCTAGAAAGTCTGTAAAAATGAGTTTAGTGCTCGATATAAATCAACTATTTGCTTAGGGAAAAAAATATTAATATGATTCGTTAGAATACCGAACGTGGTTTTAGGAAATGTAAATCTACTACTCCGATTATGGCATTGGTTAAATTAGATGCAATGAGATTGAGAAAACTCTACGTTATGAAAGAGATCTGGCATAGGTAGCTGTGTTTTTAGATATAGAAGAAGGTGGGCATCTGTATGCACATGTGGTAAGCGGAAGAATTATTAATTAAAGATTAAACTGGATGAGCCTAATTCTGGGGACTTTGTTTGAGCAAAATGTATACTATATATTGGATCTATTGTTGGCATTTTCTTGCAACGTGTTTTAGTGTTAGTAGTAAGAGTGAAGAAAACCACGTAAAAAAGAGCAAGAATGCACAGTAGAAAATGGAATTCTGGTTGTGGCACAGATGGATATGTTGGATTAGCCCAGTCCTGTTTAATATGTCTGATGATTAATAGAGCGATTTGGGAAAGTCAGTTAGGAAAGGTAAGAAATGAATTGAGAATATTATATGCAGAATGATCTTCTGTTTATATGGAATAAGATGTTTCTGAGTATCTCCATATATATTTGAGTGATGAACATATTCTAAAAAGTAAATTTCAAATTCCTGAGTAAGGAAAAAAAAAAAAAAAAAAAAGCAATGGGAATTCCTCTGTGGATTTACATTTTCTGTACAGGAATGTAATGGATGCGGTTCTTACTAGAAGGAATAATTCGCTGAAACTATAGAGGCCAAATTGTCTTTATAGGTACCCGGGATCGTCAGACGCCACTTGAGAGAGTTATAAAGTTTAAATATGTAGGAGATTTGTGTTTGATATGAAACAACACATGTCAATGGAAATAGTGCCGGATATTAATGCTTGTTGAAGCAAAATGAAAAAAGGCGCCTGAAGACTTTTGATAGAGGATGATGATGTAGCTAGACACATTTGAAGGGAGCAGATAAACATCTTTTAATTAATCCTTATCTTATAAAGGATAATAAATGGGACTGGATACGCCGTAAAAAGTAAAAAAAAAAATTATTTTAAATAGAGCAGATATTGAGCTTGGAAGTAGTTGTAATAAATTAACATGCTAGTATGGGCAAAACGGCTAGATTAGTTATAAAACTGCACCTAGACATCGGTTCATATATTGTGCATTAGAGAATTAGCAATAGGAGCCATGCGAACTAACATGCCAACAGTCGCTTTATTAAAGGCAGAAGACGATTGCGCCACTAAATACTAGAGCATTCATTAAAGGACTGTGTTAACATATATTGGGTTAGACTAATAAAGGTGGGCGATTAATAGCAATCTCAGGGGCAATAAATAATGATTGTTCTGTAATTGCATAAAAAAATGTTTTGTTTGAGAAATATAAATAAAAAACATGCAGTAATTTACAGTTTGGATATTAAAGTGAGTAGGTCTAGGCTTTTAAGTAGTAGTTCGCCATATATGGCTCGCTATTCTCAGATCATCAAATAGCGATAATTAGCTAAAAGAGAAAAATATAATTACCAAGATGACAGAAAAGTTTTGCCAAAATATTGGTTCCAAATATATTTGTCTTTCTATCCTATAAAATATATTACGGATAATCGGACATCTTCAGAAATATTCTATGTACTAGGCAGCATGAGGTGCAAAATAAGGCAAAAATAGGTCCTTCGTGGGTTCATAGGAATATTATATGTCGCAGATTTAAGTCTTACACCAAAATTGGGTTAATGTAAATCGTATTACATCTAACCACTACTTCTGCTTTTACAGTTTAGATGTCTGGGATAATTACAGCCTTAAGATGGATAGAAGAAAATAAACCAATTAAATCAGTCATATGTAGGGGATGTACAATGCGCTCTAGCCTACCGGGTCGAGCCTTATAACAAAGTTTAGAAAATGCAGTATTTCAGTTTTTATATGAAGATTTAATCGATTGAAACTTAGACATATACTGATTAAACTATTAGTAAATCTTAGAATATAGAAGTTGCAGATTTTTTTGGGTTGCCGAGTAATCGTTGAGCCATCTGACATATTGGCATCAAAGGTAATGAAAAAGCAGATAAGATAGCAAAAGAAGCATTGGAAAAGAGCAAGTAGAAATTAATATTTCAATGGGAAAAAAAGAGATGAAAGCCAAGATTAAATATGAAATAATGCAAATATGGCAAAAATAATGGGAGTCTGAGTCTAAAGCTAAACATCATCATATAAATCGATGCAAGGCAAACCGGTACGTCAAAGGTAGAACGTATAAAAGAACTAGAAGGGATAAATATGAAGCACAACAGATGCGATGAAGAAGTATGTATAGCTACAAGGCTGGATATTAAGTGGTCAATCTGGAATCTCGAATGATACATTGAGCTATATAATACGGGCGAGTAGTATTAGGGAGGATTATAAGTATCAGATTATATTCCAACGCTAAGCGAAGAGTGTAGAACTATGTGTTTTTATTATATATCGGCATAAATTGCCATGAAAACCAGGGCTAGAAATGGTGCATGAAATTGCAGGAAATTTTGAAGACGTAAAATAAAATTGAAGATATTCTTTATTCTTAAGAAGCAAGTGATGTGAAGAAATAGACTCAATGACTTTGTTTAATGATTTTCTTGAAAATACTGGTATTATATATAGAGAATTTAGATTTAGAAGTCAAAAAGGTAACGCCTTGGGTTTATATTTGTTTTCCCTAAGTAATGTATCTGCCAAGTCCCTCTACACACTTCTGTACAGTAGGTGGTGATATGCAATAATTACAAGTTGCAAAAGCCAAGAAAAAAGAAGAAGAATTTTCTTTTCATTCATACATCTTCCCTTCTCTCTCCCGCTATATATTTCCGTATTCTGTTAACCGGGTCTCTTCGCTTCCGGTTCAAGCGTTTCGCATATGCGTCGTTAAATATGAAGCAGTTTTACTCAAGATGCCTTCAAAGTACCAATGATGATCATAACTAATGTCCATCACATATGTGGACTGATATTTAAAAGTTTTTTTTATTTTTATTATTTTCACATTTAGATATAAAAATGGAACAAAACGTCAACAATAAAACAGCTAGCTAGTTTAACTGATTATCTTAAAAGTCCATAGATATCGCTATTATTTAATACGGCTGTTAACACGTTTTCCGACAAGCAGAAGCGATGAGACCTGTTTTCCGGGTTTGGTCAGGTGACGTCGACATATTCGTGATGGGAAGTTCGGAGCATTTTACCGACTCGGACCTTTGAGTCTCGGTCAGCAAAATGAACAAATCTTTTTTTTTTTTTTTTTTCAAGAGTAGTTTCGTTCATTTTAGCAAAATATAATTAAAATGTTACGTGTTACATCCCTAACACGTCTACTACTTACGCAAACGTTGATTACACTACAAACAATACAAAACTATAATGCTATAATAAACAGAAAATATTAATTCATTGTTTACCTGGGTCTTCTGTCTATGATTAGCTCACCTCACTTCTTATCTGACAAGTCTTCGGGTTTGAGACGTTCGTTCATCACGTGACAGCCCCAAAAACTTAACCAATGCAGTCTGAGCCGAAAGAGAATTGATTAGTTACTAAAGTGTGCTTTTCAGGATCATAACTCAGAAAGAGGGCTTTATTCTCCAATGTATTGTTTTACATACAGGAACGTTGTTATAGTGTCACAAGCTCCGTCCAGTATGCACGAAGACAACAACCACATCACAGATAATAACAATGAGATGTGAAATAAAATACACATGTGCATAAAATATAAATAATTGTATGTAGCAGTTTAGTATGATGGAATCGTAATTCGATAAAAATAAAGATAGTTGTAGGGATGTACTAGTGTTTATGCTGATAAATAATTATAAGTGTATCTATAAATAATGCTTGACTTATATTTTTTTGATATCAAGCTCGAATCTTCGTGTTGAACTGTAACATCATCTAGTAATTTTGGTCTATTTTATGTTGACTGTTACTTTTGTTTCCTGTGCCCATATTGGTTGATTTTTCGCGACCAAGCAGTATTTTTACAATATAAAAATAAAATTTTAAAAAAATGTATAAATTATTTCATAATATGTATCTAATAATCTTTTATAAGAAGCAAAGAAGCAACTTTAGCTTCGGTGTTGAACGTAACATCACTAGTAGTTTGGTCTATTTTATGTTGACATGTTACTTTTGTTCTGTGCATATTGTGATTTCGACAAGCAGTAATTTACAATATATAAAAATGTATAATTATTATAATAATGATCATAATAATCTTTTAGAAGCAACTTTTCACATTCTTTACTTTTAATTTTGGCACGAGCGAACGTTGTGTTGAATTAATATTCAACAAGTGAATATTAATATCGATAATATATTATTATAAACATACTATAAAAATACAGTATGTGGAAGATAGCTTTTTGATTACTGTAGGCAGCATGCATGACAATAGCGGGAGTCTTCAGCAGACTCTGGAATCGATGTCTTGAAAGATGCATAAGAATTAAACCTATATGCGTTTTTTTTTCTCGTTTTTTTGCGTGAAATATCAGCTGTATTTAATAGTAAATTGTTTGGCAGTTTACTTATAAAGTTTATATAAAGGCACGACGCTAAAACGTGCGTTTTTGTATATACGTGTACGTGGGATTAAGTTTCGGACTTTCCTTCGCACTCTCAGGACCTTCCAACAAATTCAAAATGGCGGATTTTCGGAAAAATGGTTCGGAGCTAAACAGGATATATCTTATATGAATACAAAGAAACAAATACAGTGGATAAATAAACAGTTAGCTGTATAAACACAAAGTGAGCAGCCATAAATAAGGGATTTGCTCATTTTTATTTGTTTTTATCGTTTTAACTTCGCAGCTTTCTCTTTTTAAAGGTAAGAACGACATGCAGTTCAGTTCAGCTTTTTGTGCCATTTTATTGCAGGAAAAACATCAATAATCAACCCCTGTCGTATATAAATAATCGGCTTAATACGTCTTAAGACACTTGACTATGTGCATATACGATTTTTTGACAGCGTATTATATCATTATTTGAGTACTTGATACCGAACTAAGTGTACTTATGTGTTTAAAAACCCATCGACTCGCTTGAAAACCCATCGACTCGAAAACACATTTGAGATCATTAGGGCATGTTTTCTGGAGCTAAATTAAATCTGATAGACCTTTACAAGAGTTGAATAGTGGAGGAAGTGTTGTTGATGCATTACAGAGGAGGAGTGTTCTGAATTTCTCTTGCAATCTTAAACGAACTTATGGGAATTTTAGATATTGAAATTCTATCACAATACAGACCAACTACACATTTCAGACATAGCTCTCAATAGGACTCTTATAATTACCAATAGGATACAGTGCTCCTGTTGGACATCAAAGCAATTTAGATAGAAAATCTTATTTGAAAGTTTAGTTTTTTCTTAATTTTAGTATTTTATTAGATTTTTTTACTTTTTGTAAATAATATGTATATCAATTTTTTTTTTATCATTAAACTGGATTGTTTGTAATAGTCATCAGTTATCTTCAACTGTGGATATTTGTTTTGGCATCAGCCATATAACTTGAAACTTGTTTTGATTTCAATTTCTGCTAATATATAACCTTTGTGAACAAATGTTCAAATCATACATATGTAATACAGAATGAAAGTATGTAGATTTTTGTCAATATGTGAATTCACATTGTAATGGAGTACTCAGTATTATTTTTTGCCTGCCAGGTTGAACCAGCACTTCAGATTTGTTTTGAAATGAAAAAGAAATATGTTTTAATAAGTATTTGGACTAGGGCTCTTAAATTGCAAGAAAAGAATGTAATAGAATAGAAAATATGCCGCTATAATGTTATTACAACTATACATTGATAAACATACATTTGGAAAGGATAGCATTAATGCAAAATATTACTGATGTGTTTGCGTTTTTAACCTATTGATGCTTCTAAGACTATGAGAAGTCATTTTTGAAATTGAATCAAAACCTGAATCAAAGTCAGCAGATTATTCTTAATTCTTAATGCTCTCTAATTATCTTGTTGGATATATCTGACTGATATGTAGCTGTTTTTCTTCTGCAGAGTGAGACATGGCAGAGGAGCGCAGACAGAAGCTGTGTTCGGTGATCTTGCCCACTGAATCCATGAAGGCGATAGCGGAGTCAGTGGGTGTGGGCTCACTACAGGAAGAGAGTTGTCTGGCCCTCAGTGAAGAGGTTAGCTACAGGATCAAGGAGATTGCGCAGGTATTTACAATTGCAATTAACAATTTATTTATATTTGTCTTTTTATGAAAGTTATAGTTTATAGAGACAACATGAATAATATTTAAAAAAAATTATATATTACATATTTTCCTTTTTTGTCCAGTTAATTTATCAGAATAATGTAATATAATACAGTATAATATACAGTGTTTCCCATTGATTTCCTAGACTGTGGTGAGACAGATTAGACCAACTCAGTCTAGGAAAGCAAAGGGAAACACTATGAACCAAAAATATTTGTACACTTCTCAAAATAACTTAAAAGATTTCTAATATTGTGGTCAACAGCTGTCAGTTGAACTACATTTGAAATTGCAATTATGGCTTAGAGCATTTATCAAATCACAACTGATTACATCAATCTGCATTCTTTTCCATTTGATAGATTGCACAGAAATACTGAAGGTGTTGTTTATCTGTTGATGTGATATCTCCCACAGGACGCACTGAAGTTTATGCACCACGGTAAAAGACGCAAACTTACTACTGGTGACATTGACCACGCTCTTAAACTAAAAAACGTGGAGGTGAGAAAACTGGAACAAAGTGAGAACTATTGGTTTCCTCTCTCTAGCGGAACCACAACATTCAGAACCCTTCACAAATTATTTTTCCTTTGCATATCAAGTTTTTCTTTAATTGTATTTGTCTCCTTTAGCCTCTGTATGGATTCCAGTCTCAAGAGTTCATTCCGTTTCGCTTTGCAAGTGGAGGCGGCAGAGAATTGCACTTCTATGAAGAAAAGGAAGTGGATCTTAGTGATATCATCAACACGCCCCTCCCTAGAGTCCCTCTTGATGTTTCGCTCAAAGGTAATTAACAAGCATTTCTAATATGAAGCCAGATTATTTGCTATTTAGATGCAAGCTCTGTACCAAAATCTAGTGAGCTGCTTACCTAGACAACATATTAGGGCATTATAGATGCTGATCTCAACTAAACAGCCATTCCAAATGGAACACAGCATAATTGTTCTTTCTTTTTAGGATACACTGTTTTTGCTAAATACAGAGGATAAATACTTTAATGTGTTTTTGCCAAAATTTATTGGAATTGAGCTCAGTTTCAAGTTTGACGAGCAGAAAAGTCAATAATCAACCCTCTATGGACACCTTGGCAATTGAATTGCCATTGGCTAGTACTTTTTTATTTATTCTCCATTCTGACTATACTATAATGGATATGTATCTTTATATATTTTATATTTTTTTATATTTATTTTACAACACACACACACACACACACATATATATCATATATATATATAATATTATACATACATACTACATACAGTGCCGGTGCGAAAGTATTCAAACCTCTTCATTTTTTTTCACATTTTATGTTGCTGCCCTATGTTAAACTGCTTTAAATTACTTTTTTTTTTGTCCCCCACATCATCCACCTCCATAAACCCATAATTGTAAAGCAAAAACTGTTTTTAACATCTTTGCAAAGTTGATTAATAATACAAAGCTCACAATGATTTCTATTGCTAATTTTCATATCTGGACCACTATTGAAATGTAGCTCAGGAGGCATATATGCTTGTTAGATGTTACTACCCTTCAAGTGAAGTTACAACCTGTGGACAATTCAGGTTGAATGGGTATGATTTGGAAAGTGCACACACGTCAAACTTCGTAATAAAAGGTCTATAGCTGATATGCATATTAGCGCAAAAATCAAGCACCTGAGTCAAAATAATTTGCCCTGTAGAGCCGAGAAAGGTTTGGCGTCACAGCCAACACATCGGAAGAAGAGTTCATGAACAGAAAAAAAAATTCGTCTTGTCTTAAGGTCACAGAAGCATGTAAGTCTCTTTACCCTTAAGTCGCACTAAGTTGTCGCGCGCGAACCAGACTCTTCCTAGACTGGGCCTCCTAGCCAAACTTCTGCACTGGATGGAACCGGCCTTGGTTAGTAGGTTACCAAGAACCTTAATTGTCACTCTGATTGTGCCTTCCAGATCATGGATGTGGACTGGTGCAAGCAACATTAACCAAAATGGAAAAAAACGAAGGGCACTTTTTTTGTACTTTCGCAATGCACTTATATGATATAGCTATATATATAACTTAATTATATATATATATATCTATAATATATATATATAGGATATATATACAACAGTTTGGGCGCAAAAAAGTATTTAGTCAGCCACCAGTTGTGCAGGTTCTCCCACTTAAAAAGATGAGAGAGGCCTGTAATTTTAATCATAGTTATACCTCAACTATGAGATACAAAATGAGAAAAAAAATCCAGAAATCACATTGTAGGATTTTTAAAGAGTTAATTGGTAAATTCCTCAGTAAAATAAATATTTGGTCACCTACAAACAAGCAAGAATTCTGGCTCTCACAGACCTGAAACAAATTCTTTAAGAGGCTCCTCTGTCCTCCAATCGTTACCTGTATTAATGGCATCTGTTTGAACTCGTTATCATTATAAAAGACACCTGTCCACAACCTCAAAAAGTCACACTCCAAACTCCACCATGGCAAAGACCAAAGAGCTGTCAAAGGACACAACAAAATTGTAGACCTGCACCAGGCAGGGAAGACTGAATCTGCAATAGGTAAGCAACTTGGTGTGAAGAAATCAACTGTGGGAGCAATTATTAGAAAATGGAAAACATACAAGACCACTGATAATCTCCCTCGATCTGGGGCTCCACGCAAGATCTCACCCTTTGGGGTCAAAATTATCACAAGAACTGTGAGCAAAAATCCAGAACCACACGGGGGGACCTAGTGAAAGACCTGCAGAGAGCTGGGACCAAAGTAAAAAAGGCTACCATCAGTAACACACTGCGCCCGCCAGGGACTCAAATCCTGCAGTGCCAGACGTTTCCCCCTGCTTAAGCCAGTACATGTCCTGGCCCGTCTGAAGTTTGCTAGAGAGCCTTTGGATGATCCAGAAGAGGATTGGGAGAATGTCATATGGTCAGATGAAACCAAAATAAACTTTTTGGTAAAAACTCACTTGGTCGTGTTTGGAGGAGAAAGAATGCTGTTGCATCCAAAGAACACCATACCTACGTGAAGCATGGGGGTGGAAACATCATGCTTTGGGGCTGTTTTTCTGCAAGGGGACCATGACGACTGATCTGTGTAAACGAAAGAACGAATGGGGCCATGTATCCCATGTATTTTGAGTGAAAACCTCCTTCCATCGGCAAGGGCATTGAAGATGAAACGTTGCTGGGTTTTTCAGCATGACAATGATCCCAAACATACCGTCCGGGCAACGAAGGAGTGGCTTCGTATGAAGCATTTCAAGGTCCTGGAGTGGCTTAGCCAGTCTCCAGATCTCAACCTCATTGAAAATCTTTGGAGGGAGTTGAAAATGTGTTGCCCAGTGACAGCCCCAAAATGTTACTGCTCTATAGGAGATCTGCATGGAGGAATGGGCCTAAATACCAGCAACAGTGTGTGAAGACCTTGTGAAGACTTACCGAAAACGTTTGACCTCTGTCATTGCCAACAAAGGGTATATAACAAACTATTGAGATGAAATTTTGTTATTGACCAAATACTTATTTTCCACCATAATTTGCAAATAAATTCGTTAAAATCCTACAATGTGATTTTCTGGATTGTTTTTCTCATTTTGTCTCTCATAGTTTTGAGGTATACCTATGATGAAAAATTACAGGCCTCTCTCATCTTTTTTAAGTGGAAGAACTTGCACAATTGGTAGCTGACTAAATACTTTTTTCCCCACTGTAATTATATCTATATATTAGGGGTGGAACGGTTCAACTTACTCATGGTTTGGTTTGTATCACGGTTTTAGAGTCACATTTCGGTATGGTTCGGTATGTGTTATGTTTAGGCAAAAACTATACTATCAAATAAAAATAAAGAAAATAAGATTAATCTATCTAACTACAAGCAACAGCACAAATACATAAAATAGAGTAAAGATACAAATAAAAGAAACAGTGATTTTCAGTTTTTTCTAACATTAGTTTTTAGGTACAGAAATTGAATAAAGTAATCAAATGTAAAATAGCGTTGCATATTTTACTGTATAAATTAAATATTTCTTTATTAAAGTTACAAAAGCTATTCCATCAAGAGCAGTGAGTGATTTGTTGTTGCTGTTTGATTAATATAAAGAAAGTGCTGTCACTTTAAGAGAATGCACTGATCCAGTGCACTGATACAGTACGTTCAGCCGGCTGTCTGCTATAGGATATTTACCAAGACGGGCATTTTGACATAATTTTTGTGTGAATTTGTCCATTTAAACACAATACTTCAGAGAAAGCGTATATTTACGCACGTTTTGAGGTGTGCGGGTTGCACGCGGTTTGGATAGCGCAACGCACAACTCTTCTCACTGAGCCCGCGTCCTCTGGCCTTAAATGTTTTAAACTGGCAACGCTTAAACGAGTTTTAGCTTAAACACAATATCATGTGTCTGTTTTAAGGTCTCACCTGTGCTTGTGCATGTGCTTTCAGCACCCGGGTGATGACGGAATAAATGATTGCTCATATTCCAGCATACGGCATTCGCGTTGAACAAGAGTGAATGGTTTGTCCACGTTTTTTTTTTATCGCTGTTGTTGTAATGTATTGGGAAGCCAGAATGTGTATCCATTGACAGAAACATACATTAGCCGAACTCTGTTTGTTTTATGTGTTATTTATAGCAAACCATATCACAGATGCGTTGTCAGATTTAAATGAGTCTTGACCCACGCTTTCGGTATCGCTAGCGCAGATGTCCAAAGCCGTGGTGGGAAGAACCATTGGTTCTCGATTTTTTCCGCGACTGTCTTTTTCTCAAAGCCGGTGCTTATATACCCGGTATCTGCCGGATAGTATTGATTACACACCCTCACATTTTTGTAAATATTTTATTATATCTCTTCATGTGACAACAATGAAGAAATGACACTTTGCTACAATGAAAAGTAGTGAGTGTACAGCTTGTATAAAAATGTAAATTTGCTGTCCCCTCAAAATAACTCACCACACAGCCATTAATGTCTAAACCGCTTGCCACAAAAGTGAGTACACTACGCCTAAGTGAAAATGGCCAATTTGGCCCGAAGTGTCCGTATTTTGTGTAGCCACTAGGGCTGCACGATAAATCGCATGCGATATTTAACGAGCATCTTATCAATAAAGCCGGTTCTGTAATCAGCGGTAAATATGTTGTTCACGGACGAGCTGCATAAAACCACGTTCATATTCGCTAGTTGTGGGCGCAAATTTTTGCGCAGCTCGTCATTGAACAACGGCTCTGTGTAGTAAATGATGCTCAATGTGAAAGCCCGCACGTGATGGAGATTTACCGCTGATTACAGAACAGGCTTTTCTGACAAGAGGTAAGCATTAAATATCGCATGTGATTTATCGTGCAGCCCTAGTGGCCACCATTATTTTCCAGCACTGCCTTAACCCTCTTCGGCATGGAGTTCACTAGAGCTTCACAGGTTACCACTGGAGTCCTCTTCCACTCCTCCATGACGACATCACGGATCTGGTGGATGTTAGAGACCTTGTCTCCTCCCTCACCTTCCACTTGATGATACCCCACAGATGCTCACCTAGGGTTTGGGCCAATCCATCCCCCTTTACCCTCAGCTTCTTTAGCAAGGCAGTTGTCGTCTTGGAGGTGTGTTTGGGGTCTTTATCATGTTGGAATACTGCCCTGCGTCCCAGTCTCTGAAGGGAGGGGATCATGTTCTGCTTCATTATGTCACAGTACATGTTGGCATTCATTCATGGTTCCCTCAATGAACTGTGGCTCCCCAGTGCCGGCAGCACTCATGCAGCCCCAGACCATGACACTCCCACCACCATGCTTGAATGTAGGCAAGACACACTTGTCTTTGTACTCCTCACCTGGTTGCCGCCACACACGCTTGACACCATCTGAACCAAAGAAGTTTATTTTGGTCTCATCAGACCACAGGACATGGTTCCAGTAATCCATGTCCTTAGTCTGCTTGTCTTCAGCAAACTGTTTGCGGCTTTCTTGTGCATCATCTTTAGAAGAGGCTTCCTTCTGGGACGACAGCCATGCAGACCAATTTGATGCAGTGTGCGGCGTATGGTCTGAGCACTGACAGGCTGACCCCCCACCCCTTCAACCTCTGCAGCAATGCTGGCAGCACTCATACGTCTATTTCCCAAACACAACCTCTGGATATGACGCTGAGCACGTGCACTCAACTTCTTTGGTCGACCATGGCGAGGCTTGTTCTGAGTGAAACCTGTCCTGTTAAACCGCTGTATGGTCTTGGCCACCATGCTGCAGCTCAGTTTCAGGGTCTTGGCAATCTTCTTATAGCCTATGCCATCTTTATGTAGAGCAACAATTATTTTTTTTCAGATCCTCAGAGAGTTCTTTGCCATGAGGTGCCATGTTGAACTTCCAGTTACCAGTATGAGAGAGTGAGAGCGATAGCACCAAATTTAACACACCTGCTCCCCATTCACACCTGAGACCTTGTAACACTAATGAGTCACATGACACCGGGGAGAGAAAATGGCTAATTGGGCCCAATTTGGACATTTTCACTTAGGGGTGTACTCACTTTTGTGGCCAGCGGTTTAGTGTGTGTTGAGTTATTTTGAGGGGACAGCAAATTTGCACTGTTATACAAGCTGTACACTCACAAATTTACATTGTAGCAAAGTGTCATTTCTTCAGTGTTTGTCACATGAAAAGATATAATAAAATATTAACAAAAATGGGAGTTGTCCTCACTTCTTTGAGATACTGTGTATATTATATATATGTATGTATATGTTTGTAAAATGGCACAGCTTTTTAAATATCTGAATGTACACTCTTAACATCAGTCAGTCAAGCGTTATAATATGATATTATGATAATCAAGTATCATTTAATGATATAACTTTAGTAATTTGAATTAAAACTTGGTAACCATATATGTATGCATATTAGTCATTTCAACTAAACTTAGGACTGGTGGTGGTGCTTTTTTGGTCTTCTGTTGTCTGTAAAAAAGGGGGGGGAACACTTAAAAAAAGAAAAAAAAAAAATTAGTACTGGTAAGATAATAATACTATGAATTCTAATTATAAGAACAATATAAAACGCAGTAAGGATTAACGAGCTGCTGGATTCATGAAAATTAATCAGGTTGCGTGCGTTCGCTTGAACTGATTTGCTGAAACCAAAACAGGGACGATAATAGGTGAGCGCCAGCCAATGAGATTGTCGTTTGCGCATTAGTTCCGCCTACTACCATAGAACCATGCAGTTTTTAAAAGCTGAAGAATTCCAAAGGAACGCTGTTATTTTGACAAGAAAATACAACAAAGAATATCGCTTACATATAGCATTCAATTCGCATGGTATGTAAAGACGCTCATCGCTCTGTCTCCTCCTTTGCGTGTTAGAAAAAAACAAAGCGACGGCGAGTTGTGCTCTTCACGCTAGAGTTTACGGTACATTAAATACAGGTGCATTGCACATCCATTGAGATGTACTGAAAAATAGCACAGATTGCTTGATGGAGAGAGAAACTCTGAAGCACTCAGTCAGTGTGTTCGGCGAGTGAAAATATATCTGAGATAAACTTATACTTAGCCTCCAACTCACGCACTGGCGAGTAAGATCTGATAATTTATTAGCAATTGGCTAATATTAGACAATTTAGTCGCGCAGTGAAGATTTTAGTCGCATATGTGAGTGATTTACTCGCATTGTAGTGGGTTATTGTTTCAGTATAAACTAAAAGTGTATTTACTAAATTTACTAAAACAATAGTTAACTCTAATTAAAATGGACTGTTAACCCTTTGTTTGTTTGTGCTGTTTGTTTATTACAACTGTTTATAATGCGTGTGACATTGTTAGCAACATGCTAACATCAGACTGAATCAATTCTGAGTCGAGTCTCCGATGAGCTTTGTGTTAGGAGTGCTATTTGCATGCCGTATTTGTTGTCTGTGAACAACATTACATTTACCTCATGAACAGGGAGGAAAATAGCCTGTCGTCTCTTTGTCTTTCAGCTCACTGGCTAAGTATTGATGGTGTCCAGCCTGCAATACCAGAAAACCCACCTCCAGGTAAGAGAGTTTTCTGGATCTTTTGTTAATTTGCATTACTTTGTAATAGAGTCAGGGAATATGTTTGTACAATTTACTGTGATAATTTGTGATTTTTAAATTATTAAAGATAATTCAAATAATACTATTTTTTACCGTTTATATATTAGGGTTGGCTCAATTTAGGCTTCGGTATGATACCAGAATCTAATACCTCGGTATCCATACTAAATTGATACCATGGGTGACAAATAAGCAGCCTCAAAAGATAACTGAATTTAAAACAGTTTCATTAAAATGCTGCATGAAACTGTAGTAGCAAGTGTGTTGCTTGTTTTTAAGCATAAATATATATAAATATAACATACAGCACTTTTTAGTGCTCTATATTCAGTAAAAATGAAATGATACAATTATTAGAACATTCCTTGCATCACGTAATCAACTGATAAATTCAAATCTGCTTTTGCGTTTTTGACTGGCACTGAGCCAGAGACAGATGCACTCAGCACTTGGCATATATCACTACTTTTTTGTGTTTTCAAACACATAATGTTAATTTTAGGTTTCAGACATGTACATACACATACGTACTAGCAAAAAATTACATTTATAGTTTGACGACATGTTTTATTCACATCAAATACACATTGTGTAGGTAACTATAAAGTTTCTCCCAGTTTACCTGCCATTTTAATTTTTTTTTATTTTTTGCGTGGAGTGGAGTGGATGAATTTACAGTGGAGAGCAAAATTAGAGAACACTCTATAAATACTTGATATTGTCTTAATTGGTGTTTTTTTTTGCGATTTTTTCCCTAAATATTGTTAATCTTCTTCACTCAAAATTTGAAGGAATATTAGCTGTGGGTATACCACTGTTCTACTAACATGTTTTACAAAATAACCAGAGAATTTCAACAAAAAAACTTTTTTTTGTAGCATGAAAGAAGATTACAACTAAACTTTTGGATTGCTACAGCTGTCAAAAATTACTTCCTTAGTGTACTCTACACAGGAAGTGTAGAGGCCCTTGCTTTGAATGACTTCAGCACATCTGCGGCCGCAGTACATTTTTCACACACTGCTCTGGTGTGATCTTGGTCCACTGATCTTCCTGTCTCTTCCATAGTTCGGTAACTGTAGTGGGTTTCTTAGCCATAACTTTGTTGCCAAGGATTTTCCAGAGATTTTCAATCAGGTTTAGATCAGGACTCTGGCCCGGCTATTTCATTATTTCAATGTTCTTAGCTTCAAGGAACAGCTTTACCCATTTTGCAGTGTGACGGAAGCATTGTCTTGCATGAAAATTGCAGGCTTATTGGGAGATGCTTGCAGGGAAGGTAGCTGTTGCTGAAGGAGGTTCTAATAAACATTTCCATCACCTGCCATTATCAGTATAAGAGGCCCAACTCCTGCTGCAGGAAACATCCACCAAACCATGACTTCCTCCTCCACCTTTCACTGACTTTTACACACTTTGGGTTCAGTCTTTCCCCAGTTTGATAAACATTGGACCAAAATAAATTAAACTTGCTTTCATCTCTAAAGTGAACTTTGGACCATGTTCTCCTCTGTCCACACAACATGCTCCTAAGCAAAGGTTAGTCTAGCCTTTTGATTCTTTGTGCTGATGAGAGGTTTGGTCACAGCAGAGTGTGCTTTCAGTCCGATTTCTCTTTAATGTGCTGAGACAGATCCTTACCATGTTCAGCATTGAACTGGCAAGCAATTCCAGCTGCAGTATTGAATCGATTCCCCATTGAAAGTCTCCGTATTATCCTGTCTTCTCGTGCATTTGTCTCACGTGGACGAACAGCCTTTTTGGGGGACTTGAATGAACTAGTGTCATTGTAAAGCTGCAATATTATAGAACAAGGTCGCAAAGAGTTGCTCATTTTCCACACTCCACCTCGACCAGCGTGCTCTTCTCTTGTCAGTGGGCTGAAAGGTTTGTCATCCTTTTTTGCCTTCGGGCATCAGAAAACATTCGTCTAAGGTTTCAGCCACCTTGAGGCGGCCCGCCACTCGTTGCCCATCTGCCTGTGAAATTCTAGGAAATGCTAGTCAGCTAATAGGGATTTTGTCATGTAAATCACAAAATTATGCACCAGGTAACCCCCCGTCTTTTAACACCAATAACTTATAGGTATCTGTAAGTGTTCTTTAATTTTGATCAGAGTTCTTTTTCAAATATCTCATTTAAGTATATATACTGTGGTTTAGAATACAATTAATTTATGAAATATCCTTAAAAAACTGCCCTCCCCAAGGCTCCGACTGCGACCCATTTTTTCTGCTTTGCTTCTAAAATTTGTGAGCACTCCACTGGCGCAACCACCGTGTTGCCCAACTCATAAGTGCTCGCCGATTTCTGTTGCAATAAGAGAAACATCTAACAAACAAGTGTAACGAAACCCTGCTTTTCGTTTAAAGCTTCAAAGCACTGGTCCGCTAAACTTCACAGACTTCATTTAGAACGAGTGCCGCCGTGTGCATGCACGCCAAACAGACAGAGCGCAATGAAATAGGAGCGCAATAACTCTTACTAAAATGTACATTTCACTGAAATATTTGTAGTTGGGCAATAAATGACATGTAGAATTTTAAACCTACAAGTAAGTCTATTTTTGTGATATCACTGACTGTAAAGTGACTGTAATGGCGTAATCAAAATATCCTAACAACTCTGTGCTTTTGTTCTAATTTTTTTTTTTTTTTTAGTTTAGTGAATTTAACTTCCACTTTAAAAGCCTTGTTTTTGTTTTTAGATTGCAATGTTACAATGTTAGAACGAAATATGATTTTACCTTTTGCACATAATATAAAGGCTGGTTACATTCACTTTATTTGTTTTCATAGCCTATAATATGTATTGTTTTGTTGGACAACATTGGGCGGAAAGTAAAATATGTATATATTAAATACAGATTTTTTAAAAATACCATTAAAAAAAAACGAAAATACCGATGAATTATCATGTAGTACTTTTCCATACTACGGCAAATCGGATAAAAAAATATAGAGATATTAATTTTTGCCCATATCGCCCAGCCCTAATATAAATATGTATATATATGTAGGATCTTAGGTTTTAAAGAAAAGAAAGACTTGTGTCTTTGCAAGACTTGTTCATTAGCCGCAGCGTAGCACTCCACGTCTGATGTCTGACCCACTTAATTGCAGTAAACGGTAAAACAATTGTGGTACAAATTAGTTTGTTTATTAGTACATTAATAAATGTAAAATAATTTTGAATACAAATACTAGTTTACAACATCCAGCAGCACAGTGAACTGTTTTGCACAGCTAAATAGGCTAAATGGAGATTGCTGACATTGCCTCACAACACTCAAGTTCATGCCAGCTCTTACATTAAAAATAAGCTGGAAAGATAAAAAATTAATAGTTTCCATGGATCTAGTCTTTGCATCTGTTTGCTTGATGTTTGAATCAGGTTTCCTCTGTTGGAATAAAATTGGCTAGATGGCACTGTCACAAAAAAATAGGGTCCTAAGTAGAAATGCGGTCCTAGAACTGCTGCCTCCAGTATTGCTGGTACTAGTGTTGCTTTCGTCAACGAAAATTATGACTAAATATAGTCGTCAACGAACCTTTATCACGTGACGAAGACGACGAAAGGGTGGTCATGTGACGATGACTTAATTAAATTATCAATACAATTCGTTCGAATAAAAACGGAACAATGTGGCTTACAAAATACAACTATGCTAAAATGTCTCTCATTTTTCGTTGACCACAACTGAGACGAAAGCGAATGTTATAAACGTTAATTTTCGTCTCGTTATTATTATTATTTTGCAGTATTTCTGTTTCCCTTGGCGCTTCCAGGGGCTTCTCTCAGAGTCGCACTGGGTGCGCAGGAAACGCAGGTCGACGTCACTTCCCACGCCCCCCTGCGGATTATTTAGAACATGTAGAATGTAACATTGCCGTGCAAAATAATTGAACGTGCAGTGTAAAATAATTTTTTGTTATTTTAAATTGCTAAATGTTCAAACACGCAGCGATTAGATAATATCCATTTCTAATGCTTGCCATAATTAAGGATGCACAGAAATTCGGCTGCCAAAATGAGTTCACACTTTCAGTATTCACTTGGTGTGTGTGTGTGTGTGTGTGTGTGTGTGTGTGTGTGTGTTATCCCGCTCTATGCGTGTGTGTATTATCCATAGACTGTATGGTATTATCCCGCTCTATGCGCGTGTGTGCTCCGCTCAGTCGCTCGCGGCCCATGTGACTGCTCCATTCATATACCGTTCATGCTCATCGGAACAGCAAAGTCCACTCAAAAATCGAGCTGACAGGAAACATCAATGTAGTACACTATTGTTTCTGTCTGCAATAGCCCTAATGTGCTGTAACAAGGTGTGGTAAATGAGCAACTCTGGTAACACTGCCCTCTCATTCATTGATCTGCTAACCGTATTCTAGTTTCCTGATACTATTAGCTTTCTAGATTAAACTGCTTTGATCAATCTGTATAAAAAAAAAAAAAAAAATCTCTTAATAGCCCTACAAAAATACACTGAGTGAGCAAAACTTTGTTTAATTACCATTATAACTATCTCACAATGTTTACATATGAATAAAAGCCTACATTAAAATCTGTCATATAAATTGGTCTCTTCATTAGAAATTAGCCTACTGATTTTTTATAATATTAAAGATATCTGTATGACATTATATTCTGCAGTTCTTCTCTGTTGTACCAAATATCTATACTTTTTAAATTATCATATCGAAGTTAGAAATTTAAATATTGTGACCAAATTAATTTTGTTAGGGTGCCACAAATTTGTAAAAATTTGTAAAGGGTGCCGTGACTAAAGAAAGGTATTTGTCCTTTGCTTTTTGTTTTTTATTGTGTTCTTGACAAGATTAATTATTATCATCATTTTTTTGCATAATGCCGCCCAAATGTCAATGCAAAGAAAGAAGGCATGGTTTCAGGTGTCACGGTAGTGTTGTTGCTGCCATGTTGTGGAGATGTTCTGGAGATGTTTAAATGTTCTCTGAGAATTGTTTAATTATTTTGTTCCCTTTCAATAGGGAAAAAACATAAACAAAAATAAATTAATCAGCTGCATTACAGACAAAAATGTTTATGTTTGAATGTAAACTAATCTCTTGGCAGCAGCATTAAGCACTTTGTTTCTAAGACAAGGGTTCAGTTTAATGAAAAACAGCAAGCAACAGTGTCATTTCTGCACTGGCTTTTTTTGGATTGTCAAATAGGCTCTTAGTTAAAGTGAAGAAAGGTCAGCATATCAACATGTTCACGTGACAAACTTGCTGAGATTAAAATATTAATCTGCAAACAATTATTACAAGTATAAAATTACAATGATTTTTTTACACTACAAGTGAGATGCCATTAGTGCTGGGCGGTATACCGGTTTATACCGAATACCAGTGTTTAATTTTGTTATGATATGAATTTTTAAAATCCTGTTTCCGCTTAAACAACTCGGACGCGACACTGTGTGAAGGGGTTCCGCTGTCACTGCGTTGCACTGTGGTTGAGTGGAACATCTGCTGTGTTTACAAGCATGAAAGTTCCAGAAACTGGAAGCTGTAGACACATAATGAAAACTTGATGACACAGAATAACTGCCTCACCTCCAACAATAGCCACATTGAACCGCTGCCCAATATCCACCGCCCCTGCCCTCCGCCTCCCACGTCCTCACACCCACGAGCGCGACTTTAGCACTAGATTTAGCAACTTTCAGACCCTTTTAGTGGCTTTTATCCATAGAATATTCATACCGACAATTTTATCTGTTTTTGCCTATTTTTTCATCTGTCCACATTAACTGTTTTAACTAAGTTGTTTGGGTAACCGCCACATAGCTGTGAACTTCAGAACACCAGGGTATCAACTACCAAAATGAGCAAAATAATGATATTGTACTGTTTGAAATATGATTTATACATGTATATTTCCAGTACCAGTTATACTGTTTAACCCTCATATACTTTGTGCAGTATGCAAATTATCTGTATGCATGCAGTACCCAATGACATTCAATTTCTTGGTTGGCGAATAAACCAGAATCAATAGTGAAGCAACGTCTCTTCTTTTGAATTATTAATTCTTTGGGCTACTGAAAGTTTGGATGTTTCTCACACTAGGCACGGTTGCCTTGTACTGCGCCCAAGCACAATTGTTCCCACTCCCCCACTGGCCTGCATTCACATTGCACTTTAACATTTCAGGCCTGCCTGTGCAATCTTACATAATTACGATGTGACTGTTTTGAAGAAAACGAGAAGCAATCTTGCTCAATACAGTAGCGTCCATTATGGACTTATTATTACTTAAGGTCCTCTCACATTTAAAATGTTGTTTAATACAGTGTTTCCCAACCTTTTTTTAGTTGCGGCACCCTTTGGAAATTTTAACAAACTTGTGGCACCCTACAAATTTAATTTTGTCACAATATTTGAATTTCTAACTTCGATATGATATTTTGAAAAGTATAGATATTCGGTACAAAAGGGAAGAATTGCAGAATATAATGTCATACAGATATATTTAATATTATAAAAAAATTGTGTCCATCAATGGTGGCAATCAGTAGGCTAATTTCTAATGAAGAGACCAATTTATATGACAGATTTTAATGTAGGCTTTTATACATATGTAAACATTATTTAATTACCATTATAACTAGCTGTCTCACAAATTTTTGCTCACTCAGTGTTTTTATTTTACAGTGGGGTAATTTTGGTGCAGTAGCACGAGATAGCTTGATTTCAAACTTTGAATTGAATTAAAATGACAAGTAAGCAGTCAGTAATTAAATAAGAACAAATAAAGAAATTAATTATGATAGCACAAATAAAAATAACGACAGTTAAATAAATTGCTTTTTAGTTTTTCAGGTAGGCTAGGTCTAACAGTAGGGTTAACATACCTTTAAAACACTGTTTTTTTTTTTTTTACCAATTATATCCAAATAATGTTTAATCCTAGAAAGCTATTATTATCAGGACACGTGAGCATAACATAGTGGTTAGCAGATCAATGAATGAGAGGGCAGCGTTACCAGAGTTGCCCATATACCACACCATGTTACAGCACAATAGGGCTAATGCAGACAGAAACAATACTGTACTACAAAGATGTTTCCTGTCAGCTCGATTTTTGAGTGAACTTTGCTGTTCCGATGATCACCTGGGGGATGCTTGGAGCGACTGAGCAGAGCTCACACGCATATAGCGGAATTTACGAATATTACGCAGAGCTTCACAACCCATAGGGGTCCCCAACACCACGTGAAAGTGAATCCTGAGCGGTGAACTAATTTTTGGCAGCCAGAATTTCAGTGCATCTCTGATTATTGGCGACATCAGAAATGGATATTATATAATAGATGCTTTTTTGAACATTTTAGCAATTTAAAAATATTAAAAAATAATTTTTTTACACGGCACCCCTGCTCTCGACAGACGGCACCCCACCGTTTGGGAAACACTGGTTTAATAGATATATCGCTTATGCTGCACAGAAAGTCAGACTTTCGTGCGTAATTTGCCTGTTCAGACCATCACGTCATAGTTATTTTTGCTTTAAGGATTTTATGTGTCAAAAGTTTTGATACCATTTGAAATTTCATAATTCTGATGACTTGACAATTGACAATTTCAATATCACAAAAAAACTATATTAGCTTAACTAACATAAGTTAAAAAACTCAAGTTTACTCAAGACAAGTAAACAGTCAGTGATAAAAAGAGCAAAGAACTAATTACAAGCAATAGGACAAAAATCTACAATTGAACAGAGAGACAAATGAAATCGACCTAAATGAAAAACTTCAAGCACTAAAAATGTGAAATAGTACTTAAATTAAAATAGTAGTTGAATGCTGTGTACAAAAAACACTGTGTAAATTAAATATAAATCGATTCCTGTTAAGATTACAAAAGTGACTCAGTCGAGAGCAATGAGAGATTTTTTCTCTTTTGTTGTTTGATTAACATGAATAATGACATAGACAGCACCATGTTTATTAGTCTACTGTCACTTAAAGACCTAATTAACAGATTTAATATACTGATACACATTTGCTTTCTTTCTCAACTGTTTACATTTACTTAAGACTTTACTTAATCGCTCAGTATTTTTTTCTCAGCACCCAGAGTTGAAGAATGTTAAATTTTGGGTAAAACGCACAGTGGAGGAGGGGCAGGACAAATTCCACCCCGACCAACTGCCACATCCTACTTGTACAACATCAACAGACAACAAGAAGAAACACAACAATGGAACAAAATAATTTAAAACAAGGGCCAGAGCAAGTACTTTATATTGTGCCGACATTGTTATATTCAGAAATAAACTGTCTGCGAAATCCGTGGATATTCTGTATCATAGCAGCCAAAGCATCTCAACTGAAAACAAAAACGCTGCGCCAAAAGCGTTCTCCAGCACCACCAGCTGGTCGTTTTAAGAAGAGCGCCTGACAGTTTTTCAGCTGGCTAAAAACGCTTTGGTGGACACGCAACCTTAATGCTTATAATTAGTGAGGTTTTTACCATTGCATGTAATGTTTTACATGAGCTTTAGAAACAGTATATAGTATATACTGTGCATGTATGCAGTAGTACACTAATATACCATTCTAAGAAAATTACATGAAACAAAAAACTTAAAAATTAAAAATAATAATTTTGTGATTGTCTTTCATTAACCTTTATCTTCACCTCAGTTCCTAAAGAGCAGCAGAAGACAGATTCCACAGAGCCACTCAAAGCTGTCAAACCTGGACAGGAAGAGGAAGGCTCTATCCAGACCAAGGGTCAGGGTGCAAGCTCTGCAGAAGTTAAAGGTTAGAAATTAGTTCAGCTAAAATGGTGCCTCTGGTGTTTTAGTTATTTTTATTTACTGATTTTCCTATCTTACTCACACTTTTCTCTCGTGGTGTTTCAGGAAAAGAGAAGATGCGGATGAAGCCACGTAGCACACATGAGCTTTCTGTGGAGCAGCAGCTGTACTATAAAGAAATCACCGAAGCATGTGTGGGATCATGTGAAGCCAAAAGAGCGGTATGTGTGTGTGTGTGTGTGCGCCCAGGGTCCAAAATTAAAGGAGTCCTATTATGCACTTTTTACAAGATGTAATATAATAAAGTCTCAGGTATGTGTCAGAATGTGTTTGTGAAGTTTCAGGTCAAAATACACCACAGAGCATTTATTATTCCATGCTGTAAATACCATTTTTTTGGATGGAAACAAAAACACGTTGTTTTCGTGTGTGTCTCTTCAAATGCCAATGAGCTGCTCCTCCCCACCCCCTTTCCATAAAAGGGCTGTGCCTTTACACTTTGTGCCTCAGATACTCCAGCAGCAACAAATCTGTTTGTTTTTAATTTTATGCGTTTACACGTACATGACATTGATGTGAAAAGTTTATTCTTTCCATGCATTTAAAGAAATGTCAGTTAAAATGTCTGATATACATTTTTCTGTCACGTCTGTTTGTTTATTTGTAGTCACAGACAGTATTAGGGCACGATACCATTTTTTCAGAACCGATCCCGATACGATACCAAAAGTTCTGAGTATCGGGACAATACCGATCCGATCCGATTTTTTTATTTTTTATTTCTATACCTCAGTGTGTGTTGACCTGATCATCACTCTTTTTTTTGTATTACACACAGTCTACTAAATATAGACAACTTAATTATAAAGAAAAATAACAAATTAAAAATAATCATAATCTATGAGGAAAAATACTATTATAAACTAGGTTAGTGGATAATTCAGCAGCAAAAGTTACTCTACAAAAATGATGAGTTCACAATAATTTTATAAAATCTAAACATTTAGAGAAAAAAACATCATTTAGTGGGGGAAAAATAAAAGTAAATAGGTGTAATCTGGTAAAATGTTACACATTACTCTTTGTATTGTAATATACTGTACATTCATGAAAAACAAGTAGATATAATTATATATAAATATAAGCAATAAATTACATTTATTTTACATTTATAGTGCAGTAATGAGGCTGCAACATATGGTAGATAAGACGGAACAAGAAAGGCTATTAACAATCTTTCATTGCGCAAAAGTATTATAGCATGAAATGCTCCAATACAGAGTGCCACGAAGCGCTTATGCACAGAATGATGTGCTTTAAGCAAGACAGAGTCATAGCGCACAGCGCTCTGCATAGAAAAGTTCAAAGCAAAAAGAGAAGAGACATTGATGCATAGTGTACAGGGCTTGCAAAATTTCAAAATCGCTGGTAGCCAGACATTCTTCAGATTTTGGTAGCCAATTTAAAAAAAAAAGACCTCGCTTGAAACTTCACTGCGACAATAAGCATGATTAAAACCTCAGTGTTGCTTTTTTTCTTTCAAAATACCAAGTCAATAGAGTAGGGTTGCAACGGATCCAAACCCACTGCTCGGATCGTATTGCATGTCATATCAGATTTTGAATGACCGGAGACGTGCAGGGAAGGTCTCGTTGGGTGACAGGTACATGTCTTGTCTAGATTCTCAAACTCATGAACACGTCACCTCAGCCATAATAAAGATTAGCATACAAATCACGGTTTCAGTTAATTGAATTCCAGTTGTATTCAAAGTGTTTTATATGGTGTCTTAAGCATTGGAGAAAAAAAAAACGTTTGGATGAACTTCCCCCATTTTTTGCCATCTTTCTTGTCCCTGCAGACAGACCATGTCTCTCAAGAGTAAAGTATATGACAGCAAAGGTCTGTTGATCTCATGTGGAAGGGATCTGTGTGACTGTCTGGATGTAGACTGCATGGGTTGCTTTTACCCATGTCCCGAGTGCGGATCGCGGAAGTGCGGTGTGGAGTGCCGATGTGACCGGAAATGGTTGTATGAGCAGGTGGAGGTAGAGGGAGGAGAGATCATTCGCAACAAGTTTGCAAATTAGCTAACTTGTTGGAAGACCAAGAAGACGGCACTACTTCTGCTTCTGAGCAAAAAAGACTTGCTATATGGATATTGCAGAAGTACTTGCTTCATTTGCTATATTGTTTATTTTTTAAATGTAAAAGTTTAATAAAGAATGTTGTCTTATGTTTTTGCTGCTATCACAGCTGTGTTAATTTCTGTAATCTTTCCAGGATTTCCACTTCTTTAGTTATGTTGTAATGCTGTAGCTGTTTCTCCCCCTTGAAATTTGTTTTTACACTTACACAAATAAAATCTAACTATAAGCAGAGTGCATAGTGCTTATTCAAAGGTTTTACAAATATGATCTTTTAACCTAATTTCAAATGCCGTGAACATTTGGGAAAATGTATCTTTTATCTGAATCACTCAATCTACACTATATCTTATTTAAAATACCAAGCATAATATGTAGCCACTTGTTTTATTTTATTATGATTTAATTTGTCTTTTAAGTAAAAAACAAACAAACAAATTTTTAGCTCTTTGGTTTACTCAGTAAACCGACTATGATGATATCCAGAAACCTGTTGGTTTACTGCAGGGCACTTTAGTATTTGTTTGGAGATATCATCTATTAGATGTTTGTCTAATTGGCCTGTTTGTCTCGGCCTGCACATTCAGGGAGCTCCACCTCGTGTTGCAGTGCTAGGAGCCAGGAACGTCAAGATGAAGAACAATCTGTCATAGGCCCAGTTTGCCTTGTAGCTGCACAACAATGAGAATGTACAAACAGCAAGAAAGTTGACTTAATGTATTGCAAAAGCGCTCAAATGAAGCAGATTTGGATGATTTTCAAAACATTCCCATCTAGACAGGCTGTTTATCTAGGGAAAACTGCCTGGGTGAAGCTTTTTCCAGTGCAATTTTAAAGATGAAGCATTGATACAGTTGTTTAAATATTACAATACTTGTAATGTAAGGTGAGAGTAAACCTTTTATTGCCATAACTTGAGGCTTTGAGCTATAGTAGGGAATTTCTACCAGTTTTAAATCAATTAGTCAAATGAAATTTGGAGTAATCCTTAAAATATTGAAGTGTTTGCAGTGTGCCAATATTAGAAAATTACACACGTGTGCACAGATGATTTGATTCTCATTAACCTTGTAAAGTTTTAACTGCTGAGCAGCTGTAAGTCATGCATGCTCTCGTTTAGATGACACCTTAAAGAGCATCTGTTAAGATCTAGTGTCTCTTGTTTTTATCATCTGCTCCTTTTATTACCATACATGTGTATTAAAGGC
>JADLZN010006807.1:0-43539 GCA_018155175.1 Sinocyclocheilus anophthalmus
AAAAAAAAAGACTTTATTCAACAATCCGTCTCCTCCGCATCACCCTAGCGTGTCATGCGGATACGTTGTTTTCGTTCAAATCAAAGCGTAAACGATGTAAACAACATATCCGCGTTGACACAGCTGACACAGAACAGCATACGCAATTTACGTTCAGTGGATATTCTCCAAAATGGCGCTAGGGTGACGCGGAGGAGACGAATTGTTAAATAAAGTGGGTGGTTTTTCTTTTGATGAAAAAGTATTCTCGTAGCTTTGTAAAATTACTGTTGAACCCCTGATGCCACATGGATTATCTTACCGATCTCCTTGCTACATTTCTGACCCTTGATCGTGTAAGGATCCTTGCTGTCTATGGAGGGTTAGAGAGCTCTCAGATTCCATCAAAAATACCTTAACTTGTGTTCTGAAGATGAACGAAGGTCTTAGGGGTTTGGAACGACACGAGGGTGAGTAATTAATGACAGAATTTCTATTTTTGGGTGAACTATCCCTTTAATTTCAGTTAATCTCTTTGATGCCGTGTCTGGTGGAAGCCGTTTAGCCCTTAACTAAGTTAGGACATTTTGATACTTAACAGCAGTTCTTGTTAAAACTTCTGAGAATAATTTGCTGACGCAGGTACAAAAAGACTTTTTTTGTGCAGACTCAAAAGTTAAATGTCGTAAAAATGTAAATTGAACATCTTTAAACCAAGCGTACCTCCTGCTCTCGTTGTCCAGCAGCGTCTCCTGGGACACTCTGAAGTCCTCCAGTGGTGACTGGTAGCGGGCCTCGAACGAGCCCTCCCGCCCATGGTATCCCAGCGCCTGGCCCGGAGACGAGGGCAGGGGGGATGTGGAGGAGACGGAGCTGGTGTCCCCTGTACGCTCCCGGCCCACCTGCATGGCTATGGCCCCCGCCGCCGACAAGGGACTCAACATCTCGCCGTTCTCATGCTGCAGAAGAGAACCAGGTTGCCATCACGATACAGCACACTCATTTAAGTCGATTAATCAAGGTACATGATGCGCACCCTTCCTCTGACGATGTCCATGTGCACCTGCAGGGACGCCAACTCCAGATCCTCACTGTAGCTGTTCTTGAGCGGGACAGACCGGTAGCCTACAGACAGACATCAGTGACATTGTTTTTTACATTCCTTAAAGGATGAACTCAGGGGTTCTCCTGGAGGGCCGACGTTCCTCCTGAGTTCAGCTCCAACTCATCGTGGAGGTTTCTAGTAAACCTTGATTAGTTACCAATCAGAAACGTCCAGGCAGGTGTGTTGGGACGAGTTGGAGCTGAACTCTGCAGGACCGAGTTTGGACGGCCCTGATTTAGACCAAGTAAACGTTCCCTTTGAAAGCACAAAGGCGCTAATTTTTTTGGCGAGCTGTACCGGTTTTGAGGCAGTTGATGGGGAACGTTGCCTGGGCGAGAAAGTTCTGGTCGTTGAACATGTCGATTTCATAGACCACGAAGCGCAGGAAGGCAAAGGAAGGATTGCACACGGTGAATCGGAAGGGTTTTCTGGGCCAGGTGGGGTTCAGACCGTTGTCCGCTGAGAGTAAAACAGGTAAATCTTTTAGTGATCCCGCTTACCCCATCAACATTTGTTCTTAGGTGGTGGTGTTGTTGTAGGAGATGTTTGCATCTACACCTCACCTTCAGAGTCCGTCCTCTGCTTGGCATTGTCATATTCTGCTCCACAAACTTCGATCTCGATGAGAGGGCAAACGATACCTCGACCGTGTTTGGGCAGATGGCGTGCTCCCAAAACCTTAAAACACACCAACGTTCAGTTCAGTCCTTCATTTGCAACTACTTAGTCACTCTCCCACGATCGTATTGGCTGTCACGGGCGAACAAAAGCCGCAGTCTGGAGAAAAAATGACGTATGTGTCTTTTAAACGCCCGGGAACGGCATTCACATTTTTATTATGGACGGATGCGCTTTATTGGACTTTTTTTGGACTATTGAAAAATAACACCTTCACTGCATTATAAAGCTTGGAAGAGCCAGGAAATTTTTAAATATAACTCCAATTGTATTCGTCTGAAGAAGAAAGTCATATACACCTAGGATTCCTTGAGGGTGAGTAATCATGGGCTAATTTTCATTTTTGGATGAACTAACCCTTTAATTAAGGTGCAAAAACATTAATTATTTTATTTTCTTCGTTTACACCCTATTGACAGATATTTCTTTTTTAAAAACACACTCACTTCATTTTCTTTAATTTCTCAGACAACAAGACTTCACATGTTCAAACTGCATCTCAAGTAAATGTATCTTGATTTAAGGAAGTTTAGATATTGGAAAACAAGACGACGAAATTACGGACGAAGATATTCATATTCTGCAGTGCATTAGGGCTGTCAAAAAAAATTAGAATTTCCAATATTCGTCGAATTTAAAATAAAAAAAACACATTTGAATGTAAAAACGTTGCATTCGAATTTTAGGTCAGCTGTCAGGCAGCCTATCAGTGGCGCACGAGATGCGATGACGATGTAAGTGTCGTTGCATTATAATGTTTTTGTTAGTCTGTGCAGTTAAAGCCACTAGATGCGGCCTTGCTGCGTTGTTCATTTAAAATATTGCGGAAAAAGAGAACTTCAATGCGGAGAAGATATTGTTTACATCAAAACTGAAACCAAGCCATTCACACAGAACACATATTTCGCACATTTTCTAGAGGGACATCTATCACCGTTGCACTCGCATCTCGCACAAAGGAGCCACATGTTTAAAAAGCCATGTAAAATTAATGCAAGTTTAACTTTGAAAAAAATCCCACTGCATCTCATGTTTTTAAATGAAAAATGTACTCTGTGTGATTGGCTTTCCGCCCTTTGTTTTAAACGATGCATACATGCATGATGCGGTTTTGTTTATAGTTGTTTAAGCAACTTAATTTTAATTGGTTTAGAAACATTATTTTAAACATTATGCACTTTTTTTTCACAGATAGTCATGTTATCTTATGCTTTGAATAAACGTGCATTAGTAATGTTTTGCTCGATGCGCCCTCTTGTGGCCTCAGGAGAGAAGCCTAAAGCTATTTTTCACCATAACTGAAATTATGCATTTTAGAATTCAAATTTTGATAATATTTAAGTACAAAATTCAAATTTAGTTTTTCAGCCATTCTGACAGCCCTACAGTGCATACAACATTCAGTGCCATGATCTCATGAATTTAAGGCTTTCTGCTCTGACTTTTTAGGCCTTAATTAGTGGAAGGGCAAATTTGGACCCGGAGAGACCCCGTCTAACGGTTGGGTTATAGCCTATTGCAGTGCAGCATGCATGTGTACCTCTATGCAGACTGTGATGGGCTCCACTCCTCTCAGAGAGTGCCGGTCAAACGGGTCGAAGGTGTCGTCTCTCATGATCGACGGCTGCAGCACGTAACCGCTCCTGCCGTTCAGCATGAAGAGCGCCTGATTCATCTGCATGGGCTTATCTGCAGAGAAATGGTCACACTGTTCAATGCCAGGATGCACACAGAGGAGGAGGAGAGAGAGCTCTGTGCTCACCGGCGGTCTGGAAGTTAAGGGCCACCAGCTGACTGCCACACAGCCACATGGGTAACGGGTCGTAGTTGGACGAGTCCAGGCGCTGACCGCGAGGGTAGATCCGTGAGAGCTGCAGCCGGTTGTACTGCAGGAACTTCTTTCCTTTGATACGGTTCACATACTTCTCCGCTTTGGTCTCAGGAAATGAGGACATGTCCCGGAAACAGGCCCGCTCCGTCCCGATTTCTGTAAGAGACAGAAGATATCTTAGGGTTTATGTTGAGGAGCTAAGGACCCAAATGCGTACTGTTGGCGCGCATGTAGGAACAGGTTTGGGCAACAGACCACCATGGGAAAAGGGTTTTCTGTTTTTTTCTGGTTGGGACAAACTCGCTGTGCTATGCCAATACACTAAACTCAACCCTGAGTTGAGCATGTCACCTATCAGCATGTTTATAACAATAGAGAAATAAAACCGTTGTAGTCCTGCACTCATTCTATAATGATAGCTGGTGTGATTTTATACAACGTGGTCAAGTTTCAAGTAAAATACATCCGCAGTAATTTATAGATATGGTGACTATCTGATTTGTATGCACTGTTTATTTGGCTATCTTCATCGTGTTCTATGTGCCGACAGCATATGCACCGGTGCGGATTATCGCATCACTTCCTTCACTAAAACTATTAAAAAACATTTCTGTTAACTGAAATAAATCTGCAATAACATAAAACATGTATAAAAAGGAAAAGAAAAATTTTATAAAATAAAATGAAATTATAAATTTAATTTAATTAATGTTTTTCTTCTCTGCATTTCACCACTTCGCTAGCTTGTCTCATAAACCTGGAATTACATTTTACAAGTATTGTTGACTCTTTGATGAATTTCTTTTGTTCCTCTTTTGCAAGTCGCTTTAGGTAAAAGTGTCTGCTAAATGCATAAATGTAAATAAAATATAAATATTAAATGAAGAACTTAAACTAAATGAAAATTTGAAATGTTGCCTTGATAACTAACTGAAATAAGTTTAAGTACTAAAATGACTAACTTCAACTAAAATAAATTAAAATAAAACGAAAAAAAGAAATGAAAAAATTATTATAAAGTGACAAAAGCAAGAAAAAAAATAAAATTAAAATTAAAATAAAAAAAAATGCTCTTTCAAAAAAAAAAAGTATTCTCTGGATTCTCCATTACTTTAGGCTGCTTTATAATTAGTGTCTTAATAAACTCAAAGGGCCGTCTAAATACATAAAAATGTATATGTAAAAATAAATATTAAAAAAAAAAAATTTGAAAAAATATTAGGTGGCACGCTGTCTTTGCAGGTGGTTTTCACTTTTGCTATATTTTCTTTGATGCAAACCACGATTTTGATATAAGTTTGAGGTAGAGTTGCGTGTCATCAGCATAGCAGTGATATGAAAAGCTATGTTTCTGAATGACAGAACCTAGTGATGGCATGTAGACAGAGAAGAGAAGTGGCCAAGTACTGAGCCCTGAGGCACCCCAAAAAGATAGATGTTGCGACTTGGAAACCTCACCTCTCCAAGATATCTTGAAGGACCTATCTGAGAGATAAAACTCAAACCACTGGAGTGTGGTTCCTGACATACATATATAATAATATATATAGTAAAAAAACAGAAAATATAAACTGATTCAAAATATTAAATAAAAACTATAATACTATACAAATAATACTAAAATAGCGCTGGTCACTAGTGCACTAGTTTTTAGATTCGAATGCTACATAATCAGCCCTAATTCGTCATACATGTAACATTTTTTATGTGAAATGCACAGGAAACTCAAGTCACGTTTGATTCTAATAGAATTTATGTTGGCATTGAAATAAGTTAACTGAGTGATACTATAATAAGCATAAAAACACAAGAGCACACATAAATATTGCCTAAAATTGTCCAGTTATAATTTTTTTTTCAGTACAACACATTCTGTGATTGCAATTCTCCACAAAGGCCACATGCAGTGTTGCCTGTAAATTCATTTGCTGTATTTTAATGTCTTTTTCGAACTGTTTTTTTTTCTCTCTCAGAGCACCGAGGCCGAGCGTCAGCCCCTGCTTTCATCGTAAACTCCCCAGACGTCATAATGAACCAACATGTGTTTAGACATTGAGCTTGATTTCTTTTTTTCACACGGCCAGAGTCGGTTCAAGGAGCATCGGTGCATGCGGCAGACGACTCAAAGTGCAACGTTTGTCTCAGGTCACCTGGCCTCGGATCCGGATCTTTCAAACGTGTTTTTAATGCATTTAATGCTTCAGATGATTGATTGAGTATCGCAGAACCAAATAGCGCAGGAGTGTCCAAATCAGAAAAAATGTTTCATTTCCTAAACTGAATTATATATCAGAAAACACTAATGGAGACCGCAGATGTGATGCAACACGTTACACATCAGTGCTTGAGATATTGATGTCACCTGTACACATCACAACGATATTAATACACTTGTGCAATTGCAATGAGCTCATCTGACAAATAAACTGACAGCGGTGCCAACGCATGCTGATTTCAGGACTAATGTAAGTTTTAGTCTGCTTCACGTGAATCTGAAAAGTCAATAATGTGCCACACGCATTTTAAAATCACTAAATCCTTTTTTAAAATGACCAAATAACTTGTTTTGATGTCATGATGTATTTGCGCTTGTTTTCTCCTCTGCCATATAAGTGATTTTCTTAGATGCAAACCAAGATTTTGATGGTACATTGGCTCAAAAATGTTTTTAGAGTCAGCTAATAACACTTTTACAATATTTCTGAAAGAAATGGACCATAATCACTAATTTAAACTCTGTTTACAACTCTACAATTTCTTGAATAACCAGACACAACCTTGTTTTCAGTGTTCAGTAAATGCAGCATCAAGTGTTTCATCAGTATTACCACAGCATTAAGAAGATTCGTTTTCTTGAACGTTTCAGTTTCCTGAATATATTTAATGTTCATTTTCATGCACTGATCGGTTTAGTTTTTGTTTATGTTTAATAAACCTCATGTCCTGCATGGTTCATTTCATGTTTTATTCTTGCAGGTGTTTGGTGGCAGTTCATGGCTGGTTTGGTGTTTTTTAGGTCTGAAAAGGGAAGATTTGAGGGTTGCTAATTTTGTTTCAGTGAAGTTCAGAATATCACTACAGTGCGTGATGCCTGTGGGTTTGATCTGAAACTGGTGTGATTTCAGTTTCACTTCAGCTTGACAGTAAATGTACTTTTCCCAGGATGGAAATCTTAATTAAATCTCCTGATTACAATGATTGTGAAATGATAACGTGAACTGTGTTTATGAATTAAGACCCAGTGTTGATGTTAGCTGACTGTTTTAGGTTTAAAAAAAGGAATGTTCATGATTGATTCCATTTTTTAAATTCATTTTTTATGCATTTATTTCATCATGTGAGCATTTTTAGTTTTCCTTAAAAAAATATTGCACTATCAATGTAACAAAAATAACGAGACAAACAAAATAATAAAAAAGCATGTTGCACCATCTCAGTTTACGTGTCTGATATTTACAAAATAAATACGTCCTGATTCTTCTGGAAGCTGCAGCTGATAATGAAATAGATTTGCTACAGATGCTTTTGCCATGTGTGTTTGTATTTTATCAGATCAAACATCTCGGCCTCATTGAATCTGAATCAGAAACTAGATGCAAAGTTAATATTTTACACGTTATCAAGATCTGTACAACTATAAAACATCGATGATGAAACGAGTTCTTGTAGACGTGTTCCTGAGGAGGTGAATGTGTCAAGAACACGCCGGGTCATATTTCGGCCCAAAATCAAATAAATTAAAACCGTTCTGATTTTGGAGGTTAATATGACCTGGACAATTCTTGGTGAGATTCACCTGAATACAGTCTTGAGATTGATGTAGATCTGAAAGTCTTCTGCCGTCTTTAGATGTTCTGTCAGATTGATGTAGGTCATGATGTTTGAGAAATCAAAGGGATGCACAATTTTAGCCATTTTGTTTTCCATCATTTGATTTGGTGCCCTCATCATTCATCCTCAGTCAGGCCTGTTGAGCTTTATTGAAGGAGCACGTGTGTTTCCTGAAAGAGAGGAAAAGTAGGCTATTTTTGAAGCACTCGCATAAGAATATGCCACTCATAAAAAAATAGGAAATATAAAATGTGTGAAAACATTTCCGGCTTGTTGCTGGAGTGTAGCATAATTGCTGATTCACGAATAGCGGTCAATGTTTTCTGTGATAAACTCTTATCTGTTTGCAGCTTAAGGTTCAGGTTTCTGTGTGAAAGTCTTTTTGTGATTAGAGTTGTCAATAGGCAATCATAGATAAATTCACATTTCTCAGAGCCCTAAAAAAATCCTTCAAATGCAATCCAGCTTTGAACCGCACACGTATTGAATTACAATGTAGATGGTTTTTATGTCGATTAATCGATACAGTCATATAGCGATATTTCACGATACATTTGCTTTACTTAGAGCGACAAAAAAAACTAACTTGTACAAACTTGAGAAAACGAAGCGAATCACGTGTTTCAATCGAATCACTTTCAAATAGGCCTACGATTTGGTTTTGAATCGTTTTATGTCTTCCTGCTAAATAGTACCCACATTTTAAAGGATAAACATATTTTATCACAGTGATGTATTTATCAGCTTGGTTTGAATGTATATTCATATATGTCTCCGACATCTTCAAGTGGCATCATTCATTTATTGGAGGGAAAGCATCTGAATGCTATATTTGTAAGTATCGGTTGATTTGATGAACGCTGTCATGTTTTGTGGTGTTAGTTGGTTTGTGGCCTTAATCCTGTTTGGTCAAATTACACAAGTCATTTTTTTTTTAATATATGCATTTAAAATGATGGCTAGAAATATATGAAAATGAACTTAAAGTTGACGTCCTCATGTCACAAACCGTCAGTCTATCAACGAATTGAACTCTTAAAAATCCCGCTCGTTCTCTTTTCATGTCTGCTAAACCTTTTCATAGAAATACTTCTACAACAAGCATTTGGTTACACTTTACAAGAAGCTCTCATTTCTTAACTTTATAGTTAATACTAACATGGACTAATGAGCAATATAGGCCTGTAGCCTTTAGTTAAGAAAAAATATATTTCATATGTAGTATAAATGTATATACTTTTTAACCTATAATACTTATAAACTACTTTAGTTAATAAAATACAATGTTAATGTATTTGTTCACAGAGTATTAACTAATGCCAAACAAACTGAAATGATTATAATATTAACATTAGCTAACTTAAGATGTATCATCTAAAGACTGTAGAAGTATGTTCATTGTCAGTTCTTCTTGACTATAGCGTTAATAAATTAACAAAGTATTACTGCCCGGTCTGTTGCATTCAATTGTTTTTTGATTTAATATTGCCAGAAAAATTGGAAAATGGTCTTTAATTTTTTTTAAGTAAAGGAGAAAAAAAAATTGACTTATTTTTTATGGTTAAGTATTATAAGCTGTTTGATTGATGCTAGAATATATTTAAGCTGTTTATCCATTTCCTGCCCCTGAAAGTAAAAATGAATTTTGAAGTTTTCCATTTTCAAAAAATTAAGAATGAATGTACTGCATATATTATTATTTTTTTGTATAATTACTTTTGATTTAGATTTACTTTCGGCATTTTGCCTTTAATTGATAGGACAGTGTAGAGAGGACATGAAGTGAAGTGGGAGAGGGAGATGGGGGACAGGATTGGGAAAGGTCCCCAAGCTGGGATTCGAACTCGGGACGTCCAAAGCGCAGCGGCAGGACTGAGGTGTTTGGTGCCGTTCTTCACCTGCAGTAGTTGGTTCCGCACTCATAATGATCTCTGCATCCAGAACCCACGGGCTTCAGAGTGTTCCATCGCCATAGTAACGAGCGCTTGGCCCGATGGATCAGTCCGGTCGCCCAGTCAGTGTCTATGGGTGCCGTCTGGACCTACAGACAGACAGAGAGACAGCGTGTGTTAGACTCAAATGTTCAGCTTGTAATGTTTTTTTCTCGCATTTCTGAGTTTATATCTCACAAATTTTTTTTTGTTTGTTTATGTCTTAGAGTTACATTTTTTTCCACCATTGAATAAATAATTTAGGTAATTGCATTACTTTTTATCTCACAATTCAGAATTTTTTTATTGCAATTGCAAGTTTACATCTCAGAATTCAGACATTTCTTCTCATGGTATCTTGCAATTCTGACTTTTTTCTCAAAATTGAGAGAGAGAAAAAATTTCTGAATTGGGAGAAATAAACTCAATTGCAAGGGGGAAAAAATTCAGAATTGTGAGATGAAAAAAAAAAAAAAATTTTGCAATTACTTTTTAGTTTTTTTATTCCATGCAGAAAATGGGCCTCCTACTGAGATGATTTGCAAATGTTTAATAAGTAATCTTCACTTTAATTTGGAGAGGAAATTATGTCCCAAATGTACAAATTTAGACTCTCAAGCCGCTAAATTTAGAAAGCTGTCAAGGTCGGTCAAACCCCAAACATTTGCTCTGGGAGTGACATTGTGCATCTCCAGACAATGATTTACAGAAGCGTTACAGTATGTGCAAACAAAAGCAGCGTGCAGAATAAAACAAGCACTTCAGTCCACCACGCAGCATCGCCTTACAATCGCAGGAAAATGATGAGATGAGAGCCGTGTTATTCCAGCTGGAGGAAGCACATTACCAGATGATCCTGTTTTACAAACAAGTGACATGCAGCTGACTCCAGATCAGCTGATAGTGTGTTTTAGATGACACTGATATCACTGATATGCAGAACTGATCTTTTGTCTTTTTTATGGTCTTATTTGTGGTACATGGGAGTAAACTTATAGGGCAGCAAAAAAAATAATTTTCAAAAATATTATTAAATATTATATATTTGAAAAATATAGTTTGGAAATATAAATATACTTTTTAAAAGCATTTAAAATATATATTTTGCTCTCAATGTCAATTTAAGAAAATACATGTACAGACAGTATGGTCACCATTTTTAAAAAGATTAATTTATCAGATAAAAGAAGCTTAAGAATCATTATATACACACACAGTATATATAAAAGATAGTATTATATTATTAATTGTTAATAAAAAAAAATTCCTTGAAAACTTCAAAGTGTTACTTGCTGGTTCTTTGTAAAAATGATTTACTATAATTTTCTAGCATCAATCAAGTTTGATTTAATTAGCATAATATAATTCACGTTTTATTTGAACTTTAATTAGAAAACATTCAAACATAAATTCAAAGGCAAGAAAAAAGTGATGACTCAAACGTTGGAAAATAAAAAATGAGATGGTTATTGAGAAGTATTAAAAAAAAGAAACGATTAATATATACAACAAAATTGAATATGAATAATTATGAAACTTATAAGTCTTTGTAAGAAAGCAAGACTAAATAGAGATGTTTTAAATTGAGATGTAACCCTGTGTTTTCTGCAGGTCCACTGGAAGAAGATGGCAGCGGGTGTCAGGGAGCTGTGTCAGATCGGTGATTGTGAGGTGATGTACCTGTAAGTCCAGCAGCAGCAGAGACAGCAGAGCGGTCAGCACGAGCAGACGCTGGGTCACTGGCATCATCTTCAGGCTTTAGCTGAACGTCTAGCAGTGAGCCAGAGCTGGACACGCTTTATATGAGGCTGATAAGACTATCAGAGATCAATGATCAGCAGAAATGAGGACGAGTCCACGTCTGCGAGGGTAACGAGACCTTTATCAGAGCCACCGCTCATCAGCTGGAGGACCAGAGTAAAATACACAGCAGAGCATCGTCTCGTGTTCGTGTTTGTCTGCTCAAAGTCCAAGCTGAGGTTCCCACTGACAGGGAATATAATGCTGGAATAATAGTGCAATACATGTAAGTTCTCAGAAAGCCATGAACACTTTCTACCAGATACGTTATGGAACATTCGTTCAAAGTGATCTGGTCTTTAATAACCTTCTCAAAATATTAGTTATGCATCGATGATGGAATGTCTTCTGAAACATTGTAGTTGGACGTTCTTGTTACATTTTTAAATGTTACTACTTGTTAGTTTCCAGTGGTTCGGAGAACATTCAAAAGTAACATTCCCCTAATGTTTGCGACATGATCAAATGTAGCATTCTCTTAAAGGGCCAGTTCACTCAAGAATAAAAAATTCTGTCATCATTTACTCAACCTCTATGAGTTTTCCAAAACGGAATGAATTTCGTTCTTCTGCTGACGTATTTTGAAGAAACTGTACTGATCCCCGTTACTTTCACTGACTTGACGACTATTGAAGTCAAGGCTACCGCTAACTGCTTAGTTACCAACATTCTTCAAAATATTTTTTTGTGTTCAACAGAAGACAGAACCTCATACAGGTTTGGAACAACATAAGGAAGTGTAAATAATGACAGAATTGTTATTTTTGGGTGAACTGGTCCCTTTATGATTGTCTAATGTCACCACAGCCATTACATTCAAAAACAAAAACGTTTTATTCTATTTAGAAATAACATTTTCATAACTTCATGGGAACATTAGCAAAACATTGTCAGCTGGGATGTATTGATATTTAGGTTTTGTAAAATAATTAATAATACAGACAATTTATATTTTAATTTTAAGCATTTAAGATGGGTCAAAGGTTTTTAAAACACTAGAAATGTAAATTTCCTCAAGTGTGTCTGAACTTTATCATATCATTTAAAAAAAAAATTATATTATCATATATTCCATATTCTCTGTGGAGAGCAGAATTTGAAGAACAGGATGTAAAAAAAAAGTCATTTTCACTTCCTTTTAGCTTTCACAAAAGCACATCCACTACTGAGCTATAATGAAAGATGAAAACATAAGCACAGCTGTCATATGAATGTGTGTGTTGTTGTTATGGTTGTCTTCACCTGTCCAGCAGAGGGCAGCCTTACTCCAGCTCATCTACTCACTCATTTCAGATGATGAAGATCTTTACACACATCCTCTTAGTAACATGCACGCTTGCAGAGCTTTACACTGTAAAAGGAATTAATCTGTAGTAATTCTAGTAATTCTGAGCTTGTGCAACTTAACGACTTCTAAATGTCAGCATTTAATTTGCTCAAAATGCTATTTAGTGAAAATTCTGTTATATTAGTGCTCAAGCTCCTTTATTAAATTGACATGTAATTAAATCATGCTGTCTGTTGTACTTTGATGCTGGATTGTTGCTGTTGGTCCTGAAGATCGGTATTATGGGGATGTATGAGGTCATGAGTAACCTGGTAACGGGTTCCTGAATGGTCTGCAGTGGTTGAGTCTGATAACATGTGAAGATGAAAGGTGTGTGTTTTTGTTTTTGTGTGTTTGTGTGTGTGTGGGTGTGAGTGAGTGAGTGAGGGTGTGAGTGTGAGTGTGAGTTTGAGTGTTGGGTGAGGGTGTGTTGTGTGTGTTGTGTGTGTGTGTGAGTGTGTTGTGTGTGTGTGTGTGTGTGTGTTTGTGTGTGTGAGTGTGTGCGTGAGTGTGAGTGTGTGTGTGTGTGTGTGTGGATGAGAGAGAGTGTGGGGATGAGTTGAGTGTCGTGGAGTTTGATGTGGTGAGTGTGTGAGTGGATTGTGAGAGTGTTGTGTGAGTGTGAGTGTGAGGGTGGTGGGTGTGTGAGTGAGTGTGAGGTGTGTGTGAGTGAGTGAGTGTGTGAAAGAGTGAGAGTGAGTGAGTGAGTGTGAGTGTGTGTTTGAGTGTGTGTGTGTGTGTGTTTGTGTGTGTGGGAGAGTGTGTGTGTGAGGGTGTGTGTGTGTGTGTGATGTGTGTGTGAGGTGAGTGTGAGTGTGAGTGTGTGCGTGAGTGTGAGTGTGTGTGTGTGTGTTGTGTGTGTAGAAGAGTGTGTAGTGTGAGTGTGTGTGTGTGTGTGTCAAGAGTGAGTGAGTGAGTGTGTGTGTGAGAGCGAGTGTGTGTGTGTGAGTGTGAGCGTGTGTGTGGGAGTGTGTGTTTGAGTGTGAGTGTGAGTGTGAGTGTGAGTGTGAGTTTGTGCGTGTGTTTGCGTGTGTGTGTGGGTGTGTGTGGTGTGGTGTGTGTGTGTGCCGCGCGTTTGCGTTTGCGCGTTGTGTGTGTGTGTGTGTGTGTGGTGTGTGCGTGTGCGCGCGTGTGTGTGGTTTTCGTGTGTGTGATGTGAGAGTGTGGTGTGGGTGATGTGTGTCTGTGCGATGTGCTTGTGTGCGTGATGTGCGTGTCTGCGTGAGTGTGATTGTGTGTGTGGTGTGATGTGTGTGTCGAGATTGTGATTGGTGCAGTGTGTGTGTGAGTTTGGTGTGTGTGGTGTCGTGTGGTGTGAGTGTGCGTTTGAGTGTGTGGTGTGTGTGTTGTGTGTTTGTTGTGTGTGTGAGAGCGGGTGCGTGTGCGCGTGTGGTGTGTGTGTGTGAGTGCTGTGAGTGTATGGTGAGTGCGTGCGCGCGTGTGCGTGTTTACTTTGACGTGTGGGTGAGTGTGTGTGAGTGTGTGTGTGCGTGTGCGCGTGAGTGTGTGTGAGTTTGTTTGCCGTGTGTGTGTGTTGGTGTTGCGGTGTGGCGTGTGATTGTGTGCGTGTTTGTGTGTGTGCGTGTGCGTGTGCGTGAGTGCGTGAGTGCGTGTGCGTGTGAGTGTGTGTGAGCTGTCGCGTGTGTGTGTTGTTTGTGTGTGTGTGCGTGTGCTATCGTGCGTGCGTGTGCTTGTGCGTGTGCGTTTGCGTGTGTGTGTGTGCGTGTGTGTGTGTGTGCGCGCGCGTGTGCGTGCTGCGTGATACTCTCGTGTGTGTGTGAGTCTGTTATGTGCTGTATCTTGGCGTTTGCTTGGGTGTGCGTGCGTGTGCTTGGCGGTGAGCCTGTGTGGCGTTTGGTGTGTGTGTGTGGTGTGTGTTTGCGCGCGTGTGTGCGTAGTGCGTGGTGCGCGTTGTGCTTGTGTGCGTTTGTGTGTGTTGTGCCCGTTTCGTGCGTGTGCAGTTTGCCGTGTGTGTGTGTTTGTGTGTTCGTGTGTGTGTGTGTGTGAGTGTGCGGTGCGTGTGCGTGTGAGTGTGTTCGTGGTTCGTGTTGTGGTGTGCGTGTGCGTTTGCGTGCGTGTGCCGGTTGCGTGTGTGTCGTGTTGCTGTCCAGTGATACGTGTGCCGTTTGCGTGGCCGTGGTGCGTTTGCGTTTGCCGTGAGTGTTGCGTGTGCGTTTTCGTGTGTGTGGTGCGGGCTGCGTGTGCGTCAGTGCGTGTGCCGCGTGTGTGTGTGGGGAATGTGTGTGTGTGTTGTGTGTGTGTGCCGTGGGTGTGTGTGTGCGCGCGCGTGTTCGTGTGCGTTTGCGTGTGTGCGCTGTGCGTTTGTGTGCTGTGCTTTTGGTGTGCGTGTCGTGTGTGTGCGTGTGCTGTGCGCGTGTGTGTGTGTGTTGTGTGGTGCGGTGGTGTGTGTTGGTGTGCGCGCTGTGCGTGGTGCGTTATGCGGTGCGTGTTGCGTTTGCGATGGTGTGCGTGTGCGTGTGCGTGTGGCGTTTGCCGTGCGTCTGCCGTTTGCGTGTGTGTGCGTTGCGTGTCTCTGTGCGTATTGCGTGCGTGTGCGTTTGCCGTTTGCGTGTGTGTGCGTGTGCGTTTTGCGTGTGTGTGCGTGTGTTTGATGCGTGTGTGTGTGTGGTGCTGCGCGCGCGACGTGTGTTTGTGTGTGTGCGCGTGTGTGTGTGCGTGTGCGTGTGTGTGTGGGTGTGTGTGCGTGTGCGTGCGTGTGTATGTGTGTGTGTGCGTGTATGTGTGTGAGTGTGCGTGCGTGTGCGTTTGCGTTTGCGTGTGTGTTCGGGTGCTTTGCGTGTGTGTTGCGTGTGCTTGTGCCGTGTGTGTTTGTGTGTGTGTGTAGGTGCGCGTGGTGTGTTTGTTGCGCGCGTGTGCGTCGTGCGTTTCTGCGTTCGTGGGCGTTTGCGTGTGTGTCGTGTGCGTGTGCGTTTAAGGGGGGGGGCGTGTGTTTGTGGTGTGCTTGTGCGCGTGTAGTGTGCTGTTTGCTAGTGTGTGCGCGCGATGTGCGTGTGCGTGCGTGCGTGTGCTTTGCCGTGGTGTTCGTGCGTGTGTGGGTGCGTGTGCTGTAGCGTGTGCGTGTGCGTGTGCGTTGTGCTTTGCGTGTGTGTTCGTGTTCCGCGTGCGTGTGTGATGTGTGTTTGGGTGTGTGTGTGGTGTCTGTGGATGGCTGTGTGTCGCCGGGCCCCCCCTCCTTCTGCCCACGTTTCCGGGCTGCTTCTGCGGTTTTCCCTGCCTGCTCCCCCCGGGTCCCCTTTTTCTCGCTCCTTTCCCGTTCGTGCCTGCGCTTCCTCCCCGTGTCGTCGGCCTTCCCTTTCTGTCTCCCCGTGCTTTTTCCTCCTCCCCCCTGTTTCCGCGCCGGCTTTACCCGCCCCTCCTGCTGTTCTGTATTTTCTCCCCTCATTCCCCTTCTCCCGCCTTCTTGTTGCCTTTCTCTCTTCGCCGTCGGCTGCTCCCTCCCCTTCCGTTTGTCCTGCCCCCCCCCTCCACGGTTTTTGCTCTCACTTATGTGAAGTGGTACTGTGTACATCTCCTGACTAACCGCGCCCTGCACACCTGCCGTTTGCCATTTTCACTGCCACCCATACCCCATTCCCCCCGCCAAGATTTCTCAGTCGTTTTTTCTACTTTGTTACTTCTTTATTATTTCCTTACTTCCCCCCTACCCCACCTGTGGTTCTGCGAACCTTGGGCTATCCGTTTGCATTACTTATGAACAAAGCATTCTTTCTGGACCACTTTCTCATTTGTCCATTGTCTCAAACTGTTTTCCAAACACATGTTCTTGGTTTTTCTGCCGTTTGTAGAACACATTACGGGCCCCCTTTGCACCTGTCATCATTTTGTGCACTCTATGGGACGGTTATATTTACATGTTCTTTCCAACGTTCCTGAACCCATCGCTAGTTACCTTTAAAACATGTTAGCTGACCCCCTCTCAACTCACACCTTTCAGCAACCACTTTTCATGACCCCTGTCAGAATAGTGTTATGATATTACTGTTCCTGGCTCATGTTTGGTTCCTTACTTTTGAGAGAACCCTTCTGCTCGCCTTCACCAAGCGCTGGGCCATCTGTTCTGTCCAACAGAAATCATATAATTGATTCACTGCTTCTTTGACACGCTCAAAACGTGTGTGTGCGTGTTACTATTTTATCCTTTTGCAACCTGGTGGGAATGTGGGGCTTTTTGTGGAAACATTGGTCCTTGACATACTAGCTTGGCGTTCCCCATCAGTGTTTTGGGGGGGGGGTGCATGCCGGAAAGTCTTCCCTAAATTACCCCCAAAGTGCTGGACCCCCCTTAAGCCCTACAGCAGTGTGTGTGGTGTGTTGTGTGTGTGTGTGTGTGTGTATTGTTGTCTGGGATTGTGGGTATAGAGTTCCTGTCCGTGACTTGAACACATGGGCCCTTGTTTGTTCGTATGTGTATGTGCTCATTTAGGCCCCTGAGCGTCCGTTGTTGTTGGCCGTCCCCGAAATGAACAAAGACCCGCGTCTCCTCGGAAAGCAAACACACAATGGAGGATCTTATCCGCCTCCTTCACATAATGCACTGGAGGCCCCATCCCCAGCACAGGGGCCCGTCGGCAGTCCATTGTTATTAACGGGTGATGGTTCTTCTGCGCCGTTTGAAGCGAAACGCTCAAGAAAAACCTCGCTAAATGAACTGCATTAAAATAATATTCCTTAAGATAGTCATATATATACATTGTATTGTAAATTGTGAACATTTGGATATATTTTATTGTCATAAATATATTTAAATGTAATATAATGATTACATAATAATTTAAATAATAGCACATATAGAGTTCATTATAATATATTATATTTTTTATTATGTAATTCGTCATTTGTATATAGTTTGAAAATATAAATTTGATTTGTACTAAATTTTAAACTTTAATAACATACAGTTAAATAATAATTTAATTGAATAGGTTGTCCTGTTTTGGCAACGTGATTAATTAATTTTATTAAATAATTTTAATTAAAAAATGACTTTTTTGTGTATTTATATTTACTTTATTATTATTACTGCCTTTTATTGGCAAATGTTTTGCTCTTTTGACAGTGTGTTTGTTTTGCTATGCTTCCTGTATTTATTTATTTTTCTTTAATAGACTACTGTTTTTATTGAGGAACACTTGGAATTAGAATTGTGAATATTTTTGAATAATTAAATCTTGGTTATTTAATTTAATGCATTAATTCTCAAAGATTCTATTAATGAAAAATGTAAAACCAGAGCAGATATCTTCGTGCATATGGACTCCTAAGGTATATTGTGTTGGACAGCAGGGGGCCTTTGAGTCACTGATGCTTTCCATGAAAGAATGAAAACAACCAGTGAACTTTTATTCATCAAAAGTGACAGTAAAGACATTTATGTTACAAAAGATTTCTATTTCAAATAAATGCTGTTTTTTGAACTTTCTATTCATCTGTGAATCTTGAAAATAAAATGTATCACAGTTTCGCACAAAAATATGTGCAGCCGACATTGATAATAATCAAAATGTTTCTTGAGCCGCAAATCAGCATATTAAAATGATTTCTAAAGATCATGTGACACTTTAGACTGGAGTAATGGATGCTGAAAATAACAGCTTTATCACAGCAATAAATTACAGTTTACCCCAGATATTCACTGACACAGACGCGAGCTGTTTTAGATTAGAATAATATTTCACATTTTTTACAGTATTGTTCATCAAATAAATGCAGCTTCGCTGAGCAGAAGAGACTTCTTTCAGACTCATTATTATGGGACTCCTCCTGCGGCCAGTCAGTCTGTACTGTAAAGGACCTTAGTGAGGCCCCTCGTCACGGGACCTGGGACATTCCAGTTGGTCTCCGTGACGACGGCGCTGGATTGTTTGAATACAGGAGCCTGCGGCTTCACACACACAGTGAACGGCATATAAACACCTCTAAGGCTCCTTACTCCTGCAGATTTAAATCACTAACTTTCACATTTCTTTGGCTGTTATGAATGGAAATAATAATATAGTAACCCAATAATCTCTTGTTCTCTCATGTGCACCAGCAGGAGGCGTCAGACGTCAGAGCATTAACCTGTTCCTCCTCGTCTGACGGTCTCCACACATGGCAGCCAGAGCTGAGACTGATTATGGGCTGTGTGGCGGTCCAAGGGTAACCACGGAAACAGCTCCCCTCTGTTCTGGAATGTTTGATTGTGAAGAGGAAGTGCTGCATCACATGATCTGAGAGAATGCAGGTAAAAGGGCGAGTGCAGGGTGTGACCTCTGATCTGACCTTTCACTGCTCACTGCTCACACACACGACCCCTTTTGATCCTTGAAATAGTTTATCTGTGTGTGACAATATCATTTATTCACATACATGCATTATTTGTCATATCTTCTATATTCTAGGGGTTAATTCAGGATAAATGGCAAAAAAGGGGCCCAATTGACCAGATTTTATTCTATATGTTTTCCTTTATTTTATTTTATTTTATTTTTGAAACTATTTACTTTTTATTTAAAACACAATTTAAAATAGACACTATCAGGATCTTGCAAGAATTTTTAATTCAATTTTTTTTTTTTTTTTTTTATTTTTATTTTATTTTATTTTTTGTCTAAACATTTTTTATTTAAAAATGTACTTTAAAATATTAAGAAATAGTCATGATCAGGATCTTCCAATCAATTTTATTTTTGATTTGATTATTTATACATGCACAGCACACCACCCTAAATACTATCTAAAAATATTTATATAAATATTTAAAATTACATATTTTCTCTTTATTAATAATGACATTGTTGATATATATATATATAATAATATATATAGAAGCTATATTTTTTTTTGTTTTTTGATAATTTATCAATTAATCAATTTTAAATAAATAAATATTATTATAAAAATATGTTATATATATTTGTGTGTTTATCAAGCCTTCTGTTTTTTTGTTATGTTTACATGTCAAAAGGCAATTGGTGGGTTGATAGCTGTATGATTGTAATTTCAGTAGGGTGTTCTTCTTGCAGCTTTTTTGCGAAATCTTTGAGATTTCTCTTAAAATCATTAAAGATTTTGCCGGGTAAAAGAAACAGGAAAAAGACCTCACACAATACGCGATTTTTCCCAATGCCGTGATTAATGAACACCACATTGTCTTTATCCAAACTCCCCCCTATCAAAACCTACGAATCGTTTTAGCTCAAAATCCAAAAAAGAAAATGTACTATATTTTTACACACTTCGTTACCAATTTTATCCCCCCCCAAAAAAAGGGTTTGTACGAAACATCAGAACCAATTTCAACCTCAAAATCATTCTTATGAGTGTTTATGTATGTATTACTGTATATATATCATATAGTATTATATATATATATACGAAAAACTACATCTATATATATAAACTAAAATGTAATAATGATAAAATATAATGTAATTTATTATTACAATACAATACATTAAAAAAGGCATAATAATTTACTGAGTAATCCTGCTATTTGTAGAGTGGGGGTCAAAATGGCAATTTTCACCCTGGATTCAGAGCCAAATTACAGGACCGAAAAGTGACTTCAGAAAGATGGCAGCATGATACTGTTACTTTTACACAGAGATTAGTAGCTCTATTAGTAAAAATCTGTTTGCTTAGCCATCTTTTGGTATTATGTCCATGGTGACTATTCAAAATGGGAACGCGCACTTTTTCATGTTTTTTTTTTCTCCCTCCAAAGTTTGCAGCCCTGTACTCAGAAGTATCAGAGATATCTTATGCCCTTTAGAGTTCATTCTTAACAAACTCTCTTTGGCATCCTAATTTTCAAGGCCCTATGTTGTTCTTTCCATAGATATTGGAATTTCAAATGGCTCCGGGGCAAATCGTTAAAATTGTACACATTTTCAGTGGTCAAAAACCAAAACACATTGCAAAAATATGATTATTTATCTTCTTTTTTATTTAAAGAGGAATGTCTGAAGAACAAATAATATTCAAACTAGAAATGTATCTCGTTTCCTTCTGTCAAAACAACAGCATTGAACATACCCTTCTGAGTGCCATAAATATTATTTCCCCAAAGTTTGCATGCCGATAACTCAAGAAATATTAAAGGTATTGCAATATGGTTTTAGATTCTAGTTCTTAATAAACCTTTCCTTTGGAATCTTCATTTTCAAGGCCCTACATCGTTCAGTCCCAGAGATATGGGGACCTCAATGAGGCTCCATTTTCAGATTGTTGAATATTACCTATATTTAGTGGCTGAAAAGTAAATGTTGGTCACTTTGTATACAGCTGATGCTTACTGTATTTAAAGCAGAATGTCTGAAGAATAAATAATGTTGAAACTAGGAGTGCATCTTGTTTCCCTCTATCAAAACAACTGCATAGAACACACCTGTCTGAGTGCCATAAATATTATTTTTCCAAAGTTTGCGTGCCTGTAACTCAAGAGGTATTAGCAATATTGTAATATGATTTTAGATTCTAGTTCTTAATGAACTTTTCTTTTGGAATCTTCATTTTTAAGGCCCTGAATGGTTTAATCCCAGAGATATAATGCAGCTCCATGTCCAAAATGTTGTGGCCTACTCATTTTCAATGGTCAAAAACCAAATGTGGTTTTGTGTTTATCTTGTCATCACTGTTGAGAATGCAAATAATAACCGTAACCCTGGGTTTAGGAATGTACAGTGTGACACATTAGATTATGAATTACCAGGATTAATTATTAACTCTAGGCAAAGTATGAACAGTGTGAAACATAAAATAAGATTACCCCAGGATCTCTGGGATTTACCTGGGGTTTAGAAATACCCAGTGTTAATTATTTTAAGTGTGAGAGACCTTAAATGTTTGAGGCACTATCAGTTATTCTGCCAAATATGCCCTTTAGCAGTATATTACTTGATCTATGACTATGCTTCACATAGCAATAAAAAAGAAAAAGAGATTTTAATCATTAATCCAGGTTAGGCAAATCTTGGTTTATTGATGTGAATGCAATGTGTGGAGAAAGCAAGCACTTTTCCCTATAGGAGGCATGGGATCTCTGTCAAACATGTTACAATAGTGCATATCTGAACTCTTGGTGGCTTCAGAAGCTGTTAAAATTAACAAAATCCCTTCTTCCAAATATCCCTGAAACTGATTCGAATAGAGAATCTTATGAATAGACTACTGAGAGAAAGGTAACTTGACCAATTTAGAGCATTTAAGCACCCAGACAGGTCTGTTCTATACATATTGTTTTGATAGAGGGACACAAGATACAGTTTTAATTTCAACACTTATTTATTCTTCAGACATTGTTCTTTAAATTAAATAAGTATTAGCTGTATACAAAGTGACCAACATTTGGTTTTGACCACTGAAAATGGGTAATATTTAACAATCTGGAGCCTCATTGAGGACCCCATATATCTGCGACTGAATGATGTAGGACCTTGAAAATGAAGTTTCCGAAAGAAAAGTTTATTAAGAACTAGAATCTAAAATAATATTGCAATATATTTAATATTTCTTGAGTTATAGGCATGCAAACTTTGGAAAAAGAATATTTATGGCACTCAGACAGGTATGTTCAATGCAGTTGTTTTGACAGAAGGAAACAAATACATTTCTAGTTTCAACTTTATTTGTTCTTCAGACCTTCCTCTTTAAAAGACAGAAGTATCATTTTTTTTGCAAGTGACACATGTTATGTTTTTTTTTTTGACCACTGAAATGTGTAAGAATTTTATCGCTTTACTCCTGGAGCCTATTGAAATTCCAATATCTCTGGAACTGAACCATATAGGGACTTAAAAATTAAGATGCCAAAAGGAAAGTTTCTTTAATACCTCTTGAGTTACAGGCATGCAAACTTTGGAGAAAAAAACATGAAAAGTGCCTTTTCCCCATTTTTGACTGGTCACCATTGGCATTTAATGCAATAAAGATTCCTAAAGTGAACAGATTTCACTAATAGACTTACCAATCTCTGTGTCAAAGTAACATTATGATGCTGCAGTCTTTCTAAAGTCATTTTTACCAAAATAAGCGGATTACTCAGTAAAGGTATTCATCCACAACCTTTAATATTTTGGCTTCATCAAATACAGATGATCAAATTTTCCCCAGAAAAATATTTGAGCTGGGGACCTCTGGTTGAGTTGACCCGACGACCTTTATATATGTTAGAAATAATTATTTGTGAGTTTATAATTTATATATTGTTAATTTATACTGTGTGTGCATACTTTCTACATTTTCTTTTTAATGGAAAATTAACGCAAGTTTCTATAATTGATTTTTTACATGTCCTTTTTCTTTTCTTTATAGTGTTTTATTTTCTTTCTATTTTTCTTTCTGTCTTGTGATTTTTGATGTGAAATGTGTTTATATAGTTGTGAATTTACACAAGGTCCAGTTAAATCTGGTTAAAGCACTAAAACAGTCGTCGGTCACCTTCAAGGGGGGCACAATGTAGTCCAAACACACAACCCTCCTCTCTCGCTCAACGTCTCTCTCTCTCTCGTCGCTCTCGAAATCTCTCTCTCTGTGTCATCGTCTGCTCTCACTTCTGTGTGTCTCTGCTCTCATCTCGCATCACAAAAAAAAAAAAAAAAAAAAAAAAAAAGAAAAAAAAAAAAGCTAGGATCGGCTCTTCCTCTTCGTCGTCCGTCCGTCTCTCTCTCTCCATCTGTGTTCTCTCCTGCTCTCGTCTTGTGTCTCTCATCCTCTGCCACCCCTCCTTCCCATCTCTACAATCACCTCTCTCTCTCTCTGTGTGTCTCTTCTCCTCATCCCGTCTCTGTGTGTCTCCTCTCTCTTCTCTCTCTCTTCTTCCCTCATCTCTGTGTGTTCTCTCCTCTGCTCACTCCTCTGTTTCTCTTCTCTCTCTCTTCTGATCTCTCTCTCTCTCTACCTCTGTTGTCTCTCACAGCTCGATACTTCTCCTCGTGTCTCTGTCTGCTTCTCTCTCTTGCTCTGTGTGTCTCTCTCTCCTCCTCCTCTCTGCTCCCCCCGCTCCCCAGAATCCTCTCCAGGCTCATCATCTCCTCTCTCTTCTCTCCTCTCCCACTCGTCTCCCCCTCTCTCATCTCTCTCTCCTCTCTCAGGGCCGCCGTCCCCAGTCCTACGCTCTCCCCTCTCTCGCTGGTCCTCAACCATTGGCTCAACCCCATCCTCTCTGCCTCTGAAGCTCTCTTCTCTGCCATCTCATTCTTGTCCCTCTCTCCTTCTCCTCCTCCCCCTGGCCATCTCCCTCCTCGTCCTCCTCTCCAGCGTTCCTTCGCACCCCCTCCCACCTCTCTTCTGTCTCGGGGGCTTCTCACTCGCCACTTTCTTCTCTCTCTTCCCTCCCTCTTTCTCTCACCCTCCCCCTCTCTTCCCTCTACTCGGCGCCTCAGTCTTTCTCATTCCTCGACGTCCTCCTCTCGCTCTCTGTCATGCCCTGCCCCGTCTCTCGTAATCCTCCTGTCTCCTCTCTCTCTTAATCTCTCTCTCATCTTCCCCTGGGTGTGTCTCCCTCGCTCTGTGTCTCATCCTATCTTGTCTCATCTGTGTCTCTCGCTCTCGATCTCTTTCTCTCTGTGTCTCTCGGGCTCTTCCTCTGGCTCCTCTCGTCTATGTGTCTCTCTGCTCGGTGTGTCTCATCTCCTAGTGTGTCTCCTCTCTGTGTCTCTCGCTTTCTCTGCTGTGTCTCTCGCGCAACTCTCGAGAATTTCCTCTCTCTCTCTCTGTGTCGCTCTCTCTTGGTCTCTCTTCACTCTGTGTGTCTCCTCTGTTGTGTCTCTCTCTTTCCCTCATCCTCTGTGTCTCTCGCAGAGTCATCTCTCTTTTCTCTCTGTGTCCGCTCTCTTTCTCTCGGTGTCTCATCCGCTCTTCTCTCTCTCTCGTCTTTGTCCTCTCTGGTCTCATCATCATCTTCCCTCTCTGATGTCTCTCGCTCTCTCTCTCTCTCGATCTCCTACCCTCGGGGGGTCGCTCTCTGTGTCTCGTCTCACTCTCTCTCTGTCCTCTCCCTCCTTCTCTCTCTCTGTGTGTTCTTCGTCTTTCTCTTCTCTGTCTCCGCTCTCATTCTCATCTTCATTTCTCTCTCATCATGCTGTGTGGTCCCTCTCATTGGTCTCTCCTCTTCTCTCTCTCAGTGTGTCTCTCTCTCTCTCTCCTCTCTCTCTGTGTCTCTCGCCCTCGAGTCGCCGCCCACGAATGCCGGGTGACGCCTGGCCCCTCCACACTGCAGTCATTCATTCAAATAGTGAGCTGGGCGCTGGATCAAGTTTACTTCAGGAGCAAACACTGTGAGAGGAGCGTCTCGATCTGAGCTCAGGATCTGATTGGTTACCTCACTTTCAGTGCTGTGTGTGTTGAGGAGGAGAAGCTGTACTGATTCATTGACACCTGCACCATGAGGAAGGGCTCCTGCTGCATGTTCACGTCGGGAGTCGTCGGCGCTGTTCTCCTGATCATGGGAATCGGCCTGTTTGTGTCCGGACTCTTCCAGACTTTGATCCACAACAAGCTGAAGGGGGTAAGAGTCTGTTTTCAACTCATTCTTCAGCTGTCATGAGGACTAACTAGTTTATTATAGTGGACTCTTTGTGTGATGTTTACATACTTTGTCAGCTTTGTATTGAATATTTTACATTTTTATTTTATATATTTTAAAATATTTTTTATGTTGTTATTATTGTGATATAATATTGCAATATATAATTTTACATGAAAGTAATTGTTTTAATAACATTTATACTTTATATTTTATATATACTTTTAATATATTTACACTAAAAACATGTTTTTAGTGTTTTATTGTATTTTAAGTGTTTTTTCTTTAAAGGGGTCATATGATAAAAAGAACATTTATTTTGTGTATTTGGTGTAATGCAATATGTTTATGCAGTTTAAGGTTCAAAAAACACATTATTTTCCACATACTGTACATTATTGTTTCTCCTCTATGTCTCGGCTTTCTGAAACGTGTCGATTTTTACAAAGATCATCGGTCTGAAAAGCGATGTGTGCTTTGATTGGCCAGCTATCCAGTGGGTTTTTGATTGGCCGAATACCTCAAGCGTGTTGACGGAAATGTTACGCCCCTTACCATATTGTGATGCCATGTCCCGGCGCAACGAGATAAAAACATTAAATCCCATTATAAACAGGCATTTGTTGCATCCAGTGGGACATATTACTGATTATAATGACTTATACTCTTTTTACGCGTTGCGTTGCATTGCGCCACGTAAACATAAAACCATGTCTGCATTGGTGTCTGCAAATGACAAACAACAAGTGCTGCTCTACACTGCCCAAAAAAACTCTTGTTTGAATCGTCAGTGGCAAATTCTTTAAATATGAATACGTACTTACTGTCTGTGAGTCAGAACAGCCTGCATTGTATTCTACTCTCCCAGGATCAGGAAACAGTCCCTCCATAAAATATGCTGCACACATCTGGATATTTGGGTTGAACTGTTCTTGAACAGTGTTGTAAATAAAACTTAACCACTGATTTCTAGTCGTGAGCGGAGGCTTGCGGCAACCACATGTGACGACCCCGGCTGGACTCCGCTTCATCCACGGTGAAAGTTTATGTATTCCCTCAGCCAACCACCGAGCTATCAAACTTCCAGCATCCGACGAATCGGATATCGTCCTCCTTTTGGAAGACGCAAAACAAAGTTGTTCCGCTGCTACAACGAGCACCACAACCCTCTCACGACATAGCGCGGCGGCAACAGACTTACTGCGAGATAAAGTTTACGGCCGTCTTGCTTGCGTGAACCTTGTTGGTGGAGTTTATGCAATCTTCCCACCGAGTGTGATAGACTGGTGGGGGCGGTTAGAACGAGCCGGGGGTTTGTTAGGCGTGGTGACTCTACTTTTATAAAGAAAATATCTCTTGTGGATTGCGACTGTAGTCTTTGCATCCTTTTACAGATCTTCTTCTAACACCACGATATTGTAATACTCCAAAGAGAAAGGAAAATTTGAATTTGCATCATATGACCCCTTTAACATTATGATTTAATTTTTAGTATGTTTTACTATTTTTTACACTACTATTATACACTATTTTTAACATTTCTATTTTACAGTTTTATGATTCAATTTTTAATAAATGTTCTATGTTGATTATATTTATTCTTAAATTGTTTTTAGTTTAATTTTACATTTTATAATTGAACTTTTTGTAAGTGTTCTACATTGACATATAGGTTATTTTTCTCATTGATTTTGTATTTTAATTTTACATTTTCATAATTACATTTTTAGTAAATGTTCTTTATTGAAATCTAATAAAAACAGGAATATTGATTTAATAATTTACAATATTTTTCATTAAATTTTATTATTTGCATAATTTATTTCATGTTCAGATTAAGATCGAGTTGTGCCGGCAACCCCATTTTTTGTTAAGCATGCATTGCGGGAAAGGTGAGCGTGTTGTTTCTAGTGCAGACGGTCTACAGTGCAGCATGTGCTCGGTGAATCGAGTGGTTGTAACATGTTCTCCGTGTTTCTGTCTTTACACTGGCGTCCGGCATCGTGCGCCGATTTCCTCTTGCCTCGTGTGTGAGCAGAAAACCATGAGGCTTGTCAGATGATGTACAAATGATGAGATTGATCTAGTCAGTGAATCACCTGCTGGAAGCTCTGCTGAAACTTTGAAAGTGGAAAATCTCTGCAGTGCACAAGTTTGAAATCAGCCTGTACTGAGAGTGTGTCTGTGCTTAAACACGATATCAGCAGCGGCTCTGCAGTTGTGGTACAAACATTGTCGGCTGCCGAGGCCGTGACATGATGCACAAAAACCCATTTGTGTGGATTGCCTGAATGTGAAGCTGGGGTGTGTGTGTGTGTGTGTGTTGAGTGGGTCTGGGAGGCGTGTGTGAGGCGTTGGAGTACGTTGAGCATTTTTATGTGGTTTATGAGGACACAAATTTATATAATAACATGGGTATGACATAGGTATTACAACGAGAAGGGGATTTATGAGGACATTTTCAGTGTCCCCGTAATTCAAAAGGCTTATAAATAATTCTGAATTAGTTTTTTTGAAAATCTAAAAGTGCAGAAAGTCTCCTGTGAGGGGTAGTTTTAGGGGTAGGGTTGGTATAGGGCATAGAATATATGGTTTGTACAGTATAAAACCATTACGCCTATGGAATGTCCCAATAAACTATAAAAACAACCTGTTTGTTTGTGTGTGTGTGTTTGTGTGTTGTGTTTGTGTGTGTGTGTGTGTGTGTGTGTGTGTTGTGGGGTGTGTGTAGAGTGTGGGTTTGAGTGTGAGTGTGCATGTGCATGTGTGTGTGTGTTTCTCCTCCTCACGGCTGCTCAGCTGTTCAGCTGGACAGTCTTCAGTTCTTGTATTGCATTTCAGGCTGTTTTTAGTGTAGATGAAGTTCTTTTAGCAGGGTAGTAATTTAGCGATTGAAGCGGTCAGACGGCTCCAGGACTGGGTTCAGTTTGTGCCGCCTGTGTTTACAGGCGTCTGCAAACAACTGATTATACTGTATATATATGAGCCAGATCAGCCTCGTCTGCTTTTATCCACAGATCACACACATGCTGCGGCTCTGGCTGCTCCTACAGAGTTTGGATCACAGGAGGAAAATGGGAAATCATGTTGATGACAGACTGAAGGATGATTCTGTCATCAGTCATTCAATAGCAGCACGAATGCAGGAAATTCTGAACCCAGTTTACACTGTTTCATTATTTATTTTTTAAATAAATACTTTTATTCATCAAGAATGCATAAAATTGATGAGAAGTGACAGTAAAGAATTTATAATGTTACAATCTGTTGTGTCCAGGCTGTAGCTGAATTAGCTGGTCTGTTGTTGAACTTCTCATTCATTGGTGAATGCCTTAAAAATAATGTAGTACACGGTGTCCCCAAAAATACTCGTGCGCACGACGGTGTTCAACATTTGATAATTAAGCAGAAAGCTTCATCTTCTGGAGCACAAATCATCATATTATACTGAATGTCTGAAGATCATGTACACTGAAACGAGTAATGATGCTGAAAATACCTGCCATCACAGGACAGAAATTAACAGGTGTAACAGAGTTCACCAAAACGCTGATTTTAGATTTTAATAATCGTTTTGGTCTATTGGTCTTTTGGTCAGATAAAGCGCAATTGTTGAGCAAAAGAGACTTCTTGCTAAAACATAATGTAAATGTATTTTTATTGATATTTAATTACTTATTGTATCGTTTTTGTTTAATTTAGTTACTTATGTTTAGTTGCCAAGAGAAGGGTGTCGAATTGTTGTGAGTTATTCAGTAGAAAAGGCCAATACGTAGAAAATAAAAAGGAACATAATCTAAAAAAAAAACATTTGAAAAAAACCCGCGCGACTAAGAAATGAAGAAATTATAAACGAACGTAGGTGTGAAACTCGACAGAGCCAAAAAGGAAAAATTTAAAAAAGCAACCAAACAGAAACATAAAACGTAAAAAACAAGAGAACAGGAAGGTTGGTGGCAAGAAATAAACATAAAGAGATGGGAGTAAGCCAAAGATATAGCGATGCGCTAGCTGGCCAAGAACGGTCCGTGTGTGACATACAAAAACGTATAAAAACTAAGAGAGACAGGGAGAAAAAAAACTAGTGATGTTAAAAGCTGGTGTGAAGCGAAAAAAAAAAAACAAAGGAACAACTAAAAGGAAAGGAGGCGGGAAAGCCGAAAATAAAATTGTTTGAAAAATGTGAAAAAATTAAGGGTATGGCGGACACTGCAGCAGCAGGGTGGGCTTGTATTTTGAGATCGGCAGAGGAAGTCAGAAAGCATCAAGTATTGTCAGATCTGAGAAATTATGCAGTGAATGATTTGTTGGGCACGCGACGGCGACTAGGGCTGGCGCCACACACAAGTCGAGGCGACCTCATTCCTGCATGGTCTTCCTGTGATCATACAAACACAGCCAAAAACTACGTCGATGATACACCTCTAGACTCTGGTAGAGGCCCACATGTTCGTGTCACTTGAAAATACCACACCAGCCTAAGTACTGGCGGTGGCTAAGCTGTGCAGCAGGCAGTTGACATCAGCCGCCCAAAGGGAGGCTGGGCGGGGGCTGGCACGAACGAGGGAGAGAGTGAAATGTGCGAGGGGGGTTGTGGTGGAGACCACTCGGGGGCCAAACGACCTCGACGACCTATCTTACGTCTGTTTGGAATACGTGTGGGCTCAGTGCTGGGTGAAAACGCAAGGAAATCGGGTGATACTGACTGAGGGAGGCGTCGGGCTGTCGATGGTGGCAGGAGCAGCAGGAGGCAGCAAGCGTGTTGGTGGCAGAAGGCTGAACCCAGTGTACACTACCCGTCTAAGGTTGTGTGGAGTTCTGAAACGAAGTCGAACGGGGATGTTGCATGCAAGGACACTGCAAGGGGAGCCAAAGTGACAGGAAAGGTCCGCTGGTAATGGTGACAAGGTGGCAAAGATCAACGGCGGGTCGCCGGAACGGGCGGGGCATCGGGAGAGTGTCTTGAAAAGAAAAGGAAGCACAGGGCCACAAAGATGGCGGGTCCAAAAATGAAGGGGCAAGCACAACGGTTCTGCAACATGCGATACATCGAGATTTTTTACATTCAAATATAATGCCTTGCCTTGGTGGAGCAGACATACACAAAGAATTAAGGAAAGAACATATTATTAGTCCATACCTCGCAGAATGGGGATGGATACGATGGGGTATGAGGCGTGGCGTTGTAGCTGTAGTGCGGACATATAAATATAGCTTTATGGCGAGTAAAGCTGGTCTTACAATGCAGTGGAAGATGAGATCGAACACATCCAGGGTCTGCTGCACGGGAGACGGCAGCGTTGGTTCTGTGGCTGGGGGCTGCTGGATGTTGACAGGAGAAACCGAGAGGTAAAAAACAGCTGCAGCATTGATCGAGACATTCAAGCCGGATGGTCCAGGTGAGCTGTGGGGGGTGTGTGTGGTATTCAATGTGTGTGTGAGTCTTACTGTGAGTGTGTGTGTTTGGTGTGTGTTGTGTGTGTGTGTGTGGGTGTGGATGTGTGTGTGTGGAGTGTGTGTGTGGGGGGTGTGAGTGTGTGTGTGTGTGTGGGTGTGTTGGGTGTGTGTGTGTGTGTGTTTTGTGTGTGTTTGTGTGTGTTTGTGGTGTGTGTGTGTGTTTGTGTGTGGTTGGTGATTGTGTCTGAGTCCTGAGTCTGAGAGTGTGATGTTAGTGGTGGTGTGTGTAGGGAGTGGAGTGTGATGTGAATGTGATGTGTTTGTGGGTGTGTGTGTGGTTGTGTGAGGTGGGGTTGTGAGTGTGTGTGTGTGTTGTGTGTGTGGTGTGTGTGTGTTGTGTCTGAGTCTGATCTGAGGTGTAGTGTTATTGTGGTGTGTGTTTGTTGTGGTGTGATGTGAGTGTGTCCGAGGTCCTTGATCTGAGTCTGAGTGTGTGATGGATTTGAGTGTGGAGTGTTGTGGTGTGTGTGTGTGGTTTGAGTGTTCTGAGTCTGAGTCTGAGTTGTAGGGTGAGTTGTGAGTGTGTGTTGTGTGTGTGTGTAGGGTGTGTGTGTTTGTGTGTGAGTTTGTGTGTGTGTGTGTCTGAGTCTGAGTGTGTGTGTGTGTGTAGTGTGAGAGTGTGTGTGTGTGTGTGTCTATGTGAGTCTGTGTGTGTGTGTGTGTGGGTGGGTGTGTGTTGTGTGGGTGGGTGCGTGTGGTGTGTGATGTGTCTGAGTCCTGAGTCGAGTCTGAGGTGTGGAGGGTGAGGTGTGTGGGTGTGATGTGAGTGGGGTGTGTTTGTGTTTGTTGTGTGTGTGTGTGTGTTTGTTTGTACATCATTTGTGTGTGTGTGTGTGTGTGAGACAGTGTGTGTGTGTGAGAGTGTGTGTGTTTGTTTGTGTGTCTGAGTCTGAGTCTGAGTGTGTGAGTGTGAGTTTGGGTGTGTGTGTGTGTGTTGTGAGTGTGATGTGAGTGTGTGTGTGTGTGTCTGTGTGTGTGTGTGTGTAGTGTGGCTGAGTCTGATTCGAGTGTGTGAGTGTGAGGGGGAGTGTGTGTGTGTGTGTGTGTGTGAGTGTGAGTGTGTGTGTTTGTGTGGTGAGTGTTCGGAGTCCTTAGTCTGAGTGTGGTGATGTGGAGTGTGAGTTGAGAGTGTGTGTGGTGTGTTTCGAGATCTGAGTCTGAGAATGTTGGTGTGTGTGTGTTTGTGTTTGTGAGTGTGTGTTTGTGAGTGTGTGAGTCTGATCTGAGTCTGAGTGTGTGATGTGAGTGTGTGATGTGAGTGTGTGTGTGTTTGTGTTTGTTTGTGTGTGTGTGTTGTCTGTGTTTGAGTCTGAGTGTGATGTGAGGTGTGTGTGTGTGTGTGTGTGAGTGTGAGTGTGGTGAGTGTTTGTGTGTGGTGAGTGTGAGTGTGTGTGTGAGTGATTGTGAGTGTGTGTGTGTGAGTGTGAGTGTGAGTGTGTTTGTGTGTGTGTGTGTGGTGTGAGTGTGTGTGTGAGTGTGAGTGTGTAGTGTTTATTGGTGTTAGTGTGAGTTAGCTTGTATGTGGCTGATCTGAGTCCTGAGTCATGAGTGTGGAGTGGAAGTGTTGTGTGTAGTGTGTGTTGTTTTGTGTGAGTGTGTGTTTGTAGTTTGTGTGTGTGTGATGGAGTGTGTGTTGTGTGTGTGTGTGTGTTGGTTGGGGTGTGTGTGTGTGTGTGTGTGGAGTGTGTGTGTGTGTGTTTTGTGTGTGTTGTGTGTGTGTGTGTGGTGTGGGTGTGTGTGTTTGTGTGTGTATGTGTATGTGTGCGTTGGGGTGGTTCCTTGAGCGAGTCTGAGTGTGTTAGCTGTGAGTGTGCGTGTGGTGTGTGTGAGTGTTTCTGATCTGAGTGGTGAGTGGTGTGGGTGTGCTGTGTGATGTGTCTGAGTCTGATGTGAGTGTGAGTGTGGGGTGTGTGTGTTTTGTGTGTGTGTGGTGTGCTGAGTGTGTCTGAGTCTGAGTCTGAGTCTGAGTCAGTGTGAGTGTGAGTGTGTTTGATGTGTTTGTGTGTGTGTGTTTGTGTGTTTGTCTGTGTGTGTGTGTGGTTGTGTGTGTGTGTGTGTGGATTGTGATGTGTGTTTGTGTAGTGTTCGGTTCCTGCAGTCTGACGGGTGGAGTGTGAGTGGAGTGTGTGTGTGTGTGTGAGTTGTGGCTGAGTCTGTGTGTGCGTGTGTGTGTGGTGTGTGCGTGTGTGAGTGTGTGTGTAGTGGGTCTGAGTCTGAGTGGGTGAGTTTGAGTTTGTTGGTGTTTGTGTGTGTGTGGTGTTGTCGTGAGTTGTGTCTGGATTCTGAGTCTGCATCTGAGTGTTGTGAGTGGTGAGTGTGTGGTGGGTGTGTCGATGTGAGTGCTGAGTTGTGTTTGAGCCGATCTGAGTCGGAGTGTGTGAGTGTGAGTGTGTGTGTGGGTGTGTGTGAGTGGGTGTGTGTTGTGTGTGTGTGAGTGTGTGTGTGTTTGTGTGTGTGTGTGAGAGTGTGAGTGAGTCGTGTGTGAGTGTGAGTGAGTCGTGTGTGAGTGTGTGGTGTGTGTGTGTGTGTGGTGTGAGTGTGGTGAGTGTGAGCGTGGTGGAGAGGGTGTGTGTGTGTGTGTGTGGGTGGGTGAGTGTGAGTGAGCGTGTGAGTGAGCGTGTGTGGGGGTGCGTGTTGGTTTGTACTATACATACTATCACATCCATCTATACATTTATTCGATGAAGAAACATAATATTTTAATGGATATAATTCCATATAGTAATAATGATGATCATATTATTATATGACGTTGTACTGATTTATATATATTCAAATGTAACATAAAACAATTAGTGATATTTGTCTTTAACTGTTCCTCCTCAGAAGAGCGATAACATGAGGCGATCCCTCCTCCTCCTCAATACTGCTACACTGACGCTTCTTAGGAAGAGCTAGTCTTTCTTCAAGTCCTCTTTCTAGCTGAATGAAATCGTGTTCAGATGAGTTGCAAAGTGAACCAAACTGATCGGGCGGTCAGACTGAGAGTGCGGACACACAGTTAAAGCTTGCTGGGCCTGTTGTGATCTCTTGTCCTGCTACCTATTGTCCCGCTGTTTCAAACACACCTAAGGGTCAAATCCACCCCAACTTCGGGACATAACCATGCGCCTCCCGTGAGACGTTTACTGTGTTGACCAGGTGGATTCGCAGAGTACTCAATATTTACTGTCTCATATTTCCTCTAATAACTCCTGCGTGTTTCTGCTGCGGGCTGAACATGATTAGAAAAGATGGTCCAGAACAAGTGAACTTTATCAGCACTGAAGGACATTTAAGAAATGTTACTTTTACCGTCAATAATGTGCGCTTGAGCAGGAGGTCGTGACCTTAGTGACCCGAATGCCCTAAATCCGGAACTTCCATTTCCAGTGTGAATTGAAGTAGAAGTCAGTCAGCTGGGATCTGAGTCATGGATGGCATTAAAGGTTTTGCCACTCTCAGAACACTATCATATACCTGAAAAAAATGGGTTGTAGAATCCATTTCACTCAAAATTGATAGTAAATTTTCACAATATTTCAGAAATGGCAAGTAACACATTGATTAAATGTGAAATGAATAACATAACAAAACAACATATCAAAACATAAAACATGACGTACATCATAACGTCATATGTTTTTGTTATAAAATATAACAGCATAACTTAGTAAAACATAATATAAAAACATAATATAACAAAACAACATAAACTTAACATACTACCTTTTATCTTTTACAACATAAACATATATACAAAACATACACATATAACAATAAAACATAACAGCATCACATAAAACATAACATTATGTTTTGCTGATATGTTATTTTTTGTTACAAAACAATGTAAAACAATTTAATGTAAATAATAACATAGTGAAATGACATATCAAAACAGCATCAAATGTTAATCCAGATAAAAAAATGAAGTTTATCTGCATCTGAGGAATTTGAAATGTTACATTTGTGCCGGCAATAATGTAGCGCTGGAGGTCAGAGGTCGTGACCTCAGGTGAACCGGAATGACCTAAATACTGACCGTCTCCATTTCCAGTGTGATGAATGAAGCAGGAGTCATCAATATAACATTTTATTTTGTTAACTCTCATATACACTGAAATTTGACTACACTGAGATTTTCATTCAGAAATTGCTTGTAAATATCACAAATAATTATAAAAAAATAGCAAGTAACACATTGACTTAAATAGAAAATTTGAAAGTAGAAAACCTGAAATAGTGTTTTAATTCTAAAACATACTCTAATAATCTTTGTTTTATTTGCAGCTTTTAAAAAATCAGTTTTACATCAAATGAGCTCAAAGCTGACAGACTTGACCTGAAACCAAAAATGTTTGATTGTGGTCTCAAACTGAACAGATGTTTGTGCTGTGATATAAACTATCCCTGTTGTGGTGTGTGTTTTGTGTGTTCAGGAGATCACACTGACGGAGGGCAGTAAAATTTTCGCCTCGTGGAAAAATCCACCGCCTCCGGTCTATATTCAGTTCTTCTTCTTCAACCTCACCAACCCTGAAGAGTTCCTGAAAGGAGAAGCCAAACCTCGTCTTACTGAAATGGGTCCGTACACCTTCAGGTACATCACATGCACATGCACATGCAGACTGCTGGGATCAGACAGCACGGTTTTCATGAAATAGTAAAATCAGACTGAGTGACAGGACATAGAGTAGCTCCCCCCACTGTGAAACCTCAGTGGTCCAAAATCCCACTCCACACAACTGCAGAATGTGTGTTGTTACGTTACGTTACATTATGTTGCGTTGTTTTTATGTTACGTTATTTTAAGTTACGTTACATTGCGTTATGTTTTTATGTTATGTTGCGTTATGTTGCGGTAAGTTAAGTTACGTTGCCTTATGTTTTTATGTTACGTTTAGTTAAGTTGCGTTATGTTTTTATGTTACGTTTAGTTAAGTTGCGTTATGTTTTTATGTTACGTTTAGTTAAGTTGCGTTATGTTTTTATGTTACGTTTAGTTAAGTTGCGTTATGTTTTTATGTTACGGTAAGTTACGTTACGTTGACTTATGTTTTTATGTTACGTTTAGTTACGTTACATTGCGTTATGTTTTTATGTTACGTTTAGTTACGTTACATTGCGTTATGTTTTTATGTTACGTTTAGTTACGTTACATTGCGTTATGTTTTTATGTTACGTTTAGTTACGTTACATTGCGTTATGTTTTTATGTTACGTTTAGTTACGTTACATTGCGTTATGTTTTTATGTTACGTTTAGTTACGTTACATTGCGTTATGTTTTTATGTTACGTTTAGTTACGTTACATTGCGTTATGTTTTTATGTTACGTTTAGTTACGTTACATTGCGTTATGTTTTTATGTTACGTTTAGTTACGTTACATTGCGTTATGTTTTTATGTTACGTTTAGTTACGTTTAGTTATGTTTCGTTGTGTTATGTTTTTATTTTATGCTAAGTTACGTTGTGTTATGTTTTTATGTTATGTTACGTTAAGTTACATTACGTTGCGTAATGTTTTTATGTTACGTTATGTTACGATACATTGTCTTATGTTTTTATGTTACGTTTAGTTACGTTACGTTGCATTATGTTTTTATGTTACATTATATTACGTTAGGTTATGCTAAGTTACTTTCCTTGTGTTATGTTTTTAAGTTACGTTACGTTGCGTTATGTTTTTATGTTACATTTAGTTATGTTATGTTGCGTTGCATTATGTTACGCTTGGTTAGGTTGTTATTCTTTGTTTTATATTATTAAACAACATAAAACATAACAAAAAAAACATAATGTTATGTTTTGCTATGTTATGTTATGGTTTTTGTTATAAAATATAACATAAAAACATAATATACCATAACAAAACATATCAGTTTTAAAACTAAACTAAACATAATAAACAAATCTGTATCACATAAAACATTATGTTTTGCAGTGTTATGTGTTGTTATTTTTGTTATAAAACATTACATAACAAAAAAATAAAGCAATGTAACATCAAAACATAAAACATTTAACTTAACATTATGTTTTGCAGTGGTATATTTTGTTATAAAACAACAAAAATAACATAAAACAACATAACATCAAAACATTACTTACAACTTTACATGTTATGCTTTACTATGTTTTTTTGTTATAAAACATAACTGAGCAAAACATAAGACTGTAATATAACAGCAAGACATAACATGTTATGTTGTATTTTGTTATACTATGTTTTTATGTTATAAAACAACATAACGAACGATCACAAACATAACATTGCTATTCTATGTTATGTTTTTTTTGTATGAAACAACATAAAACATACTATAAAAACATAACAAAAAACTCAAACAGCAGAACCACCTACATGTTATGTTTTGCTATTAAACAATATAACAAAACAATGGTACACTGTAAAAAATTGCTGTAAAAAAACGGCCAAAATCTGACAGTAACATACTGTTTTCCATTAAAACAGTAATGTACTGTAGAAAACAATGCATTCTGGGCAATATTTTGCGGTTTAAGAAATTGCTGTTACTTTACAGCCAATTTTTAAAAGTACTTTGCTGTATTTAAGTAATACGTTTTTTTTACTGTTTGCAATGCATTGTGGGCTGTGTTAAATACAGTACAATGCAGTATTTTTATATATATTTTTTTAAATTGGGAGTACAAGTGCGAGAACAAGTTTGGTCAAAGTGTGTTACTGTGTTGTTAGTTTGGTTAATTTGCCGTTTTCAAGCATCCAAAATCATTTTCAGTCAGGTACTTGGGATGACAATTTCTTACAAACATCATTTGAAAAGCACTTTTTTCCCGAAGAGGACACAAGTTCGAAGGACATCTGCTATACTTCGCCATTTGCCATCCGAAGTCCTTCAACTGCATTGACCTGCATCTGCACCTACATGGTAAAAACATTTTCTTATATTCCTCACCAGTATTTTATTCAGGTAGTATTACCAGAAGTAATGCTATCAAATCGGTGCTCAGCAAGCTGTCGAGCTAGTGAGTGTACGGTTTTAAAATGGCCCTTCAGTGCTGAAATGTGAATATTTCAAACATATATTTACACGCATTTACAGTCACCAGGTTTTATCAATTATAAAACGTCTCTTCAGCACTAAAATGTGTGAATAATTCAAACATATACAAGCATTTTACAGTCACCAGATTTGATCAAGTTTGTTTTAGATCATCTCTAAACTTTTAAGGCTGTTAGTCGTTGTTAAAAACTGTCCAGTTAACAATCTGTTGCCCGTTGTTAATGGCTTCAAATTCCATACAAATCACTAAACAAACTTGATGTATGAAATGTTGATTGTTTAATGTAAGTTTAAAGGTGGCATGTTTAAAAGGAGAATAGTTTTAGTGTTTATTATTTACAGCAAAAACATATTTTGATAACTTGATTTGCGGTTAGAAATGTAGGTGCGAAGATTGATACGGGTTGTAACCAAAATCAGCCATTATACTTGTCGTCTTTCTGACATATTTTAGCCGAATATCAAAGGATGTTTAGCGTAAACACTTATTCAAAATGTTGATTACATGGAATTGGCTGCCTTGAGCAATTGTATGGCAATCGTGTATGCTGCTTTACTTCACTTCAGAATTCTGAAACGTGTAAAAAAAAATTATTAGTTGACTTGAGACATGCAGGAAGCGTTTTGTTAGTCAACACTATCAGCAATCTCCTTGTTATCTCTACATTGACAATTCTAGAGTTATTTTGATCAAATGTTTTGTTTGCTGATGTTTTACAGAGGTACCAGTTGGAATACCTTAGACGACATGCAGCCAGGTTGTCATGGTTAAGTGGGCGTAAAATGACCCCAAAAGTCATTCACCAGACTAGACTCTTTTAAAAGGACACATACCTCCTCACGTGACCTAAAGTGGGCAGAAAAAATCCTGAACAAATGTTTTTTCACTAAAATGTTTCACTAAATTGTGTAAAATGTAAAAAAAAATTTTTTTTAAATGTTTAATGTTTTAATCTCAGGTTGTCATGTTTGTAACTTATTTTGTTATGTTTGTGTCTGTTATTTATTAATTTTTTTGTTGCCATTGTTATTATTTTTAAGTTTTTGTTTGTTTTTGCTAAATCTGTCTTCTCCGGGGTTTTTATTTATTTTTTTACAATTTTTTAGTTTTGAATCCTTGTTAAATGTTGAATGCTCTTTTAAATAAAACTTTATTTTGATTTATATCTTTAAGTGTTTGCTTGTTTTTTAGATCTTTCAATATAACGTATTTTAAGTAGATGTGTGTAGCCCACAGAACAATAATGTTCTACCGTAAATCTAATTACAAAATCATTGGTTACTTTAAATTCACTCTTTACAAAGGAATAAAATAACATTAGATTTAAAATAAATCCAAAAAAAGATTTGAAATAAATTAAATAAGTAATGAATCTTCAATCAAATTATTTCTATCCATTATTTTATGCCTTTGTACAATAAAGAGTGAATTTAAAGTAACCATAATGATGTTGTAAATTGAAATAATCACAGAAATGTACTGTATTTAATTTTTACGGTAATAAACTGTAAAATCATTTCACAGTATGAATACTGTAGAATTACAGTAGATTGCTGGCGACTCTGCTGCCAGTATTTTACTGTAAAAAAAATAAATACAGAATTATACTGTATTTAATTTTTACGGTAAAATAAACTGTAAAATTATTTCACAGTATGAATACTGTAGAATTACAGTAGATTGCTGGCGACTCTGCTGCCAGCACATTACCGTTTTTTACAGAACAATTCTTTACAGTGTAGGTTTTGCTGTTACATTTTTTATGTTTAATGTTATGTTATGCTATGTCACGTTTTTATGTGTTTTTATTTTATGTTTTGTAATGTTTTTTGTCAAGTAAGAAAAAGCCATCAGTAGTACTCAGAAGAAAGTAATGCACAGTTGCATTACATTATAAATTAGGGTGCATAAGCGTTCAACTCCTCCATGTGACGGCAGCAGAATCAGTTCAGAGGCACCAGACTGTTTGGCTTCTGCTGCAGACGAAGCCAAACAGTGCTGATGCTCAGAGATTTGAGTCCAGTGCGAATCTCTGCACAAATCCGTCATGCTGCGGCCGGAGCAAACCTGACTCATATTCCAGCATTTAATTGGGCTGTAATTTAAGAAAGACAGTAAAACTGAAAAAGCTCATCATGCTACCAGTAGTTATGTTGTAAAATAGCTGCTATCTAAAGTAATATCACAGCACATGCCTAATCTCCGGAAATGACTCTGTCTGCATTATGTAACTCTTTAATCAGTCCCATCATGCATCTGAACATAGATCTGTTAAGAATATCTGAACCCAGAAACTTCTTTTTATTTGTCAAATATAACATAGCATAACTTAGCAAAACAACATAAAAACGTAATATGACAAAACATCACATAAAACATAACTTGTTTTGTTTTTATCTTTTGTTTTGTTGTTTTCCTCTTATAAAATATAAATAATGAAACAAAACATTAGATAAAATAACATACTGTTGTGACTGTTATAAATCATAACAAAACAGCATCACATAAAACAACTGTCACGAATTCGGTCCATGGACTTCCGTTTATTCACCACCAGAGGTCACCCTTTCCATTACATTGACTCTCGCACAACACAAACTGTTGCATAGCACCCCGGACTACATATCACATCATTCATTGCACGGATTGCACACTGCACTGATTGCACTCATTGCACACAGCTGGTTCTAATCACCTCACTCACAATATAACACCCACTCAAACCACCATTATCTGCTGAGTATTTACGATCCTCCCGTTTTTCCTTTGTTTTGGCCTTGTGCCTGTTTTTTGCGGTTTTCCGTGGAGTCTTGTGTCCTGTTTTTGCCCGGGATCTTACCCCCTCTCATCTCGCCCCTGTGCATTCTGTCTGCCGATCGTTGACCCATAGGTCACCCTAGCCCTTGGACTATTCTTGTGTTTTTGCCTGCCATATACCCGTTTGCCATTTGTTCGACCCTGCCTGTTATACCACATTTCTTTAAATAAAGCTTGCAGATGGATCCATACGTTTCACGTCTCGTCAGCCCCGTTACAGAAACGTTGTTGTTTTTTTTCTTATAAAACAACACAAAACATAATATAACAAAAAACCTAATAACATAACAAAGCAACATGTTACGGTTTGCTATGTTATGTCTTGTTATATAAAAATAATGTAACAAAACGAAACAAACAGTGGCATTACTTAGCAAAATGTGCCAAACTGTAACAAATGTAACATAAAACTAAACAAAACAGAACATACATAACAAATCATGTTTAGACACATGTTTGTTTTTAATGTGTTTATCCATAAAAGTGATAAATTATCAAATGTATAAATTATACAAAAAATTACGAATTGTATATTTTAATTACTATTTATGATTGAATTAATATTAATTATAAAAAAATAATATAAGATATATCAGTATTAATTATTAATATATATATATAAAGACAATTCGTAGAAAAACACAGTAAAATTCTTGTCTAGTTATCCAAAAACATTTGTCTGGCTAGTCATATAATGTATATTTTATAATTTCATATATACTCTTATTTTCATAAGTTAATCTCAAACATAACCAATTCAACTCCTATTCCAATTGTAAATGGAACGTTTGAGCATGAGTAAACGGACACCCAAGCTTGGACGTCAGTTTGAGCTCGGTTAATGTGGCAGACGGTTTTACTGATACACTCTGGAGCGGTGGAGGTTGGATCAGTCATGGTGGCAGTTATGCTCGCACCCCTAAACAAATGATCAATGTCTCCTCTTTGAACTTCTCCACCGCTCCTCCCAGGACAGTCAGCGTCCTGACCTTATTGCCGCTGCAGGCTTGTTTTGCACTGGACTTGGGTAATTCAGAGCAAACAGAAAACACTCCGGCAGGAATCGATACGCTCTGGAAACATCTGATGTTGAACTGTAGATAACTGCAAATATCAAGTATTATGAATCACATCCTGTTCTTATATGATCATTCTTATGTCCTGCAATCATGATTTGCATTATACAGCCATTTGTGCCTCGCTTTTCACTTTGCACTACCATCAGTTTCATGAATTATCATTGTGTTTCATTTGCTCTGTATTCAAACTCACACTATGCCAATAAAAGTCATTCTAATGCAATGTAATTGTAGTATTTCCACGAAGCAAATTGCGGTTTGTTGGTTTAAATTACCATTCTAATACTATAATAATTAATAAATATATATTAGTAATGTTTATCACTGTATTATATTTATATTTGTGTATATAAAATGTATTTATATTCTTTTAATTATATTTAAATATTTCTAAATATATGTCATCAAATATAATATAATATCACTTAGATTTCTTCTGTCCTACAATCATCATTTGCTTTACACAGTCATTTGTGCCCGCATTTTCCCATTTGCACTGTCATCTTTTCACATTTAATGATTGTTTACTGTTGTATTGTTTCAAGTGATTTTCAGTCGGGCTGCTGTACTCAAACTTTGCACAATGCCAGTTAAAGATGAATGTATGTATTTGCGCTCACTCAATGATATTGTTGCTTGTCTTGTGTTCCAGACAGTACAGGCCCAAACGCAACGTGACTTTGTGACCACGGTAAGGAAGGTCTCAGCTTATACAGTCAAATTTTCGTCCTTTTGCCTGAGAATCATTTTGAGACCTGAAAGTGGATATGGCTGAACACGTGAACATCCGGCCGTGGTGGATTTGTGTGATCTGATGTGTGTTGTGCGCGTGTGTGTGTGTGTGAGAGAGAGAGTTTGTGTGTGTGTGTGTGTGTGGTGTTGTGAGAGTGTGTGACAGTGTGTGTGTGTGTGTTGTTAGCTAGTGACGCGCTTTGTGACAATGAGTCATACATGTGTATATGACAAGGTCTTGACAGTATTACAAGTACTAAGGTTGACTCATTTCAGGACAATTCCCCCTGTCCCCTCGCTTTTCAAAACCTTTAAATCACACAGAATGGATATGTATGACAATTCTGAATACAACACTCACTCGGCTGTGAGGGGTAGGTTTAGGTGTAGGGTTGTTGTAGGGCAATAGAATATACGGTCTGTCCAGTATAAAAACCATTACGCCTATGGAATCCCCATGTTCACAATGTCACCTGTGTTTGTGGTGTGTGTGGTGTGTGTGAGTGTGTGTGGTTGTGTGTGTTGGTGTGTGTGTGTGTGTGTTTGTGTTTGTGTGTGTGTGTGTGTACTTGTTTTTATCCTGGTGGGGACTTAAACCTGACCTGACACCGGGACTCGTGTTACGGTGGGGACCTAAATTGAGGTCCCAATGGGTACAAAAGCTTATAAATCACACAGAATTACGTTTTTTCTTTCATGCACAAAATGCAGAAAGTTTTCTGTTTAGGGGTAGGGTTGGTGTAGGGCAATGGAATATAGGGTCTGTACAGTAGAAAACCATTATGCCTATGGAGAGTCCCCACAAGGATATCTGACCAACTCTTGTGTGTGTGTGTGTGTGTGTGAGAGTGTGTGATTGTGTGAGAGAGAGAGAGTGTGTGTTGTGTTGAAGAGTTTTGAGAGAGAGAAGAGAGTGTGTTTGTGTGTGTGTGGTTGAAGAAGTGTGTGTGTGTGAGTGTGTGTGTGTGTGTGAGTGGTGTGGTGCTGAGTGTTGTGTTGTGTGTGTGTGTGTGTTGTGAGTGTTGTGTGTGTGTGTGTGTGTGTGTGTGGGTGCTGTGTGTGTGTGTGTGTGTGTTCACAGTGTGTGTGTGTGTGTGTGAGAGAGAGTGTGGGTTGTGTGTGTGTGTGTGGTTGGAGAGGTGTGGGTGTGTGTGTGTTTTTATTTGCCACATTGCATTGATGCTTAGGTTCCTGGTATCTCTAACAGGCTGTGATGAATCGGCTCAAAGGCATGGGTTTCTGGGTTTCCTCTGGTGTCTCTATGTACATGGGCTCCATCGGCACGACTCTGTTCATGACGCACACCGTGGAGGAGATGCTCTGGGGCTTCAAGGACCCGCTGCTCACTCGACTGAAAACCATAAAACCGGACACAGACGAGTACTTCGGCCTCATGCGGAATGTGAGTCTCAGATCAC
>JADLZN010006808.1:0-16028 GCA_018155175.1 Sinocyclocheilus anophthalmus
TGCCTCATTAGAGACTGTTTCTATGGGCCGCTATCCATAAGCCGTCCACCACATTCGAAGGGTCTTGCAGTACTGATTTGGAGAAGAGGAGGGCCTTGGATTAAAAAAGGTTGAGAACCACTGTTTTAAGACTTTTCATGGCCTTAAATTAAATAACTGCATTAAAGACTTTTTAAGGACCCGCGGGAACCCTGTATTTAAGATTGCGGTGATACATTTTGGTAGCTTGACTGGAAAACACAATAGCCCTGTGATGTTAGGCTAGCGTTTTTGTGATCCCTGAGTATAAACAAAAAGTCATTAAAAATAACATTGTATTATCAAATAAAATCAGGGTGGAGGTATACTGAGAGAAAAGGGAATTTGACACTGAAACAAGATTGAATGACTCCAACTGTTTGACTTTACAGATCATTCTAAAATGACCTATATATGACCTGTCAATGACCAAATATAGCAAGCAATTCATATCTGTAATTTTAGTTTTTAATGGTCAACATTATTTAAGCAAGAAAAAAATAAAATCACAATATGGCTGTTATTTAGAAATGCTATCTATATTCCTCCATATCTAATTTCAAGCAAAGTCCTACATTTTAACATCTTGCATTTTTAATTCACACCTCATTCAGTCTGTCCTTTCTCAACAATTGTCTTGATCTCATCTGCTGTTTTTCGTTGCTTCATTTCATGCAGAGTTTTGATGAGAGCTGGGTAGGCTCCACGTAAACCTTGTCTCTGGGACCAAGCCTGCAGAAGTGTGTATTTCTGTTCTTTCACATCGTTTTTGTTGTTAAGCTCATGTTCCTCAATTTCCGTATTTCTCATGCCGCTGCGCCTGGCAACACGTTTCACTGTTTTCCAGTCCAGAACTTCAACAATATCTAGTAGGTAAGGGTCCAGGTCTAAATCTACACAGAAAAAGAAGACAGCACTGATAATAAGCTTCTTGTCCTGCTATTACTGTGATCTAATGTCTTAATATTCCAGACACTTTCCATCAATAGGGTACAAAACAAGGCATGCATTTATTTTAATGGTTATTTTAAATAGTTTATTTATCAACAAATAACTGCACAAAGAGGTGCTAATATTACATTATTGGTAACTGAAATTAGTGAATGAACTGAACATGAATTCAACAAATACATGATGCAAGAAAATTACCATTATGACGTTCGGACGCCCCCCTGCAATGACCCACCCCTCCACCCCCGGAATGCGATTTTAAACGTGGAAAGCAATCTAAAGCCTGTGCTGCATTCCAGTGTGCCTACTTATACTACGCCCTTAAAGTATGTACTCTTTTGGTGAAGTAGTAGAAGAGTAGGCAAGCTTTGGGACGTACTATCATGTAATACAATTGCGTCTTTAAAGGACTGCTCTGTTGCATAGTTACACGCTCCCTGTCACTGTAAACTGGCCTGCATGGCTGTCAATCATCTTGTCACAGTTAACATCCTTCACATTTCATTTAATTTAACTTCCTACCGTATTGGAGAGAAAAGTAGCAGCACATTTATCTGGCAGCCATGGGTCTTTATGCGGAGAACTTTATGCGCAATAGATTGGCAATATTAGCCATTAGAGTGTGCACAGATCCACACTTCAAAAATCTACCTGAAATAGTAGACCATCCGAGGACATTTGGCATATTTTTTAACATACTATGCTGTGGGACACACTTATTTTAATCTCAAATACTATTAAGGATGGATAGTATGAACATTGGGACGAAGGGCTGGGTGCCGCGTCTGCACAAGCGCAAAGGTGAAAATGTATCTATGTATGCATGTAACAAAGTTTAAGACTCAGGGAAGAAGGAAGGGGGAACCATCAAACGTAACAAACAACAAAATGAAAGTAAGCGGCAGCCGCCTTAAGTGCGTATCTGTCTCTGTGTTTGCGCTCTGGAGAGCTTCAAAGGTTTCTAATTACAACGTGTTTTTACAGCATTGAACATTGTAGCCAATCACAGACATATCTGTTGATTTCTTGAACGAGGTGGCCAATTAGAGGTGTTTCAGTTAGTCCGAATCAATTTACCGCTCAAAACGACAGTGTTTGTTCAGTTCTGAATTCTGCAAGCTAATCCTCTCATTATAACAAACATAATTGTAGACACAATGTAAATAAGTTATTGTGCAGCGTAACAATTGTGCAATTCATTGATTATAATTTATAACGGAATTTTTTTTTCCGGTTTTTAATCTGGATACTTTAGATCGGTCGTGGGCCTGTGTACAACCTGGTTGGCTGTGACGGACATTGGACAAAGTTGCCCCCCCCCCAGCAACATTTTTAAAAAAGTTGCCCCGTGTATCATCAGCCTTACTTTTATGTATTTCGGGAGAAATTGCTGAATTTGCGTGATGTTAATCTAAAGACCTGGCGTTGGGACTGCTGATATTTGATTTTTAAAAAATTATAATAATTTAATGGTAACATATCAAATAGTTCTCAGAAGCAAACATACCTGTCAGGTGTACTGCCTACATGGGGGGGAAAAAACAAGCCAATCCATCAGTCACAAAAGTTTTAAAATGCAAATTAAAAAATTCCACTGTAACACCACAACGGTGCAATGAAAGTTTAGAACAAGAGAACTGACTCACTGGTTCGATCGGTCTGCCCTTAAAACGATACTTGCGTTTTCTACATAGCCAAAAGACCACCACACCAACACCAGCCACAAGTATGAATGACACCAAAACAGCTACAATGACCACTGAAATAAGCAATCATATTAGTCAATTATCTGTAATGTACTTAGTGTTTATACTGCATAAGCTTTAGAGGACTCTTTTTCAGTTATTGCTTATACTGTGTGTAGACAGAAGTGCTCTTGGGACACGGGCATTTTAGCATGTACTGAAATCAGTGATAAAGCAGCCCTTGCCTTGCAGATGTACGGGCTCTTTGGCATCATGGCACACAGTGTTGGTGGTTTCTGTACATTTTTCTTTCACTCCATGTTTCTCACACCTGTTGGGTAAACAATAGGTAAACAGAGAGAAGTCTGAATAATAAACTGAAAGCCAATATATAATATATACCGAGTTAGTATAAAAATGCTTAAAATTTCAGATCTTCAAGGAACTGTTAGCAAACCCCTGAGCAGAAACACTCCATGGGGAAAAAAACATTGCATATATTTAGGCCAACTGTACCAGGGTTACAGTTATTTAATATTTCTATGTATTGTTATGTAAAGCACAAGCATTGCTGTTATTTTGTCTATTTTGTCGTTTTGAGAGAGACAGAGAGAGAGACTAAAGATAACTTATGTCAAGAACATTTTAATGTTTCCACCAAACTGAGTCTGCATTTTGCATAGATTTTATTTGGTTTGAATGGGAGCAACATAAGAAATGTGCATGCACAGAGCTTTTTACAGTAATCTCCATTCTAACTTTCTAAACACACAGACATCTGTCATTCTTTCCAGAGAGAAAAGGGCATTTGGCTGACTACATACGTGTCACAGGGATAACAGGCCTTGCACAGGTCACCCTTGTCACAGTAATAATTGTCTTTGCACCTGCAGACAGTGTTGGAAGATAACGAACAGTTCAGCATTGTGTCCATGTTTGCTACTGCAAGGAGAGAAAGCAGAAATAAGACTTTTTACAATTAGTTTTTGCCCATGCTTCCATTTGGGCTTCAAGAAGCACAATACTAGTTTTTGAAAACAGTCCCATCTCTAGCATTAGTTACGTTTTGACTTATATATTTATAAATAACAGTTGACTGTCTACTGCCCATTTGTTAAATTTAATGTTTATAGCATTAAAAAAAAACATTGATTTGCAGAAAAATCACAATTTAGCTGACAAAACTAACAAGGTTCAGATGTTAAGACCTACCATTGGAATCACAGATTTTACAAGGCTGGCATTTTTCATCATTGTTCGGGTGATCTATATAGGTGCCATGCCTACACCACTCACATTTTGTGCCATTTTTATCAGTGCAGTGACTTAAGAACCGATGACCTGCAGCACACACAAATACACACATTGGTATTTGAGAACATCCTTTAGTTCCAATCTTATCTAAGTGATCCAGAAATAACTCAGATTGCAATTACTTTAAGTTCATCTGATCACAAAACAATATCCTATTTCATATTTATTCATTTGTTTGGTAACCATGTAATAAGAGGGATCTACAACCAGAAAAATAAAGCCCAGCTGAATGTAAATCTTTTCAAACCCTATGCCTAGACTTTTGATGTAAAATAAGAAACAGTCCACCTCGCTAACAATATATACTGTGTATGTGTTTTTATATTAGATCTTACCTGTCTGACAAAGGCAGCAACTTCTTCCCTCGTGCTGGTAAGTCCCGTCCTCACAGACGCCGCGTCTCGTGCGCAGGCGCCTGCCTTCTGTCAGCCCTTCAGTTAACATCTGAAACACCGAAAACTGCACTTAACAGATCATATATGAAATTAAAGTTACGCTTTCTTGTTGAAATTCTTTTCAGGCATGCTTTGTCACCCGCAGATGGGTAAACCGACCATAAACCGCTTCAGAATGCTAAGCGACGAAACGAAAAGCGAAAGTGAAACTCAACTATTTATAATAAATGTTTGGGACGTTTATACTATTTTTCTCTAAATTGTATTCAATTCTTTATCAAATAGAAATCAACAAATATAGTAAAAAACAATTCCTTACATTTCTGTATTCCTCAAGGAATGGTTGTCGATGTAGGGCGTTTTAGATATTAGAGTATACAGTAATATATTCAGTAGGCTATTCAATTTAATAAAGTTTAAAGGCTTTACTTACCGCACACCACAGAAACACGACGAGATGTGGTCGTACATACATGTCTGAAGAGTAATAGGCACAAAGAACAGTTTAGTCGCGTTAAATGCCCAAAACAACCTCGTTACACTATGAGCAACATTTAAAGTGGAGAAGGAAATGGAAGTAGGCTGTTATTCGCGAGCTAATTGTTCTTGTGAACCGAATCTTATCAATCGGTCTAATCTAAACCGGTCAATCTGGGTCCAAGCTTTTCACGAGATAATAATAATCATTGAACTGAGTATATATTAATTGGTTTTAATGAATAGCATTAATTGTATAGACCTCAAGGAGCACGTGATTTCCTAAATACGGTATGATTTGTGGGTGCAAAAACAAATCAAACGAACCGGTTCACTGAAACGAACTGTTCAAAAGAACCGATTCGTGGTAAAAGGGCTGACTTTTCATCAACGCTATTTACACAGCTGTGATAGTCTAGGGAACTTTGTCATAAAGGAATCCCCATTGTTGAGCTTTATTCAGATTCCAGGTCGTTCTTACCGCAAACATTTGTAGACCAAAAATGATCTTTTAAATCTATTAATTTCAAGCATTAGCATCTGGCATTTTATCAAACAACAGTTAGCCTAATTAAGATGTACCTTTATGAGGCATTGTACAGCTATTGCACTGGAAATGGTCATGTGATTTACAACAATTGGTTAATTAAATGACAGCTACAGTTTATTTCTATTTCACATTCTCTTCTGTTAAACTGTGTGAACCCAGGACATACCAGGGCAATGCACGCCTGTAGCGTCTGCGTAGGATAAATGCTATGAGCGGTGGACTGTTTCTGTGTTAATGAGACCCTTTGTCCTTTTGACATGTTGCCAGCCCTAGAATCACACATTGTCCGGTCAGAGATGTGTTCCGTTGTATATGGTTTTGTTGTTTGAAAGCGCCAGTCCAGATGGTTCTTACACAGTCAAAGACCGATTTGCGTAACCAGCCCATGCTACTATCGATCTCTAGCCCCAACTGCTTTCACAACCCATCCCAAAGAGCTCGATGTAATGGCAAATCTAGACAACACACACCACACAAAACTGAACACCACACACACACATAAGACATTTCTTTATTTTAGACTATAAATAATCAGTTATAATTGTATCTGGTATATACATGTGTTGTTTGTATGTTTCCCTATTAAATTTACTGAGTTACCACTCGTTATTTGTATTAGTTAAAGCCTTAAACACTGATATTCAGGTGTATGAATGTATCTCAGGTTTAATATCCAAATGGTTGTTCTTGGTACTCAGTACTTTTGTGTTTCATTCCTTAGGACACATGGGTACAGTATGGTTGTGGATGTTGAAATGCATCATCTGACTAGTACTGATATTTGGTTAAACAACTATTCAGAAATGTGCAACGACCCGGCGCAGAAAAGCATTCGCAAAATGAGCCACTCACAACAGGAGACAAAGAAAGGTTCTACCGCGTCAAACTTCATGCTCTTTATTGGATACAGTGCACCACAGAATAGGAATCTCAAAAGCGATTAGCTGGGAACTAAACTTGGCTCAGAAATACTTCTTTCTTGTTTTGAGACAACACCTTCACAGACTCTCAAATCGTCCGTTGAGTTTTATTTCCGGCCGTTTTTCATGCCATCAAGTTTTTACGTAACGTTTGGCGATTGTGGACTTTCCTTCTTCGTCAGAATCCGAGATACAGTTAATAATACGTTCAGCATGCTCCTACTGCGATTTTTGTTTATACTCATCAAAAAGACTCCGTTATCTAACGCATCCGGACTCTTCTTTCAGCACCCGATAAATATTATGAGTGCAAGTAACCGCTTGATATTTTTATTATCCAGATGCCTGTCTCCCCCCCCCCCCCCCCTTTGTTTAAGTGTTTCAGTCCTCTTTTTTAAGGTGATCTTGTTGGGATTCTCTGTTTTATTGTTGATTTTAATGAAAGCCTGGTGGGCCCATCACAGTGATTGTGATAATAGCCATCTTTCTTGTCCTCTCCCGTTTCCTTACTTGTGTCATCGTGTCTATCACGTCTTTACGTTAGTTATATGTTAGATATGTTGTTTGAATGTTATTAAATCCTCTTTTATATTCACAATTCGGACTGGTCTGTTTCCGTTGGATCTACTCTATGTGGGGTGTAATCCCCACGCCCACCCCAACCCAGAACTTTTCCCTCTCCCCCTTTCTGTCGTGTGAATCCTTGAGACATTGCTAAATAATTGCGTGTCCCCCCCTATGAATTCTTACCAAATGAAGGACAGTTTATTGCTGGTCGTGGCCAGAAACAATTAATCCCTTACATTCCTTGCAATGTGACATGATAATTATGTTCTGTCCGGTGGGACGGACGACTGCAATTAACTGTTGTAATATTGATTCTGCTATAGTTAATTCGAAGATATAATCTAAATTTTTATTATGAATCATAACCAGTTATAATTTGTCATAAATATTCCCCTTTTTAGAGCACCCCCACACCTAAATAATTCAAAACATACAGTTTTGGGGAGATCGCTGGGCGCGACATTCAAACTTGGTTTTGGAGTACAAACGTGTATCAATTTTTAATTATGTGTGTGTGTGTGTGTGTTTGCTTATCTTTTCCTATATATTGTGTTTGGCATGAGGGTGAGACGTCAGTCGCACGCTCGGCCGAACTCACTCTTTTGGTTTTTGTTTCGGATTGGTATGGTAAAAGCCACTCCAGGTACTGTAATTTTAACGCCCTCTATTTGTCTAAACATTTAGTCACTGTGAAATATTAAATTAAACTGCAGTTTATAATATTAAAATTGTTCTCTAAAGATGAAGAAATCTCTTTGCAGTACATTTTTTAATATTATCAAAATCGCCTGTTGAAATGAAGAAATCTTCCTTCATTGCGATAAAAATTTATTTGAGCGATGTTCCTCTTATCATCTTTTAAATGCCTTATTTTGATAGTATCGCTAGATTGAAGTCATTGCGAAGTTCCAATTTAATTTAACTATACGATCTAACTCCCTTAGGTTTAACGTAGGCTATAGTCGCGCAGTGCTCCCACTGCAGATTGACCTAAGATACACTGCGAGCCAGCTAGGGAGCTGATTCGACCAAGGTAAAGGGAGTTGTTGTTATATAACCTGATCAAGTGTACTAGTGATATATTACAACCCTTCTGAAGATAGAATACCCTGTCCAGCCCCCCCCCGCACAGTGAAGTATTAGGTGGAATGGGCAGTTGAAGATATGTGTGGTGTACACACACTGGTGCAGTAACGTTTTTTGTGGTACAGTGGATAGAATTGTTGGGAATTGGACTCTGTCGTTATTGTGCTAGAACCTGCAGTTTTAAAACTTCCCTTAGAATGAGTCCCCACGTTCCAAATTGTTTATGTATCGTTTAAGCACTTTGGAGTGCCACGCCGTTTCTATACAGACCGAATGTGAATACTACGACGTTCTTAAGAGGGCAGGCTGTTTCCAGTACTTAACATTTCGTGGAAACTTCTTTCTGCTCTTCCGTGTTCAGCGACCCACTCCCCCTTGTGGGCATTCCTGGATTTTGTATGGTTTTGTTCGACCTTGGTACTTAAATTGGGTTTGATTTAATTCCATCTGCTCTGGCCATTCTTGAGTACCTGCTGTTTCATGTTTTAATTATGCTATCAATTACTTGTATTCGGGTGTTTGGATAGGTTTCGATATCCAGTTATTCTGTTTGTTTTACTTTATATATTTTATGACTTTTTATAATCTCTTGTTTACCTTTGTTTTTATATTTTGTTCCTTTTTTATTAGTAACTACTTGTTTTATTTAATTTGTAATTTTGTTTAATCAGGGGTTCTCTGTCATGTTCTCTCTCACTTTTATTCCTCCGCACCCACCAGTATAAATGTAGTTTTCTCCACACAGTTTTCTTTATTGTTTGTGTGTTTGTACCCCACCCCCTAATGTGTAAAGTGCAAATGTTCTGTATTTACTGCCCACTGTTTGTTCACCTACAGGTAGATTCTTGCTACCTCTCAGTTGCCTAGTTGGTGAAGTGACATGTTGCTTCACGGCCGGTCACAAGTCGTGCCTGGGATACAACCTGAATCACCGCAATCTTATCATGAGCCTAGACTATTTAGCCAATACCCTTAACCCACTCTCATGCCTTTCGTGCCACGCCCTATTATACAAATATTTCTCACACAATCATGTTTACGCTTTTGTTTGTCCATCTCAATACATGTTGAGTTAGTGTGTTATGTCGACCAGCGCAACTCTCTTACCTCCCCAGGCTTAGGCTCCTGTCATGACCTTTCTAACAGCTGTTAAAGGCTTAAACCTGCTCTCCCTCTATCTCTCCCGTGTTTTTGATGTTGGTTGGTTTGTTGTAATTTTGTTCTGTTTGTGTCGCACCCGTCAGCCAGCCCTGACTTTGAGATTATAATCAGTGGAAATGTCTTGAGTAATAGATCGACGACCCAATGCTGCGAAAAGCTTTTATGACAGTATACGTCTTGTCGAACCAAACATGGTTAGATCCGTTCTTTTTTTTTTTTTTTTTTTTTTTTCGGTGCCGCCCCCCCAACAATTAGACACACCCGCATTTGCGACCGATAAACAGGGCTTCTGGTCTACACTCCGCAACCTGTTTCTGTATCCCTACAGCAGATTGTGCATCAGAACACCCTATATGTTATATAATCAGGCAGCGCTGTACGCCGTAAAGACGCATTGGCCTTTTTCGTGTGCTGTCCCTATTCTCTCCTCTCCTCTCACCAGGAAGCAGCATGTCCGATCATCCAGCCCTGAATGCCACTGGTACTCGGAACCCTTACTGCCCTTTGTCGACACCTCTGGCTGTGTGTGCTATCTGACCCCCTGTATTATGGTCCCCCCCACTCCCTCGCGGACACCGTTCTATGAACAGCAGCCCCCGTTGAGTTCGACTGGCTCCTTGCATTGCACCTGAGCCTGGGAGAGCCGTCACGACAATTCATTGATGCCCTCTTGAGCTATTCATCTCGACGACCTTCTATCCGAATTTCATTATGTCTGTATCTCTCCATGTCCCCACCCCACAGTGTACTTTTGCATTCTTATTTACGTCACACTTGATTATATCTTTGTGCGTTTCCAACCTTTTTTAGCTTCCACGAACTGTTCGCTCTTCTCTACAGTGCACCAGCTCTGCTGCTATGAAAACCGCATCTGTCATTAGGCTTTATCGGACTCCCAGGATTCTAGCATCGCATTCGCTGAAGCTCATATCAGTACCCTGTGTAGTAGCCGCTCATGAGAAAACTGGTTGCTTGTCAAAGTTCATTCTTTGTTGTTATCCCCCTTGACTCAATTTCTGAGAACCTCACGCACAAGCACACGGACGGCAGATCTGCTAAGGATCCCCGAGTCAGGAGGAATGTAGAGAGATCTCCAGAAAGCCCTGAACTGATATTCGTGTAGACCCATGTTCACATCGCATTCTTTGATGAGACCCTGATGTCGATCGATTAAAAGTAAAACCTCGACCGAGCAGAGCAAGATATTCACCATTGGGCAACTAGTATATTTTATCGTATGTTTTTTCCTTTTCGACATGTTTGGCGCCTCTCCCTTGATTGCGACGCATGGTACCATACGAGAGTGAGGTTGTGTGCCTTGCGCCTTGACATTAAGTATGGCGTGGTCGAGCTCTCTTGGGCGTGTCTTATGGCCAAGGCATCGAAGGCCACCTGCAAAGTTCATGGGCTGAAGTCAGTGCCTTGGTCCAACAAAGAGACTATTTCAAAGACGAACTTGATACGGTTCACCGAGAGCTTAAATATGAATATAGACTGCAAAGTGACTCTGAAAGGGAAATGCACAACACAGAATTTCCCCTAACCAGCAGATTGATACCAGCTAGTCAAGGGTTTCCAGTTCGAAAGGGGGGTGAGAGCCCACTGCTCAAGACATCACCTGCCAGCATCCCTGAACCCCCAGCAGCAGCAAGGGGGTGGGAGCCTTTTCAAAGACTGTCTTCCAGTCACGGCGTGTCACCTAAAAATTGGATAAGCTGGCTAGAAACATTCCCACTTTCACTCCAAACCCTGCAGGGGTCCACGATGTGCACGCCTACTTAAAAGACATTGACTTTCACTTGCAAACTGTTGCCAATGTTACCACAAGAGACAGACTCTATCTGCTCCGAATCACCGCCAGCCGTGAGGTGAGGAGCTTTCTAGACCGGCAGCCAGAAACGGTCGAAGGGGATTACCAGCAAATGCAGCAGGCTCTGATTAAGGAGTTCTCTGACCCAGAGTCAGAGCAAGGACTGATTACTGCCATGGACCTTAAACAGGGCAGACAGGAAACCACACAGGCTTACTACAACAGGCTCAGACAGGCCTACTTTGGAGCACGAAATGAGCCAGGAATGGAACAGGATTTCAACTTCAAAATTCTGTTTCTCCGGAACCTGCACCCAACAGTGAGCCACCACTTGGGGGTTCTGGCTTGCCCACGGACTATGTCCACCCAACAGCTGCGAGATTTGGCCCACAAGGCCTATGTTAAACAAAAGACTGCTTCTGAAAAGACAGGAAAAAACCCCACAATCTATCCTGTCACTAATCAGAGTTCTGAACTTGCTCTAGAGGGCGCCGAGCCAAGCCACACTGACAAACCTGTCAACACAATGTCAAGGTCCTTCCCAACCAGCAGAGAGCAGCATGGCCATGGTGGTGCCCGTCCTAAGCACCAGTATGAGCGCCCCGAGAGATCCTGGGACAGGTCACAACCACCCCTCAACCGAAGGGGTGGAGCCACATGGGAAGCCAAGAGACGGCCCAAGGGGAACCGACACTCACAGACACAAGCACCGAGCTCGGACTGCCAGCAGCAGAACCCCTCTCAACAGGCCCTGGACAAGCCCAAATATAAACCATCCACAGAACAGAACCAGAAAGCTACATCTGAATCAGCAGAGATCATGAGACTTTTAAAGGAACTCCTCCAAGAAAAGCACCATCAGGGAAAGAAAAGGGATGAGTCAGACCAGCTATGACTAAGCATTAGCTCTGACCCCAACACCCACTCAGAGTCCCCTCAAAATGAACTGCCCAACCAGATCACTGCTAATCCACTGTTAACCACAGAACCAGATATCTCATCACCAAGTGGTGACATCACTCAACCACCTCAGCTGACGGTGGAACCGCCAGAACCAGCCAACATCCCGCAACACACCTCCAGCCAGGACCGCAAAGTACCAGAAAGCGCGGTTTTGGTGGTCTGCCTCCCTGACGAGCCACACAAGACCAGCTCTGACTGCTTGCCAGTCATCACACAAGCCCCAGTGCCAAGACTCCTAGGGGACCTAATCGAAAGGGGGGTGGCCAAAAAACTCTACCTGGCCATCACATTAGAAAATGAGTTGAGGCTGGAGGCCCTATTGGACACTGGAGCTGACCTCACTTTAATGTCAAGCCAACTTTTTGACAGACTTCAAAGTGAAGCCAAGAGACAGAATCGAACTCTTAAATACCAGAAATGCGTGCTGAATGTGCAATCCTACAGCCAAAATGAGGTCCAACTTGAACAGGTAGCTCCAATTCACCTGACCATCGGCCCTATGAACTTTGTGCACCCTGTGTACATTTCTCCATTGGACACATATCCTCTCCTCATTGGCAAAGACCTGCTAGATCGCTTTGAACCATTGCTAGATTTTAAACAACTGAAAATCTGGGCTCAAGTGCGAGAACCTCTGCCTCCGCAGTCACCAAGTCCACCCCAGACAGACTGTCAGGTCACAAAGGTCGCGGGAAATCTCGCACCGCCAGCCGCGGGAACGTCTCGTCCCAAAAGCAAAGTTCAAGGTCGCTGCTCTGTACTCTCCAGCTAGCCAAAGACTCAAACTCATACAGACCCCAGGTTAAGGGGGGCTTACAACTGAATGATGTCACAACAACAGACCCCATACTAGCACTGTGGGCAGACAATTCAGCCATCAGCCTCTCACAGTTCAATGCTCTCAAACAGCACACAACGAACATTCCTTTTGCTAACAAGCGCACACGATTCCCCTTGAATCCCTGTCCATCAGCTATGGTGACTGCCAAGGGCACCTGTGCCTTGAACTTGAGGTGGAATGACAGGTGTCTAACCATTACTTCCTGGTCCTTCCAGACGCACCACATGATGTCTACATCAGAGCGGACATTCTGATTCGCCTCAGGTCTCACGTGGACATGATCAATGAAGTGACATGGGCTCCAATGACCTCACAGTCACCCACAGATCCTGTCAACCATCAAAAAATCGAGCCCAACCACCACATGATCACACGGACCCCACCAAAAACCACTGCTGTGTCCTGACACGCTAATACAAATTCACAAGCACAGAACTAGTAGTACCAAAACACCCATCTTCCAACACAACCTGGGATCACTTCAGAAATCGACACTCAAACAACTAGCGAATACGGCCAACTCACATGCCAACCACCCTGAGGGCTTCTTCAACCTGTCCCGTGACCGATAGGTGGGTGGAACTGGATCCTCCTTTGGAAGCCAACAACCCCTACTTATTCCAATCAGTGACATCTCCAGGCAGTGTTACAATCTTTATCCAATAAAACTGCACGGCAAGGGATTTTTGGCAATTGGCAAGTGGCAGCCGACCATCGACTATAGGAAACTGAATCAACAGGTGCCTTTGTCGCGATGGCCGATGACCCAGCTGGATCAGGAGATACCAAGAATCAGAGGAGCTACAATCTTCTCCACTCTTGATGTGGCTTCAGGATTTTGGACTATACCAGTGCATCTAGATGACCAACACAAGCTGGCTTTCACTTTTAGCAATCGGCAGTACACCTTCACCATGTGCCCATTCGGCTATGCCAACTCACAAGCCGAATTTAACATCTTCCTCAACAATGCATGCCCGGATGCCAGGGTAAGAGGATACTTAATCTATGTTGACGACCTTCTGAAGAAACACACGACGGTGAACGACTGAAAGAAATTGACCACGTCCTGCACCACCTGACCACCGCCGGTGCCAAGATTGCCCTCCACAAAGGACAATGGTGCAAAACCAAGGTCAATTACGTGGGCATACTCATCGGGCCACGAGGTATTGAGCCACAAACCAGACGAATCCAGGCCATTCAGAACATTAATCCACCTGCCAATGTCTCGGAACTCCGAATTTTTCTAGGCGTGTGCAACTATTCAAGGCAGGTCATTGAGAACTATTCAGACATTGCACGCCCTCTCACTGCCCTTCTGAAAAAGGACTGCCCCTTCGCCTGGACATACGAACAGCAAAATGCCATGAATGAGCTGAAACAGCATCTGTGCATTGCTCCATGTCTGGCTTACCCATATCCACAGAAGGAGTTCTACTTGGATGCTGGATTCTCCAGCCACTGCCTCAGTGCTGGTATATACCAATGGCATGACCAGGACAAAAGAGTGGTCGCTTATGCCAGCAAGACTCTTCTTCCCCCTGAGTGCAAATACTCAGACTGTGAGAAATCCCTGCTCTGTACTGTATGGGCCATCAAGAGATTCTCCAACTACATCGGAGCACATAAAGTGATCATAGAGACTTGTCACCAGCCTGTCACTTTCCTCAACAGCCAGCGCATCCGTGACGGTGTGGTCACAAACGCACGCATAGCCACATGGCTCATGGCTCTCCAGTGGCGCGATATTGATGCACGATATGCTCAAAATCACAAGTCAGTGCTGGGTAACGGCTTGGCAGCCTGCCAAAGTTGCTCCGATGACACACCGACTGAGATTGTAGAAGCAGAAAGATCCCAACTACTGCTACCTACCTGCCACAGGTATTTTGATGAGAATGTCTGCCAAGGCATGCCCACGGCCTACGTCGATGGATGTTCCTACAATCACGATAAAGGCAGGTGCTGGTGTTCTCTGGTTAAATGATCGACCCTGCCCACCACAACTCTTCAAGCTGGGTCCACAATCGTCACATTATGCTGAGATAGCAGCTATTCTCATAACACTGCAGATAGCATCAACCTGTAACATCAGAGAACTGCTCATCTGCACAGACTCCAACTATGCCAGACTTGGCTTCACATGCCATCTTCCAGGCTGGAAGCAAAATGGTTTCAAGACAGCAAACAACAAACCAGTTAAACACCAACACCTGTTCCAGGCATGCGACGACAACACATGTGAACATGATATGATCGTCTACTGAAAGAAAGTGAAAGGACACTCAAAGCAACCAGGTCCAGACAAGGACCTCAACGACCAAAAGGATGCCCTACCCAAAGCAGGTGCACTACACGGCGAGTTACACACTCCACCAACCCACCCACCCTTAACATGGCAGCCATAACCCGCAGCAAACACACACAACCCACCACAATGCCCACCTCACAGCCACTTACGCTGGCTCCTCAAATCTCCACTAACGACATTGCCGACAGGCAAGCTTCTGACTCCGCCATCAAAAATATCCTTCACCACCTCTCTGACCCCTCCAGCCACCCTATCACACCTGATGAACTTGCTGCTTCCCCAATCCTCAACCGCCTATACCACCTAACACACATGCTGCGCGTGATAAACAACATTCTGTTTTATGCCCCTAATGACCTCACTGCACCAATGCTTGTGGTGCCACACTGCCTAAGGGTGGTGATGCTGATGTATGCTCACGACGCACCATGTGCGGGACACCCCGGCACAAGAGCCACTTATGAGACACTCAAACAAGTGGCATACTGGCCCGGCATGCAGCAAGATGTGGCAGAGTACGTGAAAGGATGCCTTGTCTGCTGCCAATTCCAACCGTCTAACCCAAATCACAGAGCCCCACTGCAGCGCAGAGGGGTCACGTTTCCGTGGTCAGACCTTCAAATTGTCTGGGTCGGACCCTTACCCAGGTCAACAGGAGGCAACAAGTATTTCCTCACAGTCATGTGCCAGTTCACCCCGCGTGGGGGCTGTGGTGCGATGCCTAGGCGAGCTCCGGAAGCACGTAGGCACCCCGCCCATGACGATCACATGTCCGAAAGATACGATAGAACACCGAGCATTAACTGCGTCTGTTGAATCGCACAAAAAATAATCTCACAAGAGAAAGAGCGGAAGCTGCCGTGCGCGAAGGAGTAGGCCGTCAACTCAGACAGAGGCACCCATTTCAGAGCTGAGATCATGCAGCAGATTTGGAAATTCCTGGGAGTACAAGCACAACTGCACCTCAGTCACCATC
>JADLZN010006809.1:0-208381 GCA_018155175.1 Sinocyclocheilus anophthalmus
ATGACGTCCCTTATAAGAACCGACCATTGTTATTTTCTACTTATTAGAAATTTATTCTTTATAGCCCTTTAAAATTTGATAATGTCCCTTATCTCCAAAACCAAATGTCATATCTCAATTCTGGGCGTCTAGATAAAAAGCGCTCTGAAAGCGCGTTCCCTCTGTTGTTACTGCTATTACCGTAATTATAGTAACACACGCGCACATAATTTCCCTCGCGGCTGGCTTGACCGTGTTTTTCTGAAGAAGGGCGGCTGGGCTTGACCGCATGTAATCAATCACCCGAGTCGTAATAATCCTGTTTGCATGCCGCTTTACTTTGATGCACCGATTAATTGATAAATTACTATCTGGGTCACCTATTCATAAGCAGTAATGAACACGCATTTTACATTCGCACCGTTGACAAGCGACCACAATACTCATTACGAACTAGTCCCGCGTCAATATGTGCAGCATCGGGGGGGTCGTATCCCGGTGTGCGGTATAGTACATGGACTCCCGCGAACACCTTTACTTGATCGGCCTCAACACAATGTCATTAATAAGAACACACGCACCACACCTTCTCACTCTTTGCGGTTTGACTTATGTTTATATTCTTTATTTTACCTGCTGGATATATATACACTGACAGCCAGACAACGTTGGAGTACCCCGTTACTTGCAATCTTCCCGAGGACAATAGGTCAGCTCTACAATCATCCTAAGCAAGGGACCAAAAGAGACAATATAAAAACCCACACATGAGCACGATTCTCATAGTCCTCATGAGATCGATCTGTATTGAATTGCAAGCTGGGGCACGAATTGCCATAGAGCTCTTGGCACGAGTGAGCCGTCGCCAACAAGGGGAATTATAAGTCGACCATCGTTTGTAGGTTTTCCCCCCCCGAGCGAGCGCTTCTTCTCCACTCGGCCTGTTTCTCGCTAAAGCGCTCGCTACACTGCTGGCGCCGAGCTCTACATTAAAAAACCCAAGACAAACAGCTTCAATGCAATCACAAGAACGAGCACAAACAGGTGTTTCTATGCCTGAATGACTGGTTATTCATAACAATTTACTTTAAGCATAGATGGCATTATATCATGCGAGGTATAATGGGTAGCACTGACAGTACAAACAAACTTCACGACGGATTCTTACATTGATTTGAACATTTCATTACTGAGCTTGACATATTTAGGAAGATAATCGCTAAAACTCAAGTTTATAATTAATATACTATAGTGCAGCCCAATCTGGGTTTATGCGTTTATCAGGACCGATGCTTCGTTTATCTTCGCTCTTCGTGCATGCAGAGTGTTGGCCCGCGTGATTGCTATTATCTTTGTTGCTGTTAATGCAGCGGCGGGGCTTGGCGACATTGAGTCACTGTGCTAATAAATTGCTGAAGTATATCAACCTCGGCTATGCCAAAGAAATATAGGCTCAGTAACCCGGGAGTTTTATACTTGCGAATTGAAAAGAATATGCACCATCCTTCATCGTGGATGTATTCCACAAGACGACATCCGTACGCGTACCATATATACATTGGCTGCAGCAGGGGTGGGCGGGTACCTGATAGCCAGTGGTGATTGCTGTGATGACAGGCCGTCGTTACTCTCAAAGACTGCAATCCTGATGATCCTGCTTGAGACCCTTCGTACGCTGTCTCCTTGGTCTGTCTCACGATCCTAGCCAAGAACATCCATCGTCCACCACTGTGTTCTACACTGAAACACGACAGCGCAACAGCCTTTTCTATTCAGTGTCATTGTCGTTTTTTAGAACAGTGTCATTGAAGAGAGTACCTTTCTCATATATTGACATCATAAACCCTCGAAATTAACAGAGCATGATCAGAAAACCGCCCCTTCTGATCACCTGCATGATAGCATTATACATTTTTTAGCAGTAAACACTTGTTAAAAATACCTTAGGAGAATATGTTAGTAATAAACCTTTTTACGGAGAGACTGAAATCAACTTGTAGTTCACGTTGATTATCCATACATTTTTTTTAGGGGGTTTAATTAATTTTTTTTTAGAACAAAACCCCGTTCAAAGTTGACGAGATGTATGAATGTCAGGCTTTTGAGGCATGTTGAGTACTTGTTACTTCCATTATTATTGTTGCACGCAGTAATGTTTCGCCCGGGCCCACCATAAAAACAACAGAGCTTTGATCATAAACTAAACATTTAAATATCGTATTATAACTAAATATTAGTTATATACTATGTAAATAGTCTGTTATACTGATTTAAATTACAAGCAATCAGAATTCCCCGCTTTTTTTTGGCGATATTAATATCAGCGATGGCATCGAATTGAATTTTTCTGCTCAGTTTGGGTCTCTGAATAAAAGTTTTTTGTCCTACTTACAAGAAATAAGATCTCCATATTTTACTCTGAGCCATAAAAGCCTGATGTATCAAACATCACATTATATTTTGTCACAGCATATTTGTCTAGGTTCACAGAAAACTGATAATTCTGATAATGACTTTGCTAAAGATAGGTTTTTACAGGGTTACAAAAACCAAATCTCACGAGCGTGGCGTTTGGTGTGGAGCCACTGTTATCACGCAGCTCTGGCGAATCAAAATACTCAGCTATTAGCTGAGCAGAAATCAAATGCAGGTTAACCCTGGCAAAACTTATGTTCGATATATACTTAGGTTTTTCCTCAGCTGCAGCCTCTCTCGCCATCTCATCTAGATCGAAGTGGCTGAAGGCGTGGAATGTTCTTAATTGGGATAACTCTATTCTGCATACAATACCTGCTTCATGAGCTGCATTGCTGCTGAAGAAAAAAAAAAACCAGCTAATGACATCTTTTTCTCTCACTAGTTTTTGCTGCTTGGGCCCTTTTTCAGCTCTTCTAAATATTCCTCTAACTGAAAAACCAAGCATTTACCTTAACAATAACACCTCTGATTGGTTAAGGCAAGTCATATTGAATCATGTCAGTACATTTTTTGGGGGAAGAAAAATACTTTTATTTATCAAGAACACATTCAATTGATACAATGTGCCAATAAGGAAATGTATAATGTTAAAAAAAGATTTCTATTCTAAATAAATGCTGTCCTTTCGCACTTTATATTCATCAAATAATCCTGAAAGAGGGACGGTGGTTGGGTATCGTTTAGATTTTTTTCCGGGTTCCCTGTTACATGAGCTATGGTATTCATTTTTCCTTCTTCAGGAGTGCTACTTGCTGGCAGTAATTACGTAACTAGTTGAGGACTGCTAGTCCCTTCAATCACATGTGGCTTTTCAAAGTTGAGTGTTTTTTACACTATCACTAACATATTTCTGCTTTTCAAGCGGATAGCTGGGTGGACCAATAGTCCCTTGCTGGCTAAGACACTGTTCATATCATTCCCTAACTTAATGCATTTACACATTTATACTTATATACCATTATTTACACCAGCCACCGACACCATGGAAGGGCCCCTATTTTACACAACTAATGCAGTCAGGAAGAACGGGGTGATGCTGAATGGTGTTCCACATTTGTTTAAATCGTTAAAAATGCATCGAAAATAATATTTTCTTATTCACGTCTTGAAATGACCTGTGCCTAATATTATGCCATCATCAGACTTTGCCATAACAATTTATCTTTTTTAGTTAGCATGGTCCCAGTTTGAAATCGTATGTATCTTAAACTGACAATACGGGACAAATATACCTGTAATTTATAGCGTCCGTCAGGAGCTTCAACGGCTGCCGTTCATGTCCATTCATACAACACACGACACCGTATCAACGACGGCGAGTGCTGTTAGTTTCGTGGCGGAAAAATGATAGTGTTTCGGGCAGTTTAAAGAAGACCGCAGCGCGTCTTGGCGTGCGCGTATGTGGGAAACCATGTGCCTCAGTAATTACACGAGCAGGGTGGCGTTTCTTTCCTGTTATTTTGGTTGTGACAGTCCTTTACCGGGAACTACCGTCGCAAGGTTTGGCTCACAGCGCTTGTCACAGTTTCGCAGGCCGAACTTAGGGTTCTTTCACACACTGTAGCATCGTTTGCTCTTTTTTATGTTCCGAAACAGGTTGCGATAATACTCTACACATGTTTGCTTTTATTCTTGGTGTCGGTTCGCGTATCACATTGCAAGTTTCTAAACTACCAATTTTGTAAATAGCAAGTCCAAAAGACGCGAAGTACAAACTGTCCTCCTCATGGCGTCACAGTTTCCACGTTTATTTTCACCGGGATTTCCCTTAATGCAGGGGTGCGTCACCCCTGATACGATTTTTTGCTGTCTTACCACTCAGCAGCGATGACAAAAGCGATTTTTTTCCCTCCTCAAGGTAGAACAGGCTCGCAGAGTGCCGCATGGTCCTCAGCTCGTACCGTGTGAGAGATTACGGGCCGATCCGAGACTTACGAGCACCCTCCTTCCTTCCGTTATATTTGAACAGTTCAAAACAAACGGATCGCTGTGCGGTTGTAAATTCTGTCTTATGTTCGGGGTGAACGAGACGATTGGCGATCCATCTTGAAGTTGACCCAATCAGTAAGAGACAAAACACCATTAGTCTATAATCGGATTTAGTTTATTATACAGTTTTCTTTTTTATGTTTGTTAGTCCGAATGTCCCAGAAATTTCGCCGTTCAGCTTTTATGATTGTACCGGTATTCAGGCAAAACGCGCAATTTCAGAATGGCCGCTCCTCTATTGTTTATGAGACAGAAGTCCCTCTTTTCAGCGCTTCTCTTTGCCATGAACTCCCTTTGTTTCGATTTTTTTTTCTTTTTTTGGAACGTCACAAGCGCCTGCCACAAAGAAACAGTCCTCCTCAGAATCCATAATTTATCGAATGGCGCACCAACGTAATGCTTACGTCAGTAGTTTGTAAATCGTAGTAAATTCGTGTCGTGTGTGACTGCCTCCGTACGACTTTCGGATAAACTCAATCGTGACATGTCCCAGAGCTCACGACGTTTCGACCTTCAGAATCGCACCGTGTACGCCCACCCACCCGCCTACTTAGCTGTCACGGCTGTCATCCGTCAGGATGGAATGATAACAGCTTCGTGGGCTTATTGTTGTTGTTTTTTTTTGTAGCTGTCGTTATGTTAATTTATCATTTTGAGCAGGAGTCCAGGATTCATTGGGAAAATATTTTTAAAATGCACCTACTAGGAAGAAGACGGCATTATAAAATGAAAAAGTACACTTTTTTTTTGGAATGGCGAAGACGTGCTCACCCACAAACACTCGCAGGTTCATTTTGAAGTATTAGCAAAACAACAAAACAAATGCTTTTCACGGAACTTACGTAATCACCCATTATACATTGTGATATAGCCTGGATCGTTGGTCCGTTGGATCGGATTGCTTTCCTCACTACAACCGAACCGCTCCAGAGTTTGTTTTCAATCGAGCCGAGACCACCTCGTTCATGCGATCTCGGACCGATTGTTTTGGCGCAGATCCCGGTGTGATTGCCGTGTTCACATATGCCCAAGCGAACCGAGCTAAGGGGGGAAACGCGACAGGTTCCGAAACACCTGTAGATCGATTGCTTTGTTTTCCGAAACCGGGGGTTAAATCACTACAATGTTGTAATTTCATCTTGGTTCAGTTCGCATTCACAAGGCAATATTTCTGAAAGGACCAAACTTTGTTAATACAAGTCACGTGCAAGTAAAATCTCCTTTAATTAGTCAGAGTACATCTGTTTATTTTCCGGGATTCCGCTCAAAGTTGTCATCCATCAGGATATATATAATATATTGTTGAAGGAGTTTCTTTGCCTTCACGCGGCACTGTTCAATCAACCAATTAAAGCCCATTTGTTTTAAGCACTCGCTAAACACTTTATACATTTCTGTGTTTTTGTGTGTTTTGGAAAGCTGTTCGGCAATGTGTTCGTCTGACCAAATTTCAATTAAACATTTCACTTCTTCCCTGCTCCAAGTCAGCCCACGGTTCATTTTGGGAGCCATTAACAATACAATCCCTGCTGCTTCACGCAACTTTACGTAATTACCCATCATACATTGTTATATAGCCTGGTTCGTTGGTCTCTTGGCTCGGATTGCTAGTATCAACACTTAAGCGAAACTCGCTCCAGAGTTTCGTTTGCAATCGGTCCGAGACCACCCCCCTCATTCAGGCGTCTCGGAATCTATTGTTTTGGTGCGGATCCGAGCCGCGATTCTTCCCCGTGTTCACATATGCCTAAACGACTGACCAAGGGAGAACGACCATGTTCCGATACAACGCTCAGGTATGAAAACACCCTTATAAATTGCTACAGTTCTGGTTCCTTTCAAAAAACAACGTTTTCTCCGGTTCCTCAACCCTACTACTGAACAAGTCCTATCATGGTTTGCCAAAAGCTTGATAATAATCCTAATAAGCCGTTTCTTGATAGGTACAAACAGGATATTAGACTGTTTCTGAGGAATCTGTGACCACTGAGACTGGAGTAATTATCGCTGAAATTCATCTTAGCAATCACAGGAATAAATGCATTTTTAAAATATTTTAAACAGTAACAGTTATTTTAGATTACATAATTATGCCACATATTCGTTTTACTAGTTGTTACTCAACAAGTTTTTAATCCTGACAAAAAGGATCACGTTTCCAGAACACAGCACAACGGTTTCCACCATTGATAATGAATACAGCATATTAGAAGATTCTAAGGATCATGTGACTGAAGACTGGATTAATGATGCTGATGAAAATTCAGCTTTCACAGGAATAAATTATATTTTTAAGTATATTAAAATAGAAAACAGTAATTTTAAATTATAACATTGCAATCATATGTTTCCACAAACTAAACAGAGTTAATTTTTTTGTATTTTTGATCAAATAAGTATGAGTTTCGGTAAAAAATATAAAAAATCTTAATGATCCCAAACTTTTGAAAGGTAGTGTATTATTATAATATATATATATATAGGTCGTCATCGTTACCGATCAACGCATGCGATATAACTTTTACAAGCCCCATTAACACGTTAAATAATTTACTCATATTATGAAAGCACAATTTCTATTCTAACCCTTTAACCCACTTTTGCTTCTCTGCTTGCGATCCGAAAAATCTTTTAGCGCCGCCGCTAAACTCTAAAACTCCGAAGTTTTCAGTCTAATGATCCAGTAAGCGAATGCATTCAAACAATCTGTCCAAAACAGCGGTAATATAAAGGAAACCAGGCTGATAACATCAGAGATTGCAGAGAGAACAGAGTCTCGCGTTGCGTTTTAAGTGAATTATTCATTCCAGTGTGTTTGGCTTTTAAAAACGAGCTCTGTCATATTCTGTGATTGACTCTGAAGAGCACAAGCCCTCACACGTCACACTCGCTGTGTGAAGTACAGACTGAACGGATTGTCAACACATCCCACCGCTGTATGGCCAGATGAGACGCGACTGGATAACCAGTCTCGCTAGTAAAGTTTTGATGGATGAAGACTGCAATCAAGGTAAAGACGATTGCGGTGGTGTACAGGAGTCGTACAGTAAGCACGTGTGAGTTTGTTTTAATAATGCGTGTATGAGTGCTCTTGTCGCACTGATCACACATTGTATTTATGCACAGACATTTCCGTACATTCACGTTGTTTCCACACACATTCAGGATAATGTTTTGATTTGTCATGTTTATGTTGCTGTGTTTAGTTATACTGAATGGATCCGTGTACTGTAGTAGATATATGCAGTCAGCAGGCGATTGGTTTAGGTTTTTTTTGGTATCTCCATGTGGTCCTGTTTGGTATTGCAACTTGGCTTCTCTAAAATGTTAAAAAGCTCTTTGGTGTTGCACTGTATACATACTACAAAATTCAGATTTTTTTATTTCGTATGTTCTTATATGGGCTCCTTATATCATTTGTTTCTTTGGTGTCCTTTTGGAGTTTCTAAGTGTTCTTTTTTGGAAAGTCATCTAAATTTCTCTTGAAAAAAGCTTGCAGAAAATATAGATTTTTGAGAATCACCCTTTAATCTTTTGGTTTACTTTGCTGGATATAGCAAATAATGACAAAATAAACATTTGAAACAAGATAAATGGTCTATGCTTAATTTCATGAAGTGTGCAATTAATCACAGAAAAAGGATGTGATTATCGATAAAAAAATTATCGATTGACAGCACTAATATATATCTGTATACACACACACACAAAATGTGTTCATAGTGTTTAATTATTCACTTACCTTGTAGAAATTGAAGACCAGATCTAATTCACACACATTGTGGAAATACTCGTTCAAAACCTGTAAAAAAAAAATTAAAAAAAGGAAAATACAGATCTTCTCAGGATATACTTAACCACAGCAGTCTATCGTTCACCTCAAAAAGTAGGCTAAGCAGCAAAATCAGTGACGGGTAGCTATTGAAAATTTTAGGTTGTGACACAGGCATTTGTTTGTTTTTAACCCAGTGTTGTTCAGCATAGTGGGCTGCTTTGGGCTCAAGTGATGTGGGATATGTTGGGGGAGTTGTTTACTGTAAGGGTCAGAGGAAGTCCTAGAATTCATGTCACAATGTTCTTGAACTCCTGGCTGCTAGTTTCCCTCACGGCCACATTCCATTAGTCTCTCAGACACGGAAAATTACACCAACAGAAGTGCTGTTCCTTCGCTCCTTTATTTACCTGGTGAGAGGTCTCGCAGAAGCTGTCTAATTATCCATGTTACATTAAAAGGGTTTATTTGTTTTTTTTTTAGATTAGGAATCGATTTGGTAAACCTGCAGGCAATCACACTTTATATTCTTCAGAACAATATATGCATATATTTTTGTTTGACATATAACTACTAATGTCATGATTTTAATGCAGTTTCTTAATTTAGTAATTTAGTTCCCCTAAAGCCTTTGGCAGCGGTTCCCGCCACAGAGGCGTTTAAGACATCACGACACACTGGGCCAGCTAACCAATCTGTGAGCCCATTGTGTATTTCTGAGGGAGGGACTTCATAAAAGCAGGAAATCATCAGCGCGTTTATAGGAGAAGAGACAGAGCGGTGTAGAATAAAGGTAAACTATGTGGAAAAACGAATTTTTTTTGTTGTTGTTTTTTTTAAACGAAGCATTAACACAAGTTAGACTGAACCCCATAAACACAATCAAGCCTAGAAAAAAAAAAACAGACAACCACCCCTTTAAATATCAATTGCAAAAACTATAAAGCTGAAAAATTAGATACATTTCAAATGATTCAGTGTCATCACATTCCCTGTGTAGCATTTTAAATGCTTTAAAATCTTCTAGATAATATGCATTGAAATATTGCCATGTTTATGATGTACTGGGACACATAAATAAAATTATTCTCCCTTGTTTCCATTTAATAGAAATAAAAGCGTGGAAAACATGCTTGATTGCTCTCAATTTTTAACATACTTTAAGCATTTTGAATCTGCTTGGTAACTGTGTCTGTTTGGTCAAAATAACGATTCGTCTTATTGGAGGTTTGGGGGGTGAATTACTCTTAAAGCTATTTCAGAGCAAATATATAAATATCAAGATATATCGCCCATACCCAATCTTACAGTATTTCTTTTAATGAATAAGAGCGTATGCTGATATTTGTGTTATTTGAGGAAGAACAAGCAGGCAATCCTTTTAAAAACCAATGCAAAGCACATTTATCATGCTGAACATTAAAGACCTTCATTAAAGTTAATCTCCTGACATTTCAAAGCTAACAGCCCACACTTCCCTTAAAAGTCTGCATAACTCATTTTGATTTACGGTTAATAAAAGTGCATATAAGAGAGGTTTTTAATTATGGATTCTGTGCAGCGTAATCAATTTAGTACTCAGGATGTGTGCTGATTACACCATTTAGCTGCTCAAGTGAATGCAGAACACCATTAGTTAAATATGTTATTGGGTGGCGCTGAATATAGATATATATATATATATATATATCTATATATATACACACACACACACACCCCAGTGGTGTGAACAAGTGTTTGCCCCCTTCCTGTTTTTTTTTAATTGTTTGCATATTTGTCACATCTTAAGATCGCTCAATCAAACAAATTTTAATATTCACAAAGACATGCAAGTAAAATACAAAAGCAGTTTTTTAATGATTGATTTATTTTTATTAAGGGCAAACAAAGCTTTTCCAAACCTGCCTGGCCCTACTGGAAAAAGTAATTGCCCCTACTCAATACTGGTTGTGCCACCCTTTGGCAGCACCAATGCAATCAGCGTTTGTCGATAACGGCAATCGCTGTGGAGGAATTGTGGCCCACCTCTTCTTGCAGAATTGGTTTTTTATTCAGCCACTTGCCTTAGTCTTGGATGGTTTTCGAGCATGAATGGACTGTTTTAAGCATCTCAACCGGATTTAAGTCCGGACTTTGATTTGGACACTCCAAAACCTTAATTTAGTTTTTTTTTAGCCATTCAGAGGTGGACTTACTCCTATGCTTTGGATCATTGTCTTGCTGTTTAATCCAGCTGCACTTGAGCTTGAGTCACAAACTGATGGCCGGACGATTACTCACTTTAGGATTTCTGATAGAGAATTATGGCAGGGGTCGTCCAGGTCCTGATGCTGCAAAGCAGCCCCAGATCATCACACTACCACCACCATGTTTGACTGTTGGTATGATGTTCTTTTGAAACATGAAATGCTGTGTTGGTTTTACGCCAGACGTAATGGGACACACGCCTTCCAAAAAGTTTAACTTTTGTCTCATCGGTCCACAGAATATTTGCCCAAATTCTTGGGGATAATTAAGATATTTTTTTGGCAAATGTGAGACGATCCTTTGTGTTATTTTTGTTCAGCAGTGGCTTTTGCCTTGGAACTCCCCCATGGATGCCGTTTTTGCCCAGTCTCTTCTTATTGTTGAATAATGAACACTGACCTTAATTGAGGCAAAAGAGGCCTGCAGTTCTTTAGATGTTGTTCAGGGTTCTTTTATGACCTGAATGAGTCGTCGTTGTGCTCTTTGAGTAATTTTGGTTGGCTGGCAACTCCTGGGAAAGTTCACCATTGTTCCAAGTTTTATTAATTTGTGGATAATGGCTCTGACCATGGTTCGCTGGAGTCCCAAAGCCTTAGAAATTGCTTTATAATCCTTTCCAGACTGATACATGTCAACTGTTTTGATTCTCATCTGTTCTTGAATTTCTTTAGATCGTGGCATGATGTGTTGCTCTTTCAGCATGCTTCACTTTGTCAGACAGGTTCTATTTAAGTGATTTCTTGATTCAATAGGTCTTTGGCAGTAATCAGGCTTGGGTGTGGCTAGTGGAATTTAACTCGGCTTTCTAAAATAATGGGGTTAATCATAGTTCTTTCATGTTTTAACAGGAGGGGGGCAATTAATTTTTCACGTAGGGCCACGTAGGTTTTGGACAGCTTTTTTCCCTTAATAAATGAAATCATCATTTAAAAACTGCATTTTGTATTTACTTGCATTATCTTTGTGTAATATTAAAATTTGTTTGATGATCTGAATCTTTTAAGTGTGACAAATGTGCAAAAAAAAAAAAAAGTAAGGGGGCAAAACCTTTTCACGGCACTGTATATATATATATGATATATATATATAATAAATATATATAATTATATATATCTATTTTTTTATATATATAAGATATATATATATATTCTAGATTCATTACATGTAAAGTAAAATATTTCAAAAGTTTTTTTGTTTTAATTTGATGATTAGAGCTTACAGCTCATAAAAGTCAAAAATCAAGTATCTCAAAATATTAGAATATTAGCATTATTAGAAGATATGTGGTGTGTGTGTGTGTGTGTGTGTACAATACATAATAGACACACACACACATATATATATTATATATATAAGCCCTCCTAAGTATTGAGGACAAGTACCGCACAAATGCTCTTTGGCTGTGGAGTCCAAGACATTGGCAAATTGATTAAAAGATAATATGAAGACAAAACTCACAGAACTGTCACATTTTAATTATGAGCCTTTTCAAACACTCCATGTTCTTCAGATAATAAGGACAAACATCTTTTAGATTTCTCCCACTATCTGATGTGAGCATAAGTCTTGGACAATTGACTAAAGGCAGATGTAAAGAGCAAAAGCTATTATGTATTGTGGATCCCTTTCGTGCATCACAGCATGGCTCTGCAACCCATGACCTCACCTACTCTTGGTCTCATGCTTTGAAAATCTTTTTCCCAGCCTTTATTGCAGCATTCCACTGTTGCGTGTTTTAGGGAGTTTCTGCATTTATCCTACTCTGTAAGCCGTGAAATTCATGTTCATCATATTAAAATCTGAAGATTGATTTGGCCCAATCTACAGACTTTCCATTTTTGCCCTGATAAACTCCTTGACTGAACTAGCAGTGTGTTTTGGGTCATTGTCCTGATGCAATATGAAGTGCTTTCTGATGAGACTGATGGCATTTTCTTGAATATTGGTAGCCAAGATGTTTGTGTACACTTCTGCATTCATTCTGCTTCTGTCATCAATACATTAAGTCATCAGTAAATTTGAGAGGGCCTGTTCCAGAGACAGCCATGCATGCCCATGCCATGACACCACCTCCACCATGCTTTACAGATGAAGCTGTATGCTCAGGATTATTCGCAGTTCCTTTTTTTCTCCACACTTTTGCTTTCCCATCACACAGATAAAGTTAATCTTTGTCTCATCTGCCCATAAAACTCTGTTCCAAAACTCTACTGACTCACCTTTGTGCTTTTTTGCTAACTCTAATCTTGCCTTTCTATTTTTGGTGCTGGTCAGAGGTTTGCAACATGCTTTAGCCTCTGCAAATCTGTGTCAAAGTCTCCTGCGGACAGTAGATTGTGAGACCATCACCCCAGCTTTCTGGAGGTTGTTGGTGATTTTACAGACACTTGTTTTAGGGTTTTTTTTCACAGCTTTTATGATTTATCTGCTATTAACAGCTGTTGTTTTTCTCAGCCGATCAGGTTGTTGTTGGTTGCTGATGTCGCCAGTGGTTTCCAAACTCTTGATTTCTCCATGCATTTAGTTTTTTCTATAACTCTAATTGAGTTCCCCTCTCTCTGTTTTCTTTTAGCAAGCATCAATGCTTCTTTTCTCCCTCAAAGTCAGCTCCATCGTCTTCATCCTGGTTTGTGCGTGTCATCATCAAATGCAAGACTCAGAATGCAGAAGCAATGGGTATAACTGATATGACACATTCCCTGCTTTTAATATCTGAAGAATTAATGCAACAGGACATAGCTGATCACTTAGAAGGACCTGTGAGGCAACTGTTCCAATACTTATACTCACATCAGATACAGGGATGAAACTCTAGAAGTGCTGATCTTCTTAGCTGGTAAAAACCCAATAAAAAATGTGACAATTGTGACTATAATATATATATATATTTTTATTAAGCACAGACACTGTGCAGGTTTCCCTTTGTGAGGTTTGGTTAGCAGTGACTGAAACGCAGCTTTACACATAACTGTCAGTCTGCATGGAGAGGATCTTGAGACTCCGGTAGCTTCAAACACCTGTTTGCTGCTCAGCAGTGGCTTTTATCAGAACAGTTCATTTGTTTGGCAGAAACTTTCCTTAATAAATCTTTATCTGACCAAGATCTTCTGTGCTCTGAGTCACTCACAAATCTTTTGACAGTTCAATAATCTCTATTTGCTTTTCGCAAAATATTATTTGTTTTGATGTTTTTTGCAAGACGTTGCATTGTTTCATACTTTTCATCTTCAGAAAGATATTTATTCCTCACCATATTTCATGAGAACTGTGACTTGCTTAATAATACGGAACAAACTCTTTAAGTAGGGTTTCCATTTACCTAAGAAGACCTGGCAAACTATTGAACAAAAAATATTTAAACAACCTTTCTGATTTGATACAGTTTATCTAAAAAGATTGAAAACCTAACACAAATCTGACTCTTTTTGTCCCAAAGCCTTAACTGATATGTCCTTGCATGATAATTGGACACAGTGTGTTAATTATATTACTATAAGGACTTGTTGCTGTGTTTATAAGATCTATAAGGAATGTTACATCTCCACCCGATTACATCCAAGATGTTGGAGTATTTGTTTCTTCATCAGAGCAGATGTAGAGAACTTTAGCATTACATCACTTGCTCACCATTGGATCCTCTGCAGTAAATGGGTGCCGTCTGAATTAGAGTCCAAACAGCTGATAAAAACATCACAATAATCCACAAGTACTCCACACGACTCAAGTCCATCAACTAATATCTTGTGAAGCAAGAAAAATCCATTATTGTGACGTTATGGCCATAAACAGTGCTTGATCTGTGCATCTGTTTATCCATTCAGATGAACAAACACTTTTCATTGGAGTAAAAGCAATATTCTGGATCAGAACTCTTTATTTTAAGTTAAAAAAGTGTTATGATGGCATGTAGTATTACAAACAAAACGACTTATCCATAACCTTAATTGATAGCTGGAGTTTGTGGGATTCTGTGATATTTTTAATACATGCTGATTTGGACTCATTTTGACTGCACCCATTCACTTCCGAGGGGTCACGATGGAGCAAGTGAAGATAATGCTAAAAACATTGTACCCAATATGCAAACTCATCTTCTTAAAGGCCCATATTCAGCCAATGTTAATTTTTGGGTGAACTATGGGTTTAAAGCTATTCTTCATTTACCTCAACAAAGTTGTGAATAGCTTCCAGGTAAGCCAGGTTATTGTCTGTCACATCCACACAGATGCAGAAGTACAGGCCAGCGTACCGCCTGTAAATGATCTTGAAGTTTCTGAACTGCAGAAGAAAACAATGTTAAACATGCAAGGCACCTTGATTTGTACAGTTCCTGGATAAGACCTTTTAAAACAACAATTTACATGTGTAATGATGTTTGATCCAATCCTATGAGAATTATACTCATATTTTAAAAATGAAAAGGGAGTACAAAATGTTAAAAGTAAGTGTTGTACCTCAACAAAGTTGGTGTGTTTGGCATCACGGACTGTCACAACGGCATGAACCTCTTCAATCAGCTTCTGCTTCTCATCATCATCAAACTGCATGTACCACTTGGCCAGCCTGGTCTTCCCTGCCCGATTCTGGATGAGGATAAAGCGGATCTGCACAAGAACAACAGGAGAAAGGTTTAGACCTAATTCTCACAAATCATCCAATATCATCCACAGAGGACATGTCACATGCTTTTATGTGTGAATAGTGGCAACGCATTGAACAATTTTAATATGCATGAGCTTGCCATTATAAATGTATTATGTATTGTATTATTGATATGTAAAGACATTATTGATATTTAACAGAAATTATACAAAGCTTCCATCAAATAACTAGCAATGAGCATTTAGCTTCATTCATTCATTCAGCGTTATTTCTATTCTGACCCGAAAGAGAATAATGAAAGTCTGATTATTTTTTTTCCACTGGATACTATGTTCAAACACTAAATGTCTATATAGTTTGATTTATGCCAGAGATCTGTCTCTCCGGGTGACTAAGTAGACAACATGCACCACTATGGTCACCACAGAGAGGCACCTGTGGCTAAACCTCACAGGCATCAAGTAAAGTTTCCCCCACCATGCTCAAGCATTCTAGTCCTGACTAAATCTGGCTTCTCTGAAGTGAGAAGCCCAGAAAGAGAGTGTGGCGAGTCAAACCACTAAGAAACCAGACCTGAGAATGGTAATTGTGGCCAAAAAGATGCCAAGAAAAGTGCTCTCTCCCCTGCCCAGAGGACGTATTTGGGGGTTGTATGTGATTCAATCACAATGTAGGCACAGCTGTCTCCTGCACGTGTCGAATCCACTCTAAACACTGTAAAGAATATCAAGCTAGGCCAGAAAGTTACTGTTCATTACTTTCAAAACGATCTAGGTAGCATGGCGGCACATGAGACCGTTTCAGGGATCTGGAGAGGTCATCTTCTTGATTGGTACATCAATTGCTTTGAAATTATGGCTGTAGGTCAGGCCCTCTTTCCACATATTTTTGTGACCTCTGAACAATAAATGGAATAAGCTTTTTGAGCTGCATTTGGATGAGTGCAGATCTCTTTCATCTTTGTATTTTTTTGTGGATTGTATGTCAGGCCCTGAAATACTTCCTCCAGCAGTTAAGGGGCTACCATTTCCTAGTGCGGGTGGACAACACTGCGGTAGTCTCTTACATAAATCCGGAGTCCTGACCAAGGTCGTCAACAAGGGTCTCATTTTTATATAGCAACCCCATGGTGATCAGACCCGGCAAACCAGCCTCTGGAATTGTTTCAATTGGCAAAAACATTAACCCCTTATGCGGCCCTGCACGGGCAGCCCTCACTTAGCCCCCAGGAAGCCCTCACTAGGCCCACACTATTAATCTACAACAGGGGTGCCCAATCCTGTTCCTGGAGATCTACCTTCCTGCAGAGTTCAGTTCCAACCCTTATCAAACACACCTGTCTGCAATTATCAAGTGCTCCTTCAGATCCTAATTAGTTGGTTCAGCTGTGTTTGATCAGGGTTGGAGCTGAACTCTTGATGGTAGGTAGATCTCCAGGAACAGGATGCACCCTTGATCTATAACAATATATCTGTTTCACTTTAAATACTTTTCAGATACTATAACTTAAGTCTTTGGGGAAAACAGTTATACACATCTATAATGGATGCAGTCATCACAAAACTAATGTCTTTATTGTCAAAAACGTACAGTAGTCAAAGGGATTTCAAATCAATAGATTTATTAAATACAAAATAGAAAACATTCAATTCATGTTAATGCAGCTACATATAGCCAAAAATGCATATATACAAAAGTACAAAAAAAATAAATGCAAACAAAGCAATGTAAGATTTCGTCGTGTGAAAGTTGATGTGTGTGAAAGTCTAATCTGTAGTGCATCAATTTCCAAACACTATCCGTAGCTGAAGTTGGCTGATAGCAAATGAATAATCCAACCTCTTGTAATGAAAACACGACACAGCTCTCAAACACCAGACTCTTCCTAACCAGGAAAAGTCAAAAATAGTCCAGAGTATGGTCTCACGTCGAAAAGAACTTTAAATCCGTATTCAAACTGGACTATGATGTGGTAGCCTCACCAATAAAGGCTCCTCCTAAAATGCATACAAATACACTGTCTTAAACTCTTAGCATTAATCCAAACATAGGCCATACAAACATGCATCATCTCTGCAAAAAACATCAGCAATGCACACTTAAAAAACAACAACAACTCCTTACTTTAGACTGGGCTTGAAATGACACATTTCCCAACCAGGACACAGCACAATGTGCTCAGCAGGTGAGCCATGCTGGCTACTGCTGCTTGCTATTGCTAACTCCCTCTACCCACATGACTTTACTTAAGGAAACCTAAAAAACCCTAGCACCCCTAGTGGTAAGGAAGAAAACTGCACACAAATTTCTAATTAACAGGCTCATGTCTGTTAAACCTCAAATATGGCTCATGAGATCCACTTTCCTGCAGAGTTTAGCGCCAACTTTGATCAAACTCACCCACCTGTGATTTTCTAATGATACTAAGGACATGCGTGCACCGTCCTGAGGACAGGTGTGTTTGATTAAGGTTAGAACTCAACTCTGCAGGAATGTGGATTTTGTGAGCCAGATTTGAGGATCCCTGGCCTATATGAAACAACAGGTTCTGAAAAGGTCTCTTTTGGTTTGAGCCATTCCAGTTCAATTGAGTGGCTAAAGAATGGCCAGTCAAGGTTGTTTGTATTCTCCTAGTTGCATTACAGGGCTGCCTACACAAAACCTGCATGGGCCCAAAGGATACAAAAGTTGCTCTGGGCCCGAACAGGCTGGCCCACATTGGGCCATCATGGGATTAATGTGGGCAGTCCGCTAGTGTGGGCTGCTCACAGAGAGCCTGCGGTGAGTCCAAAGCTGTGGGCCTCACCTGGGCAAGCTCGTACTGGGCCTGTTTAGGTGTGGGCTGGCCCTAGCCCACTGTGCCCTCAAAAAGCCAGCATGGGCCCCACAAGGCCATGTTTGCAGGGTTCACTTAACCTCCTTTCTAAAATGGGCCTCAGCAGTACCAATGTCTAAAGCCCACAACGTTAAAGTTACAATGGCTGATGATTTCACTGTGAGAAATTATGTCATGGAATTTTATGTACAGCCCTAATTGTTTGAACCAGAATGCTCTGACCAAGAACTGAGAGAGACGACCAAGAACACACAAGCTTATGGCGTTTGTTTACAACAGAAAGTAAGGACGCTTGTGTTTTATTGTTTGTAAAAATGGTACTTACCTGTGCTTATCCTAGATGCTGGAAATTTAAAAAGTAAGATTGTGTTCGTGTGCGCAATGCCATTCGGAAAGATTTACTTTTCACTGATTTTTGATGTCTGATCCTGATCTACTCTACCTCTATTGCATCACATAACACTCAGAACATAGTCTCAAGGGACCTCAGTCTCACCGAGTCTTGTGATTGTGCCGCTGCTTGCTTCATCTCTCTTAGTTCTTTGTCGGAGTATTCTGGTTGGAACAAGTCAGGCTCTGCATAAAATTCAATGTGATCCTCTTTCACATTGAAATCATCAGCCATTGTAACTTTACATTGTGAGCTTTAGATGTTGGTACTGCTGGTGAGGGTCTGCACACGAGTCCTCACTCTCCGTTGTAAACAAACAGTATCATTATGTGACAAAGGAAGTTCATGCTCTTGCTTGTATTTTTTTTACTCTCAAAAACCGGCTGTAAAGTGGGAAGGCGTGACAATGGGGTGGAGGATCCAAATGCAGGCTTCATTTAAAACATAGTCAGACAGGCAGGGTCAAAACCAGCAGACAGTTACATTCAAGGCAAAACAGAAGAGTAATCCAAATAACAGGCAATGGTCAGGGCAGGCAGCAAACGATCATGAAAAAATCAGTTAAAACCCCCCCCCCCCCCCCCCCCCCCCCTCCCCCCCGTCAAGGTAAAAAAACATGAAGTCAAACCGGCACAAAACTAGGAAACAAGGAAATACAGGGAAACACGGGAACAAGGGACAGCTAGAAACATACAAACAAACAATACTCAGCCATCTCAGTCTGTGTGTGTGCGACCTTTGCAAACCTGTGCAATCCTTCTGATTGGAAACAGGTGGACTCAGATAATAAGTTCCTAGGCAGAGGGTGTCTGGGAAATTGAGTCTGGGGTGAAGTAGCAAAAGTATGGGATGGAGTGCCCTCTAGAGGAGCTCATAGGCACTCCAGCTGGAGATCGTGACCGATAGAAGAGCAGTGTGTAGCCCCAAACACACAGAATGGTGACCGCCATTACAGGGAGCACTGAGGATAGGGGAATAGTCTCTGTGACAACTAGTGTTAAGGCCCTTGGGATACCTGCTGCTTTGACTTAAACCAGCTGTGGGTCCGCCAAACTGGAAACCAGCTTCAAACACCTGTGGAATGCCTGGGTGTCTTCAGATGCGGCAAACACTGAAGTGGCATCTGTGATGGCTGAAGACTGTGACTTGATATTCATGATAGCTGGAGGCTCTGGCTTGGTGGCCATCTTGTGAAGTGGCTCTGGGCTGGTGGTCATCTTGGGAAGAGACTCTGGACTGGCGGCCATCTTGGGAAGAGACTCTGAGCTGGCAGCCATCTTGGGACGAGACTCTGAAACGACCGCCATCCTGGGACGAGACTCTGGAATGGCGGCCACTTTGTGAAGAGGCTCTGGACACGGGAGTACTGAAAACACAGGAGTAGCGACCATAATAACTGGAGATGGTGGTGACTTTGGTGAGCCAAGCTTTGCGGCCACCGGAACTTGGTCTGTCCTGCCCAAAAAATTATTTGGGGATCTCATCAGTGCACCTCTGGCGGTCTCGACACGAGTGAAAAGAAGAAGAAAGAGAACCACATAACTAAAGATCAAAATCCAAAAATTCACAGAATGACCCTTGATGAACATTGTGTATGAGCACAGATCTCAAAGGTTAATTTAGTCCATGGCAAAAGAAATCAACCAAAGCACAGTCAGGGAGATCAGAGAGATCAGAGAGATATGAAATGTCCAAAAAGTCTTGAATGTGATCCTCAACCCTTATTTTTGGGTCCATGATAGGCCTGGGAATACTCAATAAAGCCGCTGGATTCAGGCTTGGCTGAGTATTCTGTAACGTTGGAATGCATGCCAATGGGGTGGAGGATCCAAATGCAGACTTTATTTAAAAATGTAGTCAGACAGGCAGGTTCAAAACCAGCAGAAAGTTACATCCAAAGCAAGACAGAAGAGTAATCCAAATAACAGGCAATGGTTGGGGCAGGCAGCAAACGATCATGAAAAAATGAAACAAAAAAAACAGGTAAACAGTCCAAGGTCAAAAAGCATTAAGGCAAGGCAAAACTAGGAAGCAGGGAAACAACGGATGGCTTGAAACATACAAACAAATTTAACAAACTTGAATACAAAACACTCTCAAAACAACTCTTTCAGGCACAAACTGAACAACAAACATAGAAATGACAATAACAGACAAACTAAGGCACAAAGCATCAGAAGCGAGAACAGGGGAACAACGAGAAACAGGAACAGAAAATAGTGCAAAACCAACTTAATCTCAAATAGATCATAACCCTGACTCCACTGGCTGTTTGGAATGTCATATTCATACTATTTATACTCCTTTTGTACTGTGCTGTATATACAGCACTTTTCTGTATGTATTTAATACTGTATCTGTAAGGCATACTAGATTTGCCAAAATAACCTTTTTCCAATCAGAGCACACTGTATGGCAGTGGTTCCCAACCATTTTCCCAGAGCTTCTCTCCTTTTGTCTGATACCCATTTCAGGGCCGTTTCTCAATATGCGTGCTATGTCACTGTACTTGGTTATTGTGGACTTGTGGAAACAAATCATCAGTCGTCGCCCGTACTGTTCGCAATTCGAAGTTCACCATCCTAGCACAAAGTACAGCTTCAAGATCCCCGGTGATAGTTCTGGAATCAGCCCCTTTATCAGGATGCATCCAGGAAGATGGACTTGATGCGAACCTTGAGGAGCCCAGGATCCCAGAAGGCATTTCGCACCACAACCAGCGAAGGAGAAAACGAGCCCAGACCATAATTTCCAAAATATTACTGTGAAATGGGTAATGAAATGCAAAGTCTAGAGCGTTATTGTCGGGCGAGAATGTAATTGTTTAAAACTCATATCTGCTGTTTATTTATAAAGATAGCACCTATTTGAAAATTTGCCTCACCACGGCTAGTCCTTCTGACATTTGCCACTGGCTCTGATGTCTCTGTAATGGTTAAACATGAGATATAATTCATTTTCGGTAAATCTTCAAATTTTCATTAACTTTGATGAAGCTGAAGAGTTGTGAAAATTCTCTCTAATAACTGTCTCTTTTATAACTTTAACTTTTTAACTTTAAACTAACTTATTGAATGTGTGTGTGTGTGTTTTCTCACGTATATTGTGTTATGTAGCAGAGAATAAAAATAAGCTTGTGAAAATATCTATTTTGTGTCTCATAGCAAGGGCAGCAAGTTTAATATCCTTTTGTACAACACGGATTCTTCTTTAAAATATTTAAGGTTATTACCCAGGGTAAATGCAACTGATCAGTTTAATTGTAATCAAAAACCCTCTTGCTGCATTTATTTTTAGATCATCCAAAGTATGTTCCCTAAGGGTTGGCACACAAATAGCAATGCAAAATATTTATCAAGGCATACTGATTTTATATTTTAGAGACAATGGAAAATAATAGGTGCCCGTTCTGAATGTGATTGACATAACAGTGAAATGAAAAGTAGTCTAGAGTGATGATTAATTTTTGGTGCTATATAATATGCACGAAATAGTTTACACATTATAAAAAAAATAAGTATATTTAAAAAAAAAAATTATATCATTTTATTTAGCATTGATACGTCATGGTTGTGTTCATTGCATTGCCATCACACAGAAATGATAGGAGTACAAATTAAAACATGCACATTACATACAGTAAAAAAAACCTTACTGATTTAATATCTAAAGGGGAGATTCTTGCATTCTGTTCTTTGAAATGTATCATATTGTTTAATGTTTTACTTCTTTTATCATTCTTTTGGGCTCTCTTACTCAAAAAGCAAACGTTTAAGAAGTAACAAGTTTGAATCATGTACATAATGCGATTCTGTGTTGTGCAGGGGTCATATTTTCAAAATACATAAATACATGTTTTGCAGACATCAGAATATTCTAGTTTCTATGGCAAATCCTTCTTTTATACCCAACAAATGTTTCATAGTTGTCTTTTAGACAGAAGACATGAAGTCTCTATATTTCATGGTCACTGAACATGGCATGCCAATTCCATTTGTGACAAGAAATCATTTTATATGAAGAAGCATGCCTGGCCTCAAAAACACTTTGAATTGTATTCAATGATTATACTTACATGTTAAAATAACAAAAGAAAAATGTAATCAAACAAAGAAGATAATAAAGAAAAGAAAGTGTGTTTAAGGTGGTATTTTTCTTGCAACAAACACTGAAGGCCCCAGAGCAGCCTGAGTTTGTTTCTCTGTTCTAACTGAAAGTTTTTGTTGTGATGCATCACACTTTTGTTTCCATCATTCAGAATTATGACACAGACACATTTTCAAATCACAATATAAAGCATTGTAAGTGGGAGCATAGCCATCATTTTGGTCTAACTGACAGGATTTATTTATTTATAGTTTTTTTTTCTTATCTCTTAATTGGCTAAGAAATCAAATACACCCCTGGACAATTACCAATTATTTGTATTCTGTAATATTTTTTCCTATATTTTCCTAATGGCATATATTACACTTTTTCATTTTTTTTTATCACAGAATAAGGCAGAAAATATATTTTATAGTTTCTATAGGCTACTGTAATAAATGCTGTCAGTTAGTACTGCATTATTTAGATACATTGTTTATTACCTGGAGATGACTTGAAAACACACATAAACCATGTATTGTAGCAATCGTGCATGTATTGTCTGCACTCAGCTTAGCCACAGCAATAGCTGGATGCCTTGTCCATATTAGAGATTTCCTGCACATCATAAGTTATTACTTCTATGAGTCAGTTTAGGACATTCTGCACGAGAGCACCCTCCGGTTTCGAGTATGAATAAAACATACTTCATGAGAGTGTTCAGTGCTCTGTAATGTAGAAACGAACCAAAAGTCATGTATAGACTATCTTTTCTCTTTGAATTTAAATCTAGATTTATTCACAATGACCCTTGAAAACCTCTATATACTTTACATATGCATACATATACTTTAAGTATACTACTATGTCCCTATTTATTAATTTGTATATATTTTGTTATATGAAAATCTGAACATACAAAACATCAAAAAGAAAGAACAGGATATCTGCTTGTAAACAAAAACATTTTATTCTAGCTTCATGCATTCTTTTTTATAAACACTTGAATGTGTTCAGTTTCATAAATAAAAAAACAACATTTTAAACAAAAAGCTGAAAAAAGACTATGAATTGGATTCAGAATGATAATCAAAATGTAGATGGAGTTGATCAACACCCAGTCAACACGTGAGATTATGCGATGATCACAGTGACATCACACGATACTCATACTGTGATCCTCACAGTGTGAGTAATGTGTGAGCTCATTGTGAGTTTAAAATTTTGAGCAGGTTGAGAGAAGGCAGTTCAAATTTAGGTCTCAAGGGGGACATTCTACTTCCTGTTTCTCACCGCTGGGAAAAAGTGGATACTGGAGAACTGCTTTTTAACTATTTGTGCTGTGCAGTTGTGCAAGGAAGTAATAAGTACATTTAGAAAAGCACAAAACGAGTCAAGTGTTTATAATCTTTTAATGTGGTATCTAAGGGAAACAGGATTGTTCAACAGAATATAGTTTAGGAGTTTTTTTTTTAACTTAAGCTAATTCCCAGTCAACACTTCACACTCCTGCCCAGTTGGTGGCGGTAAATGCACTATTTAAGCTGGTTTGCCAACCGCCATAAAACATCATAAGAAGAAGAGAAGAAGAAGACGTTGTGCAAGGAATTGTTACACTGCAGAAATGGTGAGTGAGCTATTTACATACTTTCAGATGATCTTATAATTCAAATATGCAATGTGGTCTGGCCCTGTGTTAGCAGAGTACTGCTGGCTTATGCTACATGTGCACCAGCCATTTTACCTGGCTTCAGTAATCACACCAGATGGCTAGCTGCAGCTAGTTTGTACAAACCCAATTCCAAAAAAGTTGGGACACTGTACAAATTGTGAGTAAAAAAGGAATGGAATAATTTACAAATCACATAAACTTATATTTTATTCACAATAAAATATAGATAACATATAAAATGTTGAAAGTGAGACATTTTGAAAATGTCATGCCAAATATTGGCTCATATTGGATTTCATGAGAGCTACACATTCCAAAAAAGTTGGGACAGGTAGCAATAAGAGGCCAGAAAAGCTAAATGTACATATAAGGAACAGCTGGAGGACCAATTTGCAACTTATTAGGTCAATTGGCAACATGATTGGGTATAAAAAGAGCCTCTCAGAGTGGCAGCTTCTCTCAGAAGTCAAGATGGGCAGAGGATCACCAATTACCCCAATGCTGCGGCGAAAAATAGTGGAGCAATATCAGAAAGGAGTTTATCAGAGAAAAATTGCAAAGAGTTTGAAATTATCATCATCTACAGTGCATAATATAATCCAAAGATTCAGAGAATCTGGAACAAACTCTGTGCATAAGGGTCAAGGCCGGAAAACCATACAGGATGCCCGTGATCTTCAGGCCCTTAAACGGCACTGCATCACATACAGGAATGATAACTGTAATGGAAATCACAACATGGGCACAGGAATACTTCCAGAAAACATTGTCAATGAACACAATCCACCGTGCCATTCGCATTTGCCGGCTAAAACTCTATAGGTCAAAAAAAAAAGCCATATCTAAACATGATCCAGAAGCACAAGCGTTTTCTCTGGGCCAAGGCTCATTTTAAAATGGACTGTGGCAAAGTGGAAACTGTTCTGTGGTCAGACGAATCAAAATTTGAAGTTCTTTTTCGAAAACTGGGACGCCATTTCTTTTTTATAACGGGAATAAAGAGGCAAAGTACAACCAAGTTGTTATCAGCGCCTCAGTCAGAAGCCTGCATCTCTGCCTGGTTAGGGGTTGCTATGAGTTGATGGGGCATAGGGCACGCTTACACATCTGGAAAAAGGCCCCAACACTCAATGCTGAAAGGTATATCACGGTCTAGAACAACATATTGCTCCCATACAGACGTGTCTTTTAAGGGAAGACCTGCATTTCAACCTGCAAGCTCCCGAACCATACTGCATCAGTACAACAATCATGTCTGCCAAGAAGAAATGATATGGCCAGCCTGCAGTCCAGATCTTTAACCCATAGAAAACATTTGGCGCATCATAAAGAGGAAGATGCGACCAAAGAAGACCTAAGACAGTTGAGCAACTAGAAGCTTGTACTGGACAAGAATGGGACAACATTCCTATTACTAAACTTGAGCAACTTGTCTCCTCAATCCCCAGACGTTTGCAGACTGTTATAAAAAAAAAAGAGGGGATGCCACACAGTGGTAAAAATGGCCTTGTCCCAACTTTTTTGAGATGCGGTGCTCCTATTGCCATGATGAAATTTCAAATCAACTTTTTTTTTTCCCTTAAAATGATACATTTTCTGTTTAAACATTTGATTTGTCATCTATGTTGTATTCTGAATAATATATATTGAAATTTGAAACTTCCACATCGTTGCATTGTTTTTATTCACAATTTGTAGTGTCCGAACTTTTTTTGGAATCGGGTTTGTATATCAGTATTTGTGAATTGTTAGGCCTCTTATGTCAGATCAGTACAACATTACTAACTTGTGATCATATTTCAATAACTAAACAAGCATTGTAAAACAACAGGAGCTAAGAATGCTGCGCTAGTCTAATCACGTAATCATCATTGCTCTTTGGATAACTGGAGGTAAATATCAAACTGAAAAGATTAAATATTCCAAGGTGCTCGTATTAAAGATAAAAAACTTTTAATTCACCGAGCTATATGTTCCGTCTGAAAAAACGACTCGTTTTTTAACTTTACTTTACTCTTTATTCACAACAACAACAACTTCTATCTGTATCTGATATCTCTATCTGTTTTACATTAAAAGCGTCAGTCACTTCCCATTTACCAAAACTCTTAAAGTGACCGACATTCATTTTCTTATTAACATAACAAAATTTACTTTACCCAAACATCAGATTATTAGTTATGCAACACTACATCATTAAAAATGTTAAGTGTAGATCTACGTAAGTGTAGTTTAGGCTACACAGCCTTCTTTAGGATACACATCAATTGTTCAAACAACACTTCTTAAAAGTCCCCTGAAATGCTTAGAAACATGCAGCGTTACTCTGTGTTGACGTCATTTTAACTGAAACAGGAAGACAGGGTGGGACATATCAAGCAGCCCCGCCCCTTTTTAAAATAGCCAATAGCGGTCGTTTATATCACCGCTTGGGCTAGAGCCGTTGAGCTCTGTAAAGCCGCATTTGACAGGGTATGCCAGCCACAATCTCATCCATATTGCTATAAAATATAGCATGCCGTGTAGAATTCAAATAGCTCCGATACATTTTGTGGTCTGCGCCGATTCGCGCGGCCCCTCAGCATCTATTTTATAGTCTAGGGGGCGGGCGCTTCGGATTCTAGAGAGCATTGACGGGGACACAGACAGGTGATGAGAAGATGAAGACGATGTGACGTCAAAAAAACCAAATAGTTGCGCCATTTTGGCGGAAGTGACGAACTGCAAGCTTTGAATGCTTATATCTTCTAAATGCGAATTGTATCACTGTTTTGGAGCACACTGCCTTATAGATAACCTTAAGACTAGCATATTGATACTAACCCACCTCCCCCCCCCCCTCCCCCCATTCCCCATTTAAAAAAACTTTTGCGATCATCAAAGACAACTGGTTAATCAGTGGGGTGGAACGGTATCACTCTCAACAAACAAACATGTTTTGTGAAAGTATTATTTGTTTCATATATTGTTTTACTAATACAGAAGTTATTTTGACCTGTTAGGATTGGGAAACAAAAATTAAGGCATTGAAAAGACAGCAACAAAGAGATCGTAGAAAATCAAAAATATATAATTTTGGCTCTTCAGAAACAAAATGAATACACTTCTTATAGTGAACACACCTCCAGAGAACTTGAATACACATCAGATGACATTTTAACTTTGAAAATTTCCATGCACTCATTTGGCAATGTTAATCAGAACTTTCGCTGAAATGTAAATTCTTGTTTTTGATTGGTGGCAAATTCACATTTTGGAATAAAGGAAGGTATTAAGCATACTCTGTCTGAGCAAGACACTTCAAAAAACAACCACTTTTAGATTTCTTTGAATATTAATGGGTTACCTATTTTCAAGTCCATAAACCTCACAATGTGGCCACTTCAGTATGCTATCATCAACATTGATGAAGTGAAGAGCAGTCCTTTCATTGTTGCTCTGTATTCTGGAGCAAAGAAACCAGAGGATTTGGAGTTTTGCATGATTTTATGGAGGAGCTGCAAGAACTGATGGACACAGGCTTTAATGGGAAGAGAATTATCCTCAAAAACATCATATGTGATGTACCAGCACGAGCCCTCATCAAAGGAATAGCTCCGTTTAATGGCCACTATGGCTGTGACTTTTGTGATGTAAAGGGAGTTCACGAGAGCAAAATGCTTTTTTTGTATAAATGAAATATCAGAACCAATGAGTCATTTAGACAGAAGGGACAAATCCTGAACATCACAAAACAGATAGCATTCTTTTGAATGTGGACATTGATATGATCAGGCAGTTCCCGATAGATACTATGCATTGTGTGGATCTAGGAGTGACTAAGCGATTGTTGGTGCTGTGGAAAGAAGGACCTTTGGCCCATCGATTGTCAGCTGTACAGCTTAGCATCATTACTTATTTTCATCAAGCTATCCGACAGAACATACCTGCTGATTTCAATAGGAAACCCGGGGGGTTAGACAAACTGAAGCACTGGAAAGCTACTGAATTCCGAACATTTCTGCTTTATACTAGACCACTGATTTTGAAATATGTTCTCGATAAGGAGAAGTATATTCACTTCCTTTCTCTTAGTATTGGAATGTGCATCTTGTACAGTGAAAACCTAATGGAGCATCGTGGTTATACAGATGAGCTGTTAACAAATTTTGTTGAAAAAGTTAGCAGCCTGTATTGCAGGAGTTTCATCTCATATAATGTGCATGCTTGCTACATCTCACTGATGTTGCAAATTACAACAGGGGCCCATTCTTCGTACGTCGCTAACCCGTTTAGCTGGATTTGATTGACGATTCGGCATGATCTTGGATTATTTGGTTCTTCGAAGCTCATCCTGGACTTGCTGTCATAGCAACAGGTCCATAAGCTTAGACACCAGGGGTCCGTTCTTCGTACGTCGCTAACTCCGTTAGCTGGATTTGATTGTTGACGATTTGGCATGATCTTGGATTATCTGGTTCTTCGACGCTTATCCTGAAGTTGCTGTCATAGCAACGGGTCGGTAAGCTTAAACCTGCTCGGGAGCAGGCTTATTTCATGTAAACAGGATTAGATCGCGGCTTTATAAGCGGAGGTGATACGGGAAATCTATTGCACTTGCAGCCATGTCTTGCCCGTTTTTACGAGAGCAACCTGTTGCAGAAGGTGCGATGATAATTCGCAGAGCTTTTAGAATTAATTGCGTTTAGCGAGACAGACAGGATCCATTAGCACAGCGCGGTAGTGTATTTTTTGAACGATATTATTTTTCACGTGAGGATGTTATTTACATAATTTGTTGGAACCTCATATTAAAAGTTCGGCTCGCGGAGTCGGGCTTTAACAACAGCACAAACTGTGTGCATCGCATTGAGATTCTTTGCGAGTGTCACCTTTCTTTACACTATTGGGGATGTGGAGAACTTGTCCAAAAGTGCTGTCTGTCGTGCCATTCGCAAAGTTTACCTGGTGCTCAAGCAGTTTTTAGGAGGTTTTGTGGTCTTTCCAAGCCACTTAAGACTCCAAGTTGTAAAACAGAGCTTTTTCGTTATTGCAGGTACATTCTACTTGTTAATGAAGATCGTGTGAATATGACCACGCAAGTAAATAAATGTGCAGGTGAGTTACTATTACATTCTTAATATTTTAGATTGGTAATCTATACAATGTATTCTTTACAGTATATGTATATATGTATTCCATAAATATGCAGTTGATTGACTACAATGTCTTAGATGGTGTGTGACATATCACAAATGTGGAAGCCAAATGGCCAGGATCTGTGCATGACTCAAGAATTTTCAGAGCGTTTATGCACATTATTTGAACGTGGTAAGGAAAATATTAATGTCAAGCTCACTGTATAACACACACTTATGTTGGGCCTAACAGAACTGCATTTTTACCATTGTACAGGTGATTGTGACCCAGTGGGGAACCGTCAGGGCCCTCTAGGCCCTCAGAGAGGGCCTAACTTATTGTAAAAACAATATTTACAATTTTTAAATGTTTTAAAATATAGTATTTAAATAAATAATTAGTATAATTTATGCAATTCATATTGACAAACAGATGAAATTATCATTTATTATCATTATTTTTATAATTCAAATCCGTTAAAGGATTGATAGGCTGCATTTATTAGGTCAACTGGAACTGGGAACACTTCCTATAATACCCAATGAGTTTGTTACATTGTAAGAAAAATGGCATCTATATTAATATTAGTCTATTTCTCTCTTATTCCAAGCTCACCGTAGCCACCAGATCCAGTCCGTATCCAGACCAGATGGTGTATCAGCACCTAGAGATGACCACAACGGAGGCCATGACAACTAGATGAGCCCTAGAGACAAATTCCCTGAGAAGACCTCGTCAACTAGACGGCCATCGGCACAAGTCCTTTGCACAGACCCTGTGGCTTTGGCTCTTTCACCATGTGATGTTTACTATTGTCTCTTTTTAGAGCTGCTTTACAGCAGAATTATTTTTGCAAAATTATTATTTTGCATTACTGACACCACTATTTTCATGTTTAACACTGCAAAGTTGCTTTGACACAATCTATATTGTACAAAGCGCTATATAAATAAAGGTGACACCGCCTGCATTGTAATTAACAATAAGGAATAAAGTTCACCACAATTTATAGATAAATTTGTAGTAAATCAAAATCTCCTGTCTCTGTAGAATGAGTCTGTAGAAACCTTCCACTGAGAAATTCAAAATGTCTGTTATTTAGGTTGCCGACCCATTTACATACTCACCGCTACCAGTTCCCTGGTGAGGACACAGACAGCTTGACTAGCTGGAAGAGATGACAGACATCCATACAAAACATTGGAATGCAGCATAAAGAAACCCAAACTATTCTCTGAGTGTGCATTAGATTCCTACTTAAACCTTTGATGGAATGTTCCCTACCCACACATGCCCAAGCAGATGTTGACGTTCAAAGAGAATGGCTTTCATAACTAATTAAGCCACTGTTATGGTGCCCTACTCCATCTACTAAAAAACTGAAATAGTTTGTTTTTCTAGGCCAGTCGTTTCTTTCTGTGTTTTCTGCTATGCTGCTAGGTAGTGTTGAGTAGTAACTAACTAAAAGTGACAACACCTAATTTAACTATATTTTTCTGTAGCATCACAATATCCCACCTGCTTTGAAAATGTAACAATGTTCATAGTTAAGGGAAAAAGGAGGCGGGAACTGGCAGTTGTTTAACACCTACCCCCAACCCCTCCCCTTAAATTATAAAATACGCAACAATGAAAGGAAACGCTTGCAGACACTCCCCATATAAAAATTAAACAAAAGCTAACATAATACTAAAGGCCTGGGGCCTGTTCTTCATACGTCGCTAACTCCGTTAGCTGGATTTGATTGTTGACGATTTGTCATGATCTTGGATTGGTTGGTTCTTCGAAGCTCATCACGGATTTGCTGTCATAGCAACAGGTCCGTAAGATTAAACCTGCTCAGGAGTAGGCTTACTTCATGTAAACAGGATTAGAGTGCATCTTTTTAAGAAGAATTTATACTTAAAATCTGTCCGCTACCACCGCTACTTTATTACAAGAGTACCCTACTAATCCAGGGACAATAATTTTTAAATAATAATCATTTAAAAATTAATTTAAAGATATAATAATTTTGTGTAGTCTTTAATACTATAGACACAGACAGTTTTACTCACTGAAAGTTTTATTCGTCATAAAATTATTACTTCATAATTATATTCGAGTCTTACACACATGCTCAGATAATGTAGAGTCGTGCATTCATTTGAGTGGCAGCTATTATGAGAGTGGCTTGATGGAGCGCAAGAGATGCAGATAACATGATCTTGACCCTTAAGAAACTTTAATTAATGCTGTCACATAAAATTCGTTTCAATGATCCCCCAATTAAATTAATTGCTAATTACTACATTGAAATAAAAATGTAAAGTCTGTACAAATATTAGAAATCGTGAATATAAATAATATAATCATGTAAAAAAAAAAAATTAAATAAAAACAGTGCACATTTCATTTATTTATTATAACATTTATGTAGTTTTGTTCACTTGGCTGTTTCCTTATAAAGGTCCAGAAATTTGTCAAGTTTTTCATCAGGTGTCTTTTTTAATTATATGATGTCATTACATTGCTGTCTTGCCGCCAGCCAATCGCAAGGATTGCTGATTGTGGTTTAGAGTATCGATACATAACCCCTTTTAAACAAAGCCATGAACGCGCAATTATCTCAGATAACTCAATCCAGCCATACTAATCATCAACAACAGGTGCGTTCAAAGAGCCGAATTAGCCAGATCCTGATTAACGCGATGATATCATCTTGGATGTGTCATTTGATCTCGGATGTAATAAGCGACGTACGAAGAACGGGCCCCTGCTCTCTCGTCTTTCACTGTCGTAATTTTTCCTTTTATCCTTCTGGCTCGCCTCCGTGGGACTCGGTGTTCCACAGAGGAGATGTAATTGTGATAAATCACAGTTCCCAAAGCTAACAGAAAAGGATCTGTCTGTGAGATCAGATGTAAACCATTTCAGCACATTGCCTTTAAGGCCAACCCATTATTCCAGAAGCTTAATTAAAATCCCATGGTCCACCATATCAAATGCCGCACTAAGATCGAGCAAAATTAAAATAATGTTTTCACCACTGTCCAGCGAAACAAAAATGTCATTTAACACTTTAACCAACACTGTCTCAGTACTATGACGAGACTTAGGGTGTACTCACACTAGGCATTTTGAACCGTGCCCAAACGCGCTTGACCCCCCCAAAACCCAGTTAATCACACTCAGGTTCAAGGCAACTGTGCCTAGTGTGAGTACAGATTGAAGAGGCTCACCTAGCTCACTTATTGAGTTTAAGGAAATATGCGCTTGAAGAACTTAGCTAAAAAAAGCGTAAGTTGAATGGTCTATGTTAAGTATTCTCTGGCTAAAATTTGGCGGGGAATCTTAAAGGGGTCATATGATGCTTTTTTAAAGATCATTATTTTTGTATTTGGTGTAACAGAATATGTTGAATGCTTTTAATGTTACAAAACACACATTATTTTAATAATGTACATTATTGTAGGTCTCTATTGCCGCCTCGCTCAAATGCTTCGTTTCTACAAAGTCCCTCCTCGACAAGCGCGTCTGTTCTGAATTGGCCAGATGAACACAGTGCTGAATGTTGATTGGTCTTCCCCCCCTGCTCCGAACACCGCAAGCACTCGTCAGAAATCGCGAGCGTCATCTTTCAAAGTGCACACACAACCACACACACAAACACACACACACACACACACACATGATGCGCAAAACTCTGCATTTGAACAGTCAATAGCAAATACGTAAACTAATAACAAAACAGCTCTTTTGTGTTTTACGACGCACCGCCCACAGCCAAGCCGTCTAAGATTGTACATAGCAAAGTCTAGAATTACCTCCTCTCCTAGTCAGGAACCGGTTATCATAAAATCGCATGATGTTCTGTGGTAAGTTTCCATCTTAAAAGATTCCTAAATTTTTGACATTTCTACTCCGGAAGGCCAAAATAAATGCTTCTTGTTTTCGCATAGAACAAAAGCATCTCCCTGACATGCTGCTTCAACACTAACTGCGGTTACTGAAACCACGCCTTCTTTCTTTGCGTCCACATTTGGGCGGCATTATGCAAATATTTCCACATAGTGAGGTAGATATGTGGGGGCGTGTTAGAACGAGTCGTTTTAGGGGGGCGTGGCAGAGTCTTAACTTTGATAAAGAATATCTCTTTGGTTTTGAGACTTTAGTCTTTGCAACTGTCGGCGGATACTTGTAGAAGTTTTCACGATGAATGCGGCAGATCAACAGCTGGGACTGCCGGCACTTTTGGTATTTTAGAAAGTAAGTAAATGTAAATGTATTTGTTCAAATGCAGTCACCCTATGTCAGATCTCGTTGTTTTCGGTGCATATAAACGCTGCTCTGATTGCAGTATATGTATTTAAAATATGTAGTGCTCCATATCAAAATAGCTTCATAGTTGTAAGCTATTTAATCACTTTAAATTAGTCAGTTACCATCAGATTTAAAAATCTGCCATCAGTTTTAAAGTAAAAATCCCTGACACTGCTGTTGTCTGAGACACATTAGTGGTTGTTTTCCATGAAGGTGTTTTGAAACACAGGGGACTCATATTGGTGATTTACAGATTTGAAGGTTTGAAATTCATGCAATTTTAATGCATCTCCTTTTCTTTTTCTAATGCACCAGGGACATTTGGTAAAATGTAATTGAATGAGATTCCTATATCAGAAATATCATCAGAACATGATGTTCACAAATGAATCAGTCATATGGAAATTCTACATATTCACTCTTAGCATTTCTGGACAAAATCCATTGTCAGCCAGTGTCACATTAAGTATGGCGTAACAGATGATGTGCTGTAGAATGCTAAGAGGGGTGTTTACTTTTCATTACAAAGAAATAGAGACAAATGCAGCAGAGAAAAAGGCAGTACACAGTTTGACAGTGATGTGCCAGTGTGCCTAATCACCATTCCAAATCGTTTAGCTTAACTTCGCCTGAGCAACTGCAAGTCACTTTCTGTGATGCTTAAAGCCAGAGGAAGCCAACAAAACAACCCTTTGCCAAGTCACCCTCCAGAATCTCTGCAGAGATTGTGCTATATGCTGAGGTGCTAGAGTAATCCCTTTAGTCCAGAGCCAATCCTATTACTACAGCTTATATGTTGAATGACTTTCCATACCTACATAATTCCAGCTTTATAGAACAGGAAGTGTGTGTGTGTGTGTGTGTGTGCACGCTCTGTAATTTTAGTTACTTTTAATGCATGAATAGAAGTCAAGTAAAGTCCCCATTAGGTCCCAAGTCTGTGAAGTTTGCATGTGTGAGTATCTGTCATTTGCTTCTCCGCAAAAAGAGATCATTAATATCATTAAGGCGTATAAAGGTAATATACTAATGTTTTTTTCTGTAGCCTTGAAAGAATAATTAGAATAGCTGTGCAACATAAATATTGCAAGCAATAAACCTATCCTAACCTAGCTATATATCACTATGATGTAGTGTTTGTATGTGTTGTGTGTGTGTGTGTGTGTGTGTGTGTGTGTGACTTTATCATGTTTTTCGATATGTGACAAAGCTTAATTTTTTTCATTGTCACTTCAGAATACTCTTATTCGTTTTTATTATTTATTTTGTTTGTTACTGTCTGTATTTTTATCTCATGAGCACGACATACACTTCTTTTTTACAATTAATACAATGATGAAGTTATAATTAATTTGCAAGATAATGAGTATTAACATATTGATTATTCGTATCCATACCACATTGGTTTTGCAGATAGACAGAAATAACAACTAAAAAAAAAAAACATTGTTCAACAGGTTTGGCAGAAATGCAGTTCACCGTGCCTGAGTTTTTCGTCAAGAGCAGTTAACCTCAAGAGAACTTAACCTCAATTTATTTTGTTAAGCAATTTCACAATTAAGTTACTAATTTAATACATTATTTTGGTAACACTTTCAATAAATATTGCTGTGGTGACTTCTGCCGCTTCTGTGAGAAATCCCTCTAGAAGTCTTGATGTTTTGATGCCAGAAGATAGACTTTATTATCAGAGATTCTGCAGAGAATCTCTCGGATCTGTCTTTGCATACTCTTTATATAGGTTTCCATAAACAATACATATCATTCAGGCCACTATGGCTGGTCTATATCTCCTCATGACCACATAATAGTGACACAAAGAGGTCTCAGTTCATCACATTGATCACAAGATCATCACATTTTCTCTTATAGCAGCTCATCATATTAAATGCATGACTATAATAGTAAAACTATTGTGTGGTGTTATATATATATATATATATAATATATGATATATATATATATATTACATGATCATTTATTAATTTAGCAGACACTTATTGTATCCAAAGTGGGACCTGGGCTTTCTAAGGTAGATGTTTCCAGGGCGAATTTTCGTGTTTCCTCTCAACTTACAAAGTTGGACAATCGTAACAATCAAATCAACAAAAGCAATGATCTGCAAGTGCTAGACAAGTCCAGTTAGCTGAACGCAGTCAAGGGGTGTTTTAATTATATAATAAATAAAAAAGGAAAACATAGAATAGAAAAAGACATAGAGCAAACTAGTGTTATAGGCCTTTTTGCTTTTAATTATATAATGAATAAAAAGAAAACAAACAGATAGAGTACAAAAAGATTAGAAAAGCTAGTGTTCGTTTTTTTAATAAAGAAGTTATAATAGAGTGTTAGAGTTATGAGGTCACATACAGCATACATATTTGTGGTGTGTTTGTGGGTGTCATGTATGTTGTATAACATATTATACTGTATATCTATCATTATTATATAGTAGATATAATACACTGACACACAAATTATAAACGCAACACTTTGTTTTCAGATTGAGCTGAACTCAAAGATCTAATACTTTTTATATGTACACAAAAGGCCTATTTCTCAAATAATGCGTTCACAAATCTGTCTAAATCTGTGTAAGTGAGCACTTCACCTTTGCCGAGATAATCCATCCACCTAACAGGTGTGGCATATCAAGATGCTGATTATACAGCATGATTATTGCACAGGTGTGCTTTAGGCTGGCCACAATAAAAGGCTACTATAAAATGTGCAGTTTTACTGTATTGTGGGGTCTGAAAACCAGTCAGTATCTGTTGTGACCACCATTTGCCTCACGCAGTGCAACACATCTCCTCGCATAGAGTTGATCAGGTTGTTGAAAAAAGCCTGTGGAATGTTAGTCCACTCCTCTTCAATGGCTGTGCGAGTTGCTGGATATTGGAAGGAACTGGAACACGCTGTCGTATATGCTGATCCAGAGCATCCCAAATATGCTCATTGGGTGACATGTCCGGTGAGTATGCTGACCATGCAAGAACTGAGATGTTTTCAGCTTCCAGGAATTATGTACAGATCCTTGCAACATGGGGCCTTGCATTATCATGCTGCAACATGAGGTGATGTTCGTGGATGAATGGCACAACAATGGGGCTCAGGATCTCGTCATGGTATCTCTGGGCATTCAAAATGCCATCAATAAAATGCACCTGTGTCCGTTGTCCATAACATACACCTGCCCATACCATAAACCCACCATGGGCCACTCGATCCACAACATTGACAACAGCAAACCGCTCACCCACACAACGCCATACACACTGTCTCCATCTGCCCTGTACAGTGAAAACCAATATTCATCCGTGAAGAGAACACCTCTCAAAAGTACCAGACGCCATAGAATGTGAGCATTTGCCAGCTCAAGTCGGTTACGACGACGAACTGCAGTCATGTCGAGACCCCGATGAGGATGACGAGCATGCAGATGAGATTCCCTGAGACGGTTTCTGACTGTTTGTGTAGAAATTCTTTGGTTATGTAAACCGATTGTTGCAGCAGCTGTCCAAGTGGCTGGTCTCAGATGATCTTGTAGTGAAGATGCTGGATGGGGAGGTCCTGGGCTGGTGTGTTACACGTGGTCTGTGGTTGTGAGGCCGGTTGAATGTACTGCCAAATTCTCTGAAACACCTTTGGAGATGGCTTATGGTAGAGAAATGAACATTATATTCACGGGCAACAGCTCTGGTGGACTTTCCTGCAGTCAACATGCCAATTGCACGCTCCCTCAAACTTGCGACATCTGTGGCAATGTGCTGTGCGATAAAACTGCACATTTTAGAGTTGCCTTTTATTTTGGCTAGCCTAAGGCACACCTGTGCAATAATCATGCTGTCTAATCACCTGTGATATCCACCCCTTTGAGTGGGTGGCTTTATCCGGCAAGAGAAGTTCTCACTAAACACAGATTTAACAGATTTTGACAGATTTGTGAACAATATTTGAGCCTTTTGTGTACATAGAAAAAGTCTAAAATCTTTGAGTTCAGCTCATGAAAAATACGGGCAAAAACAAATGTGTTGCGTTTATAATTTTTTTCAGTATATATATATATATATATACGTCTGTTTATTATATATATAGATATATACTATATATATTATTATATCTATATATATATAGTATATATATACGAACAAATTATAAATGCAACAGTGCCTTAGGCTGGCCACAATAACAAGACCACTCTAAATTGTTCAGTTTTACTTATTGGGGGTCCTGAGGTCCCAAACACCATTTGCCTCATGCAGTGCAACACATCTCCTTCGCATAGGGTTGATCAGGTTGTTGATTGTGGCCTGTGGGATGTTGGTCCTCTCCTCTTCAATGGCTGTGAGAAGTTGCTGGACATTGGCAGGAACTGGAACATGCTGTCGTAATTAGTTATTTTTTTATTGGATAACGCAATATTGTAATGCATTACTTTTAAATATAACTTTTCCCAACACTGTTCCACAGGAATACGCTACTGTGTTGAGGAAGACCGGGTCAAGTTTTTCACAGGTCGGTGCGCGCAACAGTGGTGGCAATATGCTAATTTTTCATGGTGTGTCACTTTATACATGTGCCTTTCAGATTTAAAACCTTGCAGGTTTCATTCACTTTTCAAAAATCCAAAAGGGGCACTTTAATCTTTGTATATTAACTCCTTAAATATTCTATCTCTATCTCAGTCTGGTTTCAGATAGTACAACTGCTCTTTATCCAGTCTAGAGGTGGATCAGCCCCTAGAGATGCTCTACATCCCTGAATGTCAGTGGAGATCATGAAAACTAGATGAGCCCCAGAGATAGATCCCCTGCGAAGACCTCGTCACCTAGATGGCCCATCGGCACAAGACCATGGGAACCAGACGAGTCCTCTGCACAATCGGACTTTGTTGCAGCCTGGAATAAAACCACGCCATGCTGGTTTCATGTGGCCAGAGGAGAACTTGCCCCCCAACTGAGTTTCTCACAAGGTTTTTTTCTCCATTTCTGTCACTGATGGAGTTTTGGTTCCTAGCCAATGTTGCCTCTGGCTTACTTAGTTGGGGACACTTAATTTCTGTCAATATTGTTGACTTTGATTGCAGTTACTATTTGAACTGAATTGAGCTGGACGATGACATCATTGAATCAATGATGGACTGCCTTTAACTGAAAATTTTTTGTTTACTATTGTCATATTGCATTATTGACACACTATTTTCCTGTTTAATACTGTAAAGCAGCTTTGACACATTCTGTATTTTAAAAATGTTATTTCACGAGTTCGCACTTACGTATAATTGGATTTAGCAAATACTAAGCATATTTGGCGTGCTGTCTTGAGGGAGGGCTCTGAGCTCGGAATATAGCCTGAACCCAGAGAACTCCCCCCTTCCCTAGTATGGGATGAGAAGAGTTTAAGAGTGAGGCATTGGGAGGAATGCTGTCGTGGGACAGAGGTGAGTTGACTGTGTATATTTATGCATATCATGCTAATTAAGTTGATTAACTAGACAAGCTCCACACTGTAAAAAATCCAGTTAACAAAATGTTGGAAGGGCAAAATTGAATTAATTTTATTGCTTGGGCTTATTTGAGAAGACATATTATATTAAGTCTACACAAATATATATTAAAAACATTAAATGAAGGGTTATTTTTAAATCCAGTCAACAATTATCTGTGCTAATGTTGACTAAACTAATAAAAACACTGAGATAATTCCCCATGTGCACGAGCCTGAGTGACTTCACGGGAGAAATTACTGCGCCATCTTGTCAAATTCACACCTCAGGTAAGTGCCACCATAAATGTTATTTGTTTGACTAAATTTATCAACAAAATTGTACAACATATTAGATGTTTTTGAGTGGATATTTAGAAGTGTTTTGTAAGTTATATTTCAGAAGAAAAGTTAAATGTAGGCTACGTCAAGTTCACGTGTCAGGTAAGTGGTACTATGGAGCTTAAAACCAAGACCAACGTCTTTGAATTTGTATTGTGCAAATTTGAATTATGGACAAGTGTCATTTAACGAAACTGAATATTATGTGGCATTTAACAAGTTCTGAATTCGATATATAATATAACATAATATGTTTTTTTTTTTTTTTAGTAGAAATGAACATTGAAATTTAACACAAGTGATTTTTTTTATGGCGGTTTTTTAATATGTTTTTTCAAACAGCGGATTTATCCAGTTTTTAAAAATACAGCTTCACATTTTCAAGATGAAGAAGAAATTTGGAACATCAAATTCAATTTTCAAAATTCGATATGCAGAAATTCAAATCATACAGAAAGTAGATCAGAGGTTATCCACTAAGGCTGAGTTTTGACACAAATTGTAGATGATCAGTAGATGATCTCCGAAAAGTCGAACGAAGCATTTACAGATCGGACTTGTTCGGTTCACTTGTCATGGCCACAACATATTAACTTGTGGGAGTGTGATAATACGTCATGGCCACGAGATATTTATTTTTTTGGGGAATGTCATATTAACTTGTGGGTGTCACATGTTTATGTTTCCATGCCCTTATTTGGGTCTGCTGTTAAACGTCTGTCCACCCTGCTACGTGTGCGTCTTGCCTCTATGTCACTTTATTTGGATGAATAAAAATGGTTCTATGTTGAAGTATTCGATTCCTCGTTCCTACACAGTAGCCGAATCGTGACAGAACAGCAGACCTGAAACAAGTAAGCAGCGCCCCTTCTCCTCGTTTTTCTTTTTCCCGTTTTTTGAAAGTTTTTTCTTTCCTGTTTTCTTCCCCACGGCATGGAGATTGCTGCTCGTTTCCTCATCCTATCCCGCCAAGATCTCCCATTCTACGAGTACTCCGGGGAGTTCTGCAAGCTCGCCACGGCATTGGATGATGCCACCCTTAATAGTCTGTTCTGGCTTGGGGCCAACTTCCATCGCCCCGTGGACCTCCCAGACACCACTGGACTAAGTTGAAGAGAAGGGGTTTTCCGGTGTCTGGGGAGTGTCCGGTCCTGAGCCAGAACCATCCCGCCGTCGAGTTCGCTCAAGTCAGCCGGCCGTTCCTGAGTCAAGCCCGCCAGTTACTCATGTGGCAAGCCCTCCATGCGTTCATGTGGCAAGCCTGCCGGTGGTTCCTCTGTCAAGCCTGCCAGCCCCTGAGTTGGCTCCAGTGCCAGCTCCTCGAAAGCGCCTTGCTGTGCCTACTCTTCCAGAGCGCCCTCCAGCGACAGCTCCTCGTAAACACTTCCCAGTCCTGATCCCCAGTCAAGCCCAGGGAGGGCTCCAGCCCCAGAAGCTCGCTCCAGTGCCAGCTCCAGCCCCAGAGCTCGCTCCATTGTCGGCTCCAGCCCCAGAGCTCGCTCCAGTGTCGGCTCCAGCCCCAGAGCTCGCTCCAGTTTTGGCTCCAGCCCCAGAGCTCGCTCCATTGTTGGCTCCAGCCCCAGAGCCCTCCACGCCCTGCTCTTCGTAAGTGCTTTCCAGAGCGCCCCCCCCAGTATTCCTAGATTTCCCCAAGAAAAAATTTTGGGGTGGGGGGGGGCATATACCCATGGCTGAGCCAGCCAAGGCCATTGAAGATCCACCATGGCCTCCTGAGTATCCTGATCCACCATGGCCTCCTGAGTATCCTGATCCACCATGGCCTCCTGAGTATCCTGATTCGCCATGGCCTCCTGAGTATCCTGATTCGCCATGGCCTCCTGTGTCTCCTGCTCCGCCATGGCCTCCTGTGTCCCCTGATCCGCCATGGCCCCCTGAGCTCCCTGATCCGCCATGTCCCCCCCCCCTCCCCTCCTGAGTCTCCTGATCCGCCCTGGAGGCTCTCCTTGTCTCCTCCCTGTTCCTGTCCTGTACCAGCCTCCAGGGCGCCCGCCCCCCCTCCCCGATGTTACAGTTTGCGCCGTCCGGGAGGGGGGCGATCTGTCACATGTTTATGTTTCCATGCCCTTATTTGGGTCTGCTGTTAAACGTCTGTTCCCCCTGGTACGTGTGCGTCTTGCCTCTATGTCTCTTTATTTGGATGAATAAAGATGGTTTTATGTTGAAGTACTCCGACGTCTCCTCGTTTCCTCGTTCCTACACAGTAGCAGCAGCCAAAACGTGACAGTGGGAGCGTGATAATATGTCGTGACCACGAGATCATTTTGTCAAGATAATCGTATGGAGATGATGACATGCAGGAATCGCTGCGCGGCTGCCGCTCTCTTGTAGTTGAAGTGTTTTGTGCGGTCTCGGGGCAGACATTGCCATAGATACAAATAACAAGGTCACATTTGATTTTACTAAAAAATAAACAAAACATAACGGTAATTCAGTATATGTGTTATTTGCTATTTATCATTTCATGGGACTATGACTATAGTTTTCATCTCAGACACAGTTAACAATGACATTTTACACGTAGCCTAATTGTATTTTTACCTGGCAAACCAACTCGTACACGCATGCTCTGGATTTATTTCTTTATTTATATCTCTGTGAAAGATTTTTGATGGATCATCCAATGGGAATTCCATTTGGCTACATTTTAAATGATCATCATGTTTTCAACACACCGGCATGAGCTCAGTGAAGTGTTCCATTGGTTGTTAATAATCTGCCCGGTAATAGGTTAAAGGCGATAAAAAGATAAAACATGTTTTTATCTCTGGCGGCACCTGCAGCGAAGAGCCGTGGAAGTAGAAGTTTGGGTGCGTGAGCACCGCTTGCGTACCACCTCTACACCGACAGCGAAACCACCTACTTTCCTGCTATTCACAATTTGAATAGAAGTTTTAATAAACGAGTTTTGTCTACCTCATGTAGGAGAATACGTAGGGCCGGTGTTCTGAAATATTCTGTGTCTGAGATATTTGGTGTCGCTGGGCGGAGTAAACATGAATATTCATGAGTTTCCTGTTTCGTGTTAAGCGACTCTGAAAATATTAGTGCGTTTTCACCGGATCACAAAAGATTCTTAACAAGGTAATTATGTTTCAGCGTAGAATGAAATTATGCTTAAGAGTATTTGTAAATATGCAAGAATTGACGGAAAAGAAAGGACATGATTTACCTGAGCTGATAGGCTACGGACCTTCAATAAATGAGCCCACAGCTGTTAAGCACTTTTATAATATTCTTATTTTACGTTACCTTGAGAGTCCTGAAAATTAGTAATTTAATAACTTTGCCAAAATATATCTGTTGTCCCATAATAAAGTTTCTTATAATGATTATTCTGTGCCATTCCTAATCGTTTGCTCAATCATTCAAAAATGTTTTTACTCACAAAGGGAAAATCGAATGTTTTTTATACACATGAACTGGAATATAAAATTCTCAATCTTTTTTTTTTTTGTCCAAAAAGATACATTTAGTGGACACAATGTGGACACTCTATGGTTACAGAAAAAAAAACGAAAAAAAACTGTGCAAGAATGTGAAAACAAATCTTTAACGTGATTTGTGTCTTTAATCTAATTATATAGTGCATCGTCATGCACGAATTCAGATGAAAATAATTTGACTCAAATGTGTGTTGGTGAAGTTGTGAAATCAGCAACACTGCAATACTTTAACAATGTTTAACTTCTATTATACAAACTTCTATAACAATTAAAATGTTTAATATTTTAATAACAAATGCCTAAAATAAACCATACAGTAATGTGTATGTTTTCATGTCAAAGATAAAAGTAGTTTCCTTTTGCTGAATAAAGACAGCAACTGATTCTGTGTCAAAGTTTTATTAACACATGTGATGTAGGCATGACATAAATTACATTTACCACACACCTGTATGAATATAAAATGCATGGTCATGTTTAAAAAAAGGTGAAAGCTACACAAATGTCTTTGTAGGCTATAGGTGTTTAGGGATACTGATCAACACAAGCCAAGCACACGTCATAGGATTTCTGTGGTAAGTAATATCTCTTATATGGATCTAAAACCTATAATAAATTCCTATATGAACAACAAATGGCAAACAGAGATTTATACACCATGAACAAACTCAATGAAAAGAAGAATCATACTTCCAAGTCAATGGGACCAGATCATTTATACCCATTGCAGAATAGACATTCAAGGATGATCCACATGTTTTTAATATTAGTAGAATATTCACCAACATTTTACAAAACATTTTAATTCAGTAACACACTTTGGAAGAAATTGTAACAGTTAGTAAACCATATATATATAAATTGCAAATCTGATAATTGGATTAAATCATGTAATTCAGTCTTGGTTTTGATCTGGAGAAACCCTTCAGGATGTGTTATTTAAACCTTTTTAGTTGGATTGAGATACCTTTGATTATCCTGATTCCAAAAAAAATGTGGATTTCAGGAACTTTAAGACTGGTCAAATAATACAACATTTATATCATATAGTATACATATTTATTTATATTTTGCACTTGATTTGTTTAACCATTACAGTGATAAAGTACACATTCTGATGGTCGTCATACACACAATCCACCATTCCCTGTATCGGACCAAAAAAAAAAGTATTATAATTCTGAGAACGTTTACTCTTTGCAACTGGACACAACTGATCCACATATCCTGCAATTTGTCATGTGCTGAATGTTGTGTAGACTCAAGCACTGCTGTACTGTGCTGCAAAATTGAAGGTATATTGACTCAACTTCACTGACATTTAGCGACTTACATTCACTGACCTGTACAGGACTTGAAGTATTACAGACCATTTGATAAGCAGCTTATCTTCTGTCTTCTTATGATAGAAATGTCTGTGTTGTGCCTTCATCATTTATTTTAAAAGTGAACCTTCTATGATGTAAAGTGGCTTGTTCATTAATAAAGAACTAGTTTGCATTTTGCCTTTATTTTTACGTTGTAGAATAAACAGAATTCTACTGTGATCCCAGACTAAATTTGAATTTAACTTTATGGATTGTTTTGATGTACTCTCAATGTTGTTATCAATGCAACTCTGCAAGTTGTCACAAATTATTTCCTGACAGTTACTGTCAATTATCCTAATTTAACCTGGTTGGAGTACAGTAATGTACTCCATTACTGTACTCCATCTTACACTGGAGTTAAAAATATCTAAAGTTAAAATACATCTTAAGTGTGTTAAATTGTCCCTCTTTACTTGTGTGTTAAAGAAAAACTAACTCCCTGTGGTATGGACCAGAGTTATTTTACAGTGTAAATATAACTCTGTCGTATTGTTAAATCAGTAACACTTTTAAAAGTGTTAATTTAACTCAAAAAATGTTGGGACAATGTACACTTACTTTGAGTTGATTTTAACTCTGTAAGAGTTTAATTAACACTGATGAATTTGCTGTGTATGCATGTCTTCATGTATGTGTGCAATAGTGGCCTCATATATAACATGAAGAATTTCAAGTCTCAAGTCAACTCAAGCAGTGCTTCTGCAACCTAGGGAAATAACAGGTAAAGTGCAAGTAGCATACTCTATTGATTTGTAACAGATACATTCATTGCAAACAAACATGCTTCACATGAACTGCCATCTGGTTATAGGCTGTCATGCACTTCCATGGGACACACTGGAAATCTTTTTTTTTTTTCATAAAAATACCTTTTTTTAAGGAGAAAAAATTGTTAAAAAGTTATTACTTCATAATAAGTAAGAGTCTTTATATTGTTCCTTACTTCTCACCTTAGTCAGTGAGCAAGTTTTATCATGCCACCATATGTGGGCTTACACACTTAGAAAACGTTAGCAAATGACATACAGAGGAATATAAGAAAATATTTAACAGTTGTTGGTCAATTTACTTGTAGCGTATCCTAACGATACCTCTGGCAAATCAGTGGCTGTAATCGTTGAATAAACATAACACAGGAAACAAATTATACCATTTTGTGCACAAACGAACGATTATATTCAAAGATTAACTTCGTTCGAAGCTGAAACATAATTAACTTCTTGTAAGTTTTTGCGATCCGGTGAAAACGCACTAATATTTTCAGAGTCGCTTTAACACGAAACAGGAAACTAATGAATATTCATGTTTACTCCGCCCAGCAACACTAATGCCTTGTCCAAATACCCGCACTTGCGGTCTTTGCGCTTGACCACTTGACTACTTATACTTATATGACGTATTTCCTGTATTTGGTCCAAGTGTTCAAGTGAGCATGAAGACCACAAGTGTGCGTAGAACTTTTCATTACCTGATAGGACACACTTATAGTGTTGTAAAAATGCAAGTGTTTACAGAGCTTTATTTTTATTTTCAATACTTTGCATTTTAAAATCAACTTCTAAATGTCTGTTCAGTGTCTTTATAACAGATGACAATTAAATTTTCCGCTCCGGAGCGGTATTCGAGATAGTGTGGATTTAGTGTGCGCTAAGGGCGTTTTTAATTGGCAATAAACGGAAGTTGCGATTGTATTTGCTTCTCTACTGTGACTATATCCATGAAACGGCATCTGAAATGTAGCGAATCGATGCGTTTTTGCAAGAAAAATATCCATATTCAAAACGTAATAATCACTTTAATGTAGCCTGCACCAACAGTTGTACTCGGAAGCAGTTCCGGGAGGATGACGTATGAGGTCAGCGCTGCGCATGCTGAGTCTCGTGAAAACCAGCGTTTGTTTACAGGAGCAAAGGAAGCGAGGTTTCCTTACTTTAGCAAAGGAAAATCAGTCTCCTCTTGTCTTATATCGAAATCCCCGACATTCTTCTTTACAAATCCTCGTTTTGTACTTCTAATAAGTGACGTTGTTTTGTTTTGATCTCTCCTGCGCTTCCGCGTGCGTCACTTCTGAGCGACTCATGCGCAACGCTGACCTCATACGTCATCCGCCCGGAACTGCTTCTGTTTACAACAGTGAGCGCAGTGAGATTAAAGTGATTATTACGTTTTGAATATGGATATTTTTCTTACAAAAACGCATCGCTTCGCTACAGAAGGCCTTTGTTCACCCCCCGGAGCTGTGTGAGACACTTTTTATTAATGGATAGGCGCTTTTTATTTAACTTCTTTTGGACCGATGCATGCAACACCTGCTGACTGCAATGATAGAGCTTGAAAGATCAAAGACAATTTTTAATATAACTCAGACTGGATGCGTCTGAAAGAAGAAAGTCATATACACCTAGGATGACTTGAGGGTGAGTAATTCATGGGCTAATTTTCATTTTTGGGTGAACTAACCCTTTAAAGGGACTCTGGTAATACAGACCCTCTCATCTCCCTATATAGTAAGATAATCTCTGGGAGCAACGGCAGGTTGAGGGAAAATAGCACAGTAAAAGTACTAAAAATGTACTCAAGTAAAAGTGTTTTTAAACTACTTCATTAAGTACAATTCCTGAGAAAAACTACTTACAGTAACGAGAGTATTTGTAATTCGTTACTTTACACCCCTGGAAGTATGTGAGGTATGCAATATCTAAAAAGTTTTTATTTTTTTTACGAATAAACCTGCTCTAAACACATCTACATGAAACATAAAATAAAAATACAGAAAATCATTATTCAAAGAAACACACAAAGACACCTTATGAACACCTAAGTACAAAAAAATTCATAAATAAAATTAAAAAAAATCTCGAACCATGACAAGCGCGTTCTTTCTCTTTTCCCTGCACACATGCACTTTTTATTATTAGCTTGACAGTATATATTTTGAGAATTTAATCTATAATAGAGATTATAGATATTATATTGCAGATTATAATGTATTGTGTTTAAACGTAGGATTTTTATAGGTAAAAGGATATTAGACATTCGGAAATTTACTCAAGCAGGTATAAAACTGTAGGCCTATAACTTCTTTAATGGGCAAAAAATAGGGGGAAAAAATTCTGTCATTTTCTATAACATCAGTCAAACATTCAGCGGCTAAACAAGGCAATAACAAGTGAACAGTTAAACAAAGTAAGACAAATAAACTATATCAATCTTACAGTTTTACATTAATAGGATAAGGAACCGACTTCCTACCTAAAGTGATATTACACAAAATGGCAAAATATATTAGTGTGATAATAATAAAAAATACACGTTTTTAAAAACAGTGAGTTTATTTTTGTATTCAGTATATTAAGGTACATGACAATTACGGCATTGTAACCTGGGGGTACTATAGATTTGACGGAACATTTTCTGGACGGAACAGTAATGAAACGCACCGCAAACATTTCCTAAAAGCACAGCTGGATAATTCATTACATTTAACGAACCAAAACGTTCCACTTTTTCATGTAGTTTTGACGTATGGCTTCAACCATGATTCCATACACGGTCAATATTAAACTGGCTGCACGAACATTGACCGGAACCCTTAATTTACAGAACAAGACAGCAGTAGACTGGTGAGTACGTTAGCTTTAGCTTTGCAGACTGTCAACAAACCCACAGAGTTAGCACTTTACAACAACGCGTTGCTTGCGTAGGCATGCGGTAAATTTAAATTTTTAAATAGAAATCGAAATTTAGCGTAATCGAGCTGTCACGTTAATCTTCTTTTGATTGCGTGATGTTGCATTATATATTGAGTGTCAGTGTATTCACATTCATCACGTCAATGGCAATAATACAAATTGTTGTGATTACGCGCATTACATGACAACACTTGTCTCGTTACCATTAAAAAAATATATGTACATTCTTGCTGAACAAATTAGTGTGTATGCTGTGTCAACACAACCAAATGTCCCCGGCTGAAGAACAAATAATGTTGAAACTCGAAATGTATCTGGTTTCCCTGTATCAAAACAACTGCATAGAACAAATCTGTCTGTGTGCCATAAATATTATTTTTCCAAAGTTTGTGTGCCTGTAACTCAAGAAATATTAAAGATATGTCAATATCATTTTAAATTCTGATTCTTAACTCTTTCCCTGCCAGCGTTTTTGAAAAAAGTTGCCAGCCACTGCCAGCATTTTTGATCATTTTCACTAAAATTTTCATGGCCGCTAGAATATTTTGTTGTATGAATATCTGCACATGCAATTCATCAAAATAAAGAACAGAACCTCTACTTTTAAACAAAAAAATCTGCTTAAAGCATTCTTTTTTTTATCAGCACTTTAACGTAGGGTGTTTAATAAAAAAAAAAAGCAACATTTTGAGCAAAAACTGAGAAAATTGGGTTTTTTATCAAATTTTACATATGGATCACATTCATTAAGATGATCAAAGAAAATATGCAGTAGATCGCTTGCACTTGCAAACCCAAAGCATGAACAGTCCTTTAGCACTCCCCGATTGACATTTGAAGCAGGTAACATTAGGCAGTTGGTATTTATATATGTTTATGTTGATGATTGCTTTTGTTCATATGCATCTGCGTAAATGCGTCCGCATTCTGCGTCTGCCTCTATGTAAAAATTAGGCTATGTTTTTGAGGGAGATCTGGACTCATCCAGGAGGTGCATAATAGCGCCACGTGGTACTAAACTGAAAAACACAGGAACCTGGAAAATTCTGTGTTTGATGGGGAATGAGGTGATAAACTTTTTTTTGTACTGTCATTTTAGTCCCATTTGTTTCATTTCAGAGATACTGGGAGACAAATGCAAACTCCATGCCAATTTTTGATTTGGTAAATTAAAAAATTTACCCCCAGAGCCATGTTGAGAGCCCTTTAGCTCTGGAAATGAACCATATAGAGCCTTAAAAATGAAGATACCAAAAAGAAAAGTTGTTAAAATCCAAAATCTAAAAGGGCATTGAGATATCTTTAAAACTTCTTGAGTTACAGACATGCAAACTTTGGAGAGAGAAGAAAAAGAAATAAAAAAAGTGCTTTTTTTCCATTTTTGAACAGTCAACATTGGCATATAATACAACAAAGATAAACATATTAATTCATAAATTCATAAAAAACATAAATTCAACAGATTTGAATAAATTTACCAATCTCTGTGTGAAAATACAAATTACAAATCTCTGAGTGAAAATAACATGATGCTGCCATCTTTCTGAAGTCATTTTTACCCCCCTGTAATTTGACTCTGAATCTCAGGTGAAATTTGTCAAGTGAAATTTACTCATTGCTTTCATTGCTATACTTGTTGAAATTTGGTTGATTTCACGGAATTACCCTATTATACTGTTTAGAAAAAAAGATGTAAAGTTAGGGGTGTGCAATATGACGATTTTTGATGGTGGACAATTAAAATTTCCCAGAGAGAGAAAGTAATAGGCCTTTGTTTTATAAAATGTTTTATAAATGTGTTTATATACATTGTAATTTCTCAACTTGTTAGGTTCTCTCTGATACTGTTTTCCTTTTCCTCTGATACTGTTTCCTCTCTTTCTGCTTAGGGGATGGCAGGGACTGATTGCTCAAGGCTGTCACTCTAGTATCCTCATCATTGATCCAAAAACGGCTCAGACCATTCAGGTCCTGGAGAGACACAAAGCCAGTGTGGTCAAGGTGGGGTTTAAATGTTTATTCACACACTGTCTCACAGCATTGTTCATTTGACCAAAACAGAAAGTTGAATAGTAGACTTATGCTTTCCTTGGTTAATTTGCCTTAATACCAAAGGAACATTTACCATCAGAGAAGTACGGTAGCCGAGAAGTGCAAAACAAATCACAATTCTGAAAACAAAATTACAAACGCAAATGCAAATCTAAAGAAACAAAATAACAAATCAGAAAACACAACAATTCCGCAAACATTAAAACAAGTCAGAAAACACAATGACAAATCAGACAAACCGGAGGAGGTAGGTATAGTTTGAGACCGTGCCATTGGTGTGAGAATAGATACTCACTGCTGACTAGACGAGACATCTGTCAATCAAGGTGTACAGGAAGAACAGCAGAGTAGTGGTAGAAAGTTCGGAGATGGTCTTAAAGTAACACAGTTTAAATGTATTGTATGAATTGCCCTTACTATGGAATAAAAAATATGCATGTACGTTTACAACACTGTAGTTATATTCAGTGTTGGGGAAAGTTACTTTTAAAACTAATGCATTACAGTATTGCGTTACTCCATAAAAAAAGTAACTAATTATGTTACTTAGTTACTTTTTATGGGAAGTAATTAGGGCTGTGCGATTTGGGGGAAAATATGAAATTGCGATTTTTTGCGATTGCGATTTGCGATTTAAATTTGCAAAGTCAAGCTTCAGCTCACTATTGGCAGTAATGTGCAGCACAGTATGAGGATCATTACCCTGCTGAAAAAAACAATAGAAAACATCACAGAAATTCTTATAGTTTCCATTAAACCATTACAAAATTCCTTTTTGTTTTGGGCATTATTCCAATAGGAATTATTGTTGTTCTATTGGTTGCCATCTGCCAGATTACATGCCACCAATAGAATCCATCAAATAGACACCATCATAGTTTACATTAAAACCAAACAAATTCCAATTATAACCCTGAAATCCATAAAATGTTTTATTGTGTTTTGGGAGGGGTTCTATTGTTTGTTTTTTTCAGCAGGCAAGATTATAATGGCATAACTACTTTTACATATTACTGCATTTCACAGAAAATATTTGTTTATTTATTATAAATAAAGAACTGTATTTCTTATTTTTCAAAATTATACCGGTTTCACGGTACAAGACGGTATTTTTTTTTCATTTATGACCGGGTGTTAACCATATTTTCTGATTGAGAGAGGAAATACTGCAGTTTATTGACTTAGAATGCCATATTTTACTGTCATGATGAGTGACTATTGTCAAAAAAATCCAAACTAAATAGTGACTAAACACGACCCCCTTTAAAACATGTTAACCAGGAGTCACTCTCATAATCGCGGCATCGTCTGATAAAATAAACATGCATCTACACTAAAGAGCGGCTGTTTTGGCTATATTACTTTTTTGTCTCATGTAGTGCACTGCCTGCGTCTGAGTAACAAACAACAAACAAAAAAGTGCATGTGATTTTAACAGATGAACTACGCTCATATTTATAAATCCAAACATTCAGTAAGTGACAGGTGCTAGGAAACACTGTTTTGTAGTCATTTATTGACGAGTCGGCTGCGGCGCGGCCAACTGAATGCACTGCTAAACGGACAGATGCAGAGAGAGGTGACACTTCTCCGGGAAAGTCAGACCTTGTGTTCGTGGGACAGCACTGGTGAAATCTTTCAACTGAACCATAGCTAAGGTTTATCCAAAAAAGTCGATAGGTTTGTCAGTATGAATATTCTATGGGAAAAAAATCTGTTAAGGGTCTGAAAGTTGTTAAATCTAGTGCTAAAGTCAAGATGTGTGTGTGTGAGAGGGGGAGCTGATGGCAGGGGGGCAGGTGGATATTGTGGCGGCCCATGTGGTATTGTGGACTGAGTTCTTCGCTGTGCAATCACGTTCTGTTCGTTCTACAGCTTATTTTCTGACTTTCATGCTTAGTAACACACTACAGATGTTCCTCACACCAGTGCAAAACACCTTTCAAACGTGTCGTTGTTCCGAACTTGGTTAAGGACATATACGGTATTTTCAAAATTTCATAGCATAAAAAAAATAAATAAACGGTATTCGGTTGAACCGGTATAACCGCCAGCACTATATATAAAGTATCTCACAGAAGTGAGTATACCCCTCACATTTTTGTAAATATTTTCTTATATCTTTTCATGTGACAACACTGAAAAAATTACACTTTGCTACAATGTAAAGTAGAGAGTGTACAGCTTGTATAACAGTGTAAATTTGCTGTCCTCTCAAAATAACTAAACACACAGCCATTAATGTCTAAACCAATGGCCACAAAAGTGAGTACACCCCTAAATAAAAATGTCCAAATTGGGCCCAAAGTTTCAATATTTTGTGTGGCCACCATTATTTTCCAGCACTGCTTTAACCCTCTTGGGCATGGAGTTCACCAGAGCTTTACAGGTTGCCACTGGAGTCTTCTTCCACTCCTCCATGACGACATCAATGAGCTGGTGGATGTTAGAGACCTTGAAATGCTCAATAGGCTTTAGGTCTTGGAGACATGCTTGGCCAATCCATCAAATTTACCCTCAGCTTCTTTAGCAAGGCAATGGTCATCTTGGAGGTGTGTTTGGGATCATTATCATGTTGGAATACTGCCCTACGGCCCAGTCTCCGAAGAGAGGGGATCATGCTCTGCTTCAGTATGTAACAGTAGTACATGTTGGCATTCATGGTTCCCTCATTGAACTGTAGCTCCCCAGTGCCGGCAGCATTCATGCAGCCCCAGACCATGACACTCTCACCACTATGCTTGACTGTAGGCAAGACACATTTGTCTTTGTACTCCTCACCTGGTTGCCACACACACTTGACACCATCTGAACCAAGTAAGTTTATCTTGGTCTCATCAGACCTCAGGACATGGTTCCAGTAATCCATGTCCTTAGTCTGCTTAGGACATGAATTACATGGATTACTTAGTCTAATGATGCTTTCTTGTGCATCATCTTTAGAAGAGGCTTCCTTCTGGGATGACAGCCATGCAGACCAATTTGATGCAGTGTGCGGTGAATGCTCTGAGCACTGACAGGCTGACCCCCAACCCCTTCAACCTCTGCAGCAATGCTGGCAGCACTCATACGTCTATTTCCAAAACACAACCTCTGGATATGACGCTGAGAACATGCACTCAACTTCTTTGGTAGACCATGGCGAGGCCTGTTCTGAGTGGAACCTGTACTGTTAAACCGCTGTATGGTCTTGGCAACCGTGCTGCAGCTCAGTTTCAGGGTCTTGGCAATCTTCTTATAGCCTACGCCATTTTTATGTAGAGCAACAATTCTTTTTTTCAGATCCTCAGAGAGTTCTTCACACCTGAGATCTTGTAACACTAATGAGTCACATGACACCGGGGAGAAAAAATGGCCTAATTGGGGCCCAATTTCGACATTTTCCACTTTAGGGGTGTATCACTTTTGTGGCCAGCGGTTTGACATTAATGGCTGTGTGTTGAGTTAACAACAAATTTACACTGTTATACAAGCTGCACACTCACTACTTTACATTGTAGCAAAGTGTCAATTTCTTCAGTGGTGTCACATGAAAAGATATAATAAAATATTTACAAAAATTGAGGGTGTATAATAATGCTGGGCGGTATACCGGTTCTTACCGAATACCGGTGTTTATTTTTGTAATGATATGAATTTTTAAAATACCGCAAAAAAGTATGTCGCTTAAACAACGTTCGGAAACGCAACACTGTTTGAAAGGGGTCCCTTTTCACGGTTGCACTGTGGTGAGGGAACAGCTGTATGTGTTACTAAGCGTGAAAGTTCTGAAACTGAAGCTGTAGAACTAATATAACTTTATGACACAGAAGAACTCATCCACAATGACCACCACAAATATCCACCGCCCCCCTGCCATCAGCTCCCACGTCTCACACACACACAAGCACGACTTTAGCACTAGATTTAGCAACTTTCAGACCCTTTTAGCGATTTTTTTACCATAGAATATTCATACTGACAAACCAAGCGACTTTATTGTATAAACCTTAGCTATGGTTCAGTTAGAAGATTTCGCCAGTGCTGTCCCGTGAACACGAGATCTGACTTTCCCGGAGAAGGCCAAGACCCGCCCATCGCCATCTTTAGTGTAGATGTATGTTGATTTTATCAGACGATGCCGTGGTTATAAATGAGAGTGACCTCTGGTTAACATGTATTAAAAGGGGTTGTATTTAGTCACTATTTAGTGTGGTATTTCTTGACAATATTCACTCATCATGACAGTAAAATGGGCATTCTAAGTTAATATACTGCAGTATTTCCTCTCTCAATCAGTAGGAAATATGGTTAACACCCGGTCATGCAGGAAAAAAAAAATACCGTCATGTACCGTGAAACCGGAATAATTTTCAAAAATACCATGATATAAATTTTTGGACATACCGCCCAGCACTAGGTGTACCTCCTTCTGTGAGATACTGTATATTCATTTAAAAACTTTTCAAACTGACGCGTTTTGCTTTATAAGCTAACCTGTGCTATTTGTACCCATATCAAAGGATTATTAAACCATGTGACTGAGAGGAGGAGAGATATTGAGAAACTATATTTTATGGGTCTATGTCAGTAACGCCTTTCTAACCTTCTTTTGTTGAGAAATGTACAATGAATGCCAAAATGAAATAACCGGACAATCTCAAACTAATTTGCGTACTTAACAGCTCAGTTTTTTTTTGTGTCGACAGTTATTAAAAACGTTAGCTCTGGTAAAGAAAAATTAACCAATTTTTTTCCACCCCCCCATTTTCGAAACAGTTCCGTTCAGCGATGAGGGGTGAGAAAAGAAACCTCGTTAAGGGAGGACGAGCTCCCTTCTGATATCAACAAATATCATAGAACGGGATATTACGGAATAGTCTTTTTGAATCGTCCTGCCGCTGCGCTGATAATTACCAAGTAATTATGTGAAGTAGCGATATTGAATATTGATTGCCAAAACAGATGTAAAAAGCTGTCATTCAAACAGGTATATATATAACAGTTTGGGAAAGCAGCCTAAGCGTCAGAGGCTACAGAGTTGGCCTTAATGAAAAATGCGCAAACGGGGGCCCAAGGGGGCTCTCTTTTAACACATACTTTTAAGAAGGGATGTATGTTTGCTTCAAGTGATAGGCCAGGAAAGTTAAATTATATTATATTGCTGTATGTATGTCGTTTTCTTTATGTTTTCTGACCAAAAGCAACCAAAAAGCCATTTTAAAATGGTTAAGCAAATAATAATCACGGCAGGGATCCAGACCAATACATTAGTGTGCCGCTCTAGTTTAAAACCCACGAGCCGCCCTGGAGAGCAGGTTTGTCAGTCTGCGGGTTGAAAGCACCCCATAAAGTGATAATTGGCCCTGGAATGGAAATCTTTTACGGAAATCCACGAATTTGTTTTAAATCCTGACTAATCTAAATCGCAAATAACAACAAAAACAATCAAATCAAAAACTGCCCGTGCAGATCATGATTAAAAGGCAGTGGTTGCCTATAATTTCAAATGGCTAGATATTTTTGTTTAAAGCCAGTTTGCTTGTTATAAAGCAAATAGCCAATAAATAAATTTGCTTAAATATCAGTATCAGAATCCAATTTGCTAGTTAAAAAAAAGAAAAGAAACTCTTAACTTTTATAAAGAATATCTCTTTGGATTTGAGACTTTAGTCTTTGCAACTTTACAGATCTTCTTTATGCAACAAGAGCTTGTAACACTCCAAAGAGAAAGGAAAAATTTAAATTGCATCATATGACCCCCTTTAATATCTGTTGATTTATCTGAACTACCTTTTTAGTGATTGTTTATTGGTTTATTGGTTGTACTTGGTTACTTTTCTGTTATTAGAGTTCAGTGGTGCTTTACTAGTGCTTAAACTCTGGGTTAGGGGATTATTCACATCACTAACCCAGAGCATTAAAACTTCACAGCATAACCTGTCTTGTATCATTTTTGCTTCTGACATGTATTATACCTCATATCATGTGGTTTTTTTAAGGAGTGATGAGTGAGTGCTTTTCTAAACAATAATTGAAAAGTCACCAATCAGATGACTTTAAAAAAATCCCCCAGACTCTTACTAAAAAGAGGCCATGCAAACTTAAGGATGTCTTAGGTGTGGGCTCATTTAACTGGACCAACTCCTTAGCAACACGCTTACAACCACACAGAACACTTTAGTAACTGTATCAGAATATACAAATGGGGGGAAAAAAATATTTTTTGTTGTTGTTTTCTATTTTTACTTCATTAGGTAAAATGGTCCAGAGAAAACTATCACCACAATCTCAGCTCACCCTATTCTCTTCGCCTGGCATCTGCAGATGCAGCAGGGAAGATTATTGTGTGGGATGTGGTGAGTGGTATGGCACACTGTGAAATCCAGGAACACACCAAACCTATTCAGGGTAAGAACCCTATTTACTAAGCTTGTGTTAAAATAAACTCTGTGCTCTGAGTAAAATAAACCTTTATTTAGACCGCCAGTCAAAATTAGTGAATTGTATTTATCATGAACTTTAGAAATTACTTCTGTAGACAGATATAAATTGTCTACATATGGACTTTTTACATCAATTTATATATCAAATAGTATATATGCATCTGTTTAAATAACAATGGCAGTTATGAATTTATAAGAAAGTAGCTACACACACAAGAGACATTCTTTTTTTTTTTTTTTTAATATTTGTTCAGTTAATATATTGCTCTCTCAGTTGTGCAATACAGTATTAGTAGGACCAGCGCACTACCTGCGGCACTTGGCCTGTGTCCTCTTGGCTATGGCCAAAATAAAGGCATATCACACTCTTGCTCATTTCATATTGCTGATATTGCAGAGCTTATATATTATGGTCTTTTGCATAATGAAAGTGAAGCTTGCTATAGGACCATTTAGATATTTTGCATTGTGATGTTATTTTGATTAATTAACTGTTAATCAAGCACATCTTCAACTGAAATTCTCATTACCATCCGTTTAGATGTTTTGCATTGTGACCTTGTTTTAATTACGAATTAAGCACGTTCAGCCCAAATTCCCATTACCATAAAACTTTTTTTTTTTAATAGTCATGATTTCCATTTTCGTGGTGATTTTCATTAAATAATCATTACTGTAATACAGTAATTATTTACTTGCATTACATCAAAAAATACTGTAAGGCAATTATAAATATATTTTAATATAAATTTGTAATTTGTTAAAGGCATTGCAGTATAAACTACCTTAGTAACATATGGGGCCAAGCCTTTAGTTTACTTTATTATTATTATTTCCAAATTGGAGTCAGTGGCAGCCCTATGACGGGAACAGGAAAATGATTAAATTTGGCACACTTGTAGTGATGGTCGTAAATGGTGATCTGACCAACTTTGGGGTCTCTAGGACCAACTCTAAAGTGCCATCACCAGTTCAAAAATTCAACTTTGAAATAGTAATAACTAGGGATGCACCAATACCAAGCTCCTGTACTCATACTCGTAAAAATGGCCCGATACCAAACGCCTATACCACACAGCATGTGATAAGTGCCATATTCAGACAAAGAAACACCGGCAACAGACAGCAGAATGGAGTTATTAGAGATTAAAGATGCCTACGAAGTATATGTATGCAATGAATATAAAACATTCTGTATTAATGCCTGTATAGATGATTTGCGCCAGCTGGCAAGCAAATCACGCTGAGTGGATTGAGCATGCGGCATGCGCAAGCTTGTCGAGTGAATATCCCTTTCTCACAGACATCACTGGAAAGTTTGTAGTTCGGTCGGATATGTCAAAAAGAAGTAAGTAAAACGATGCACAAGTTACTTAATGGTAGGGAGGGAGGGAGGGAGAGAACGGGAAGTCGTTGTGTGATATTTATTGATGTTCGCTCACTTAGCATGCCTCATTTGGATTAAAACTAAATCGTAAATATAAGAATTTATAGGGGCATTCACTATAAATGTCATTTTATTTTTACCCTTAAGCGTACACTACATTCTGGCGAAAAGTGACACACTAACAGGCCTGTGTGAAGTAGGCTGTGCTGTACTGGTCCTCTATTGGAACCAGTAAAACGTCGTCCCACGTTGCGCGTGTTTGCTGGCTTCCTGAGTGTTCGATAAACGGAGTGGTTTGGAAAATAAATCGCTGCCCGTTTCAGTGAAAAAAAACACGGGACTTCTAGTGCTGAACAATTCACAGGTAGGAGATTTCTAGCGATTGGTTCCCTGCATTGTTTACAGCAAATCACGTGAGTAAGGACAAGCCACTGCAATGGCAGCTCTAATGCTATTAAATTAAAGAGATGTAACAAAAACTTGTAAAATACATTTTAATGGGCATAATTAAGTGTGAAAATAACAGAAGGATATACAGTGAAACCAAAAATTATTCAGAGACCAAAAATCATTTTTGATATTTTTTTTACTAGTGGGTGTAGGACACTATAGTTCATTTATGTAAAGTGAGGATAGCAAAATAAACTAAACTGTGATATATTATACCCAAAATTTCTTCATCCGTGGACTACCAGTAAAATTGATTCAAATTTGGGACCAAAAATTATTCAGACCGAGGCTGGGGGAAAAAAAACTGAAGTTCAGGTTTGCATGAACCTGGTTGACAGCATGCCCAGGAGACTATATGCTGTCATTAAGGCTAAGGGTCACCCGACAAAGTATTGATAGTTGTGTAAATATTGACAGCTGTATGAATAATTTTTGGTTTATTGTAATCCATTACATACCTTTCTATCAAAGTTATCTGACATTATCAAGCTGAATTTGTTCTGACACCGTTTAACTCTTGAGTTCTTGTCATATTTTATTACCATTTTCTATACTATAGCGAATAAACTGTGATAATGTGAGAAATGTTGAAGGTGTCTGAATACATTTTGGTTCGACTGTATCTATTTGATAAGTTAAGTTAACCAACTAATATTATACATACTCTTTTGGTTTCTGTACCCAATATTTAAAAAATTTACAAATGCAATGAAAATATTGGTATCGGTACTCGGTATCGGCAAGTACCAAAAATAAAAGTATCGGTATCAGGCGAGTACTGGAAAAAAGTGGTATCGGTGCATCCCTAGCGAATAACTCGTTAAACCACCGTACTCTAGACAAATGTAACTTGAGACACCTGATCTTTCAATGTTGATCCATTCGTTAGCTAGTTAAAACTCTGCCCATTACAGTAGCAGCCATTTTTAAAAGTACAGTATTCCGTTTTTTCCACACTCTCTTCAAAAGCGAACTTAGTGGCTTAGCCCCCCCCCCCCCGTATTGATGATAGCAGCTACGTTAGGGTCTATATATATTTGGGAAATGACACAATTTTCATAATTTCGGCTTTGTATGCCACCAGAACAGAATTAAAAATAGAACAATCAAGATGAAATTGAAGTGCAGGCTTTAAGCTTTCATTCAAGGGGTAGAACAAAAATATAACAAAATACTTAGGAATTACAACCATTTTTATACACAGCCACCCCATTTTCAGGGGCTCAAACGTAATTGGACAAATAATTATAATCATAAATAAAATGTTCATTTTTAATGTTTTGTTGAGAATCCTTTGTAGGCAATGACTGTCTTAAGTCTGGAACTCATGGACATCACTAAAGACTGGGTTTCCTCCTTTGTGATGCTTTGCCAGGCCTTTACTGCAGCTGACTTCAGTTGTTTGTGGGTCTTTCTGCCTTTCGTTTTGTTTTCAGCAAGTGAAATGCATGCTCAATAGGGTTGAGATCAGGAGATTGACTTGGCAATTGCAGAATATTCCACTATTTTACCTTCAAAAACTCCAGGGTTGCTTTTGCTGTATGTTTTGGGTCATTGTCCATTTGTACTATGAAGCACCGTCCAATCAACTTTGCTGCATTTGGCTGAATCTGGGCAAGCAGTACATTCCTATACACTTCAGAATTCATGCGGCTAATTCTGTTCTCTGTCACATCATCAAAAAACACCAGTAACCCAGTTCCACTGGAAGCCATACATGCTCATGCCATTACACTGCCTCCACCATGTTTCACAGATGATGTTGTATGCTTTGGATCATGAGCTGTTCCAAGCCTTCTCCATACTTTTTTCTTCCTGTCATTCAGCCATCCAAAGAATGCTTTCCAGAAGAGGTCTGGCTTTTTTAGATTTTTTTTTTTTTTTGCCAAAGTCTAATCTGGCCTTGTTTGCACCTAGTGGTGAACCCTCTGTATTTGCTCTCATGAAGTCTTCTCTTGATTGTAAATTTTTACAGTGACACGCCTACCTCCTGGAGAGTGTTCTTCTCTTGGCTGGTATGTTGTGAAAGGGTTCTTCTTTACCATGGAGAGGATTCTCTGATCATCCACCACTGTTGTCCTCCGTGGACGTCCAAGCCTTTTTATGTTGCTGAGCTCACCAATGCGTTCTTTTTTTCTCAGAATGTACCAAACTGTTGATTTGGCCACTCTTAATGTTCCTGCTATCTCTGTAATGGATCTGTTTTGTTTTTGAAGCCTAACAATTCTGTTTCACCTGCATAGATGGGGTCACAGCAACAGCTTCCAAATGCGAATGGCACACTTAGAATCAACTCCAGAACTTTTATCAGCTTAATTGATGTAGATATAACAAATGAGTAGCCCACATCTGTCCATGAAATGGCTTTTTAGTCAACTGTGCAATTACTTATGGTCCCTTAAAAAAGGGGGGAGGTACATATTAAAGAGCTGTAATTCCTTAACCTTTCCTCAAATTGTGATGATAATTAAAGCTGAGAGTGTGCACTTCAAGCTCATATTCATTATATAATTGTAACTTAAATATATTTTGGTCAACAGCTAAAAAAAAAAACTGGTGTCTGTGTCAAATATACTGTGTGGAGTGTGTGTGTGGTGTGTGCTTGGTGTGTGTATTACACAAAAAAATGTTGATGTTTTCCTTGATAGTGTGAATTTTTTAATTGATATTGATACTTGTGTATGTTGATACCTTGCATCAGATATGGACTGGCTGTGGACTCAGGATGCTTCTCGTGATCTTCTTCTGGCTGTTCACCCTCCCAACTATATTGTTCTGTGGAATGGAGACACTGGCACCAAGCTGTGGAAGAAGAGCTATGCTGAGAACATCCTGTCTTTCTCCTTTGACCTCTTTGAGCCCTCCAATCTGGCATGTAGGTATTCTATCATATTGTATTCATAATAGTACTTAGGGATGCACAGATATGGTTGCTGGAAGTGATATTTAAATTGCGAACAAATCTTTTGAATTTGGTCTTTTTCTTTGATTTGTTTAAAGTGATTCACACAGCTGGGACACTTTGCTTAAATCAATAAATCTAACAAAAATTATTATGTTAAACATTATGTGATGTTCCACTTAGTCTAACTGTACTGTACTGAACATTGCTGTACAGTACAAAATGGTATTGTGCATCACTAATAAAAGTTATTAGTATGGTGCATAATATATGGTGTAATGTAGTTTAATGAAGTAAATACCAATTTACTAAACTGTTTCTCAAATTTTTGCTATTTGTTCTTTTCTATGTCATAGTGCTAACCAGCGAGGGTATAGTGTTCATCACCGATTTCTCACACTCTAAACCGCCGGGAAGTGGAGGTAAGAAGGTTTATATCGCCAGTCCTCATTCCAGCCCTGCCCATAGCAAACCTGCTGCGGCTCAACCTACCGGTGCCAAAAAGGCCCTCAATAAGGTCAAAGTGCTCATCACCAATGAGAAACCCACGTAAGTTTAGCACAACCCAGAAGCACTACAGGATGTTTGACATTACATTATCATTGTTGTTGTTGTTTTTTTATGTGTGGAAAAACTGAATAATCCATGTAAAAATAATAGAAAATTTAAAATGTCCTGGAAAATCCTGTTCTCCTAGGGGGAAAAAACAATGTTTTGTTTTTCTTTAACCAAGAAGTAAAAGTTTACCTCATTAAATAGCGGAAAGTGCAATGTTCAAGGATGCAGAGTTTTGAAGATTGAGCATAGGTGGAAATCCTGGGGGGGGTTGGGGGGGACAGGACTCCCCCATCTGAGGGTTGTCTCCCTAAAAATATGATTAAAAACCACACTGTGTATTGTAAATAACAATGTTTTATACTTTAAATAATTGTGTAAGTAGTAAAACAACACAAACGCAAATGGGGCAAAAATGCGTTTTAAGTTTAAAACCATTTAGAGTCCCCCCCTCCCTTGCCTCACAGTGCTTTGGTCAAAACTGCTGCTTTCCACTTTTACATCACCATACACACACACACACACACACACACACACACACACACGCACACACAAGTCTGATGAGAGAGAACAAATTCAATAGTTGTGGAACTCCAGTAAGTAAGGCTGTCGAGGGTATTTTATTCACTTAAACATTGGATGAAGTGATTATTTTCTCTTTAAAACAGATGATGCCAATGTATTTTCCGACAAGTCCGCTATGTTAGCAATAATAACGTTACCTGCTTGACGGATAGTAATGTCTACAACGGACACGACTGCTGTTCAGGTGCGACCACAACAGCTTGAAGTTGTCTAATTTGGCATGGTCTACCTGCTACACTAATAGTAGTAAGGCTTTCCTCTGTGTATACATTTCCTTACAAGTACAATTTTATTTTTTGTGTCCCCTTTAAAAATTGCTTTTGAGAAATTTTATGTCTATTGTCCCCCTGCCCACCCCCAAAACTGTTAGACGAAATTGACCCCCTGAGTGTGAGAGGAGTCTCTTGTATTGTTGACCAACATCAGTAGTTATGGTTATTATTAAGAAAATCATTTTATTTTTAAATGCACGTTTTGAACGAATTGTAGTGCACCATTTGCATGTTGAACCATGGCCATAGGCCGTTGGATTGAAGTGGCGCTGCCACCAGGACGATGTTCAGTGTATGACATCAAAGTACCGCAAGAGCAATTCAAAAGCATATGGCTCCCTTGAATTAGCTCTTGCTGTCCTTTGAGTCACACACGATCTTTCTGATGGTGAGGATCCGCCTTCAGCTAACAAGCCTAATGATCAATGGACATTCATAAAACCATTCTCACTCCTGAATGAATCAGCCTTGACCCGGAATGAATGAAAATGACTCGATGACTTAATCATTAAGACATTCACCACCACCTACTGGCAGTTTTAGTTTAATTTAGAGTATCATTAATAAATAATCATAATAATAAATATTATTCATAATAATATCAAATTTATAATATAAGTATAAAGGTATGGTTCACTCACCCAAAAAATTTCAATTGTGTATCATGTACCACCCGCAGGGACAAAAGGTTATAGGTATACATTTTATCAAACAAAAAGAATTCTTGCTGAAGATACTTTTTGTCCTGTTGATGCTTTACACCACACTGACTTAAATGTCGTTGGGTATTTTCACAGGCAAATTTATTTTGCAATTAATTAGGTTGATTAATCGCCACATCATGTAATTAATTAGATTTAAAAATTGTATTGCTTTACAGCCCTAATATATACTTATAATTAATATTAATTAATTGAAATAAATGTAACTTTATTCAAAGCAATGTGAAGTACTGTACTATTAGACAAGGGCATTGAATGCTAGAGTACACGACCGTAATGACGAAAAAAAATGCTTTTTTACCTTCCGGTCAAATATGCGCTGCAAAGCTGTTCCAATCAGCCATTGCACGGGTTTTGCCAGTAGTGGAATCGTGCAATGTAATCAGGATGACTGGAGTAAAGAGATGGGGGAAAGTTAGCGAGGGGGAAAGGATTACAAAAAAACTAGAAGCAGCTCATGATGAGGGCAACAACACTGCGTGCTATAGCGACGGAAATGCAGTATTGCCCTTAAAAGTAAGTGAATGGGGCAAAACTGAATTGCTTTGAATGAATAGGGTGACCCAATGGTTTAAGGACCATTAATAAGAGATATTAATAATCTCTAAATGAATCAGCATTTGATATGAGATGTTGAAATATCCAAAGAAAATATAGAACGATTTATAATAAAAATTTCTATAAAATTTTTTTGAACTTGATGGCGGTCTGATTAAAACACTGGAAAAAATAACACCAGTCCTTTGCTCCTTGTTTATCCATGGGATGAAGACAGCATACACTTTAACCATCAATGAAATGAGTGCACACAAATCAAAGGGGCAGGACTACTAGGATGGACATGATGAACAGGATGCACAGGACAAACAGGATGTTTTTAAGTCATTAACGCATCCTAAGGGAAGGACTCAAAGGACATGGTTGGGTGTCCATTCAAACACCCACACCTCACCAATGCAAAAGGGACAAAGGAAGGAAGTAAGGTCTATTTATAGACCTTAAACATGGGTAATGTGGGTAATGTAGTGCAGCATATATGGAAATGTAGTTTACTAGGAATTGTGGGAGATGTAGTACAAAGGGAAAAAAAAGAAAGAAAAAAACTAAGTCAAATTCACAACAGCCGCCCCCAAATACAGACATGTATTTGCTATTATTCATCAATTTGGGATAATGGAATCAACTTAGCAACTGGGCGTACGTAAGTTTTTCCATTAATAGCAATCTCAGCTACTCTCACACATCCATCCTGACAAGGTAAAAGACGTACTTCCCTACCAATGGGCCATGATGCTCTTGGAAGTTGAGAATCAATAACTAACACAACAGCAGAGTCATTTAGATTAGGATTTTCTCTATTCCATTTTTGACGGAGCTGCTGACCTGGCAAATAATGTTGAATAAAGGCTGTCCAAAACTGGTCAGCAAGGACCTGACTGTGGCGCCAAGATCTACGGCCAAAGAGCTAAGTGTTAACATAAATAACCTGGGGTAGAGAAGAGTCTCGCCGCCCCATGAGGAGGAGATTTGGGGTGATAGGATCGAGGTCTGCAATGTTAGAAGTGGCGTAACCAAGTGGCTTAGAATTTAACACTCCTTCAACTTCTGTCAGAACTGTCTGTAGAACTTCTTCTGATACTGTTTGACTGCCAAGTACCACATGCAGAGCTGCTTTAACAGAGCAAATCTCTCGTTCCCATGAGTCTCAAAAATGAGGAGCTTGGGGAGGATTACATTTGAATTTGATCTGCTGATTTTCCAGTTTAACTTGTAACTCAGTGGTAAGGTTCTGGAAAGCTTCCTTCAATTGTCTTGCAGATCCACGAAAATTACTTCCTTGGTCACAAAGGATCTCATGCGGCTGACCTCTCCTGGATATAAAACGGCGTAGGGCCATTAGGAAGCTGTCCACATCTAAACTGGTTAACAAATCAAGATGCAGATATCGAGTAGTCTGGCACTTAAACAGAATGCCCCATCTCTTTTCTGTTCTACGACCAATCTTGACATGGAAAGGGCCAAAATAATCCTGGTGGACCAAAAGGGAGGTTTGAACAACTGGAGCTTAGAGAGTTGAAGATCTGACATTTGAGGGATAGATGGTTTAGCTTTCCACTTCCTACATTCCAAATAAGACAACTGATGTTTCTCCCTCTAATTATCCAATAATTACGGCAAAGTTCTAAGAAAACTCTCGCTGGACCAGCATGGAAAAGTTTCTTATCACAGTCCTTGATGATTAAACTAGATAATGGATGCTTGGTTCATCCAGTCATCCTTGACTCCATTTCAGGTTCCATGTCCTCTACTCGTCTGAGCCTGCCACCCACTACAATAAGTCCCGTTTCTTCTCTGAATTCAAGGAAAAGGGTAAGGAGACAATGTTGAAATTCAATAGGCTTTCCTTCCTTTAAACACTGGTACTGGAGGGGAAACTTTGTTGCTGGGCTTGTTTTAAAAGAAGGGTTTGAATGACTGAGGGGTCACAAGAGTCTGGACTATGTTGTCGCAATAACTCAGTTGTGGCAGACTTTAACTCTGGCCATGACTGGAAACAGGAAGGGTCTGGGAGTACAAGATCGTCCAGTTGTGTTAACCCACAAGAAAAGGTACATTTCGGAGAAAGGTTTTCAGAGCTCAGGATCAGGACTAGCAGATCTGGACACTGGACACAGTCCACTGATGTGGAGGAAATTTGAAAAATGATGGACCTTGTCTCCATATATGATCAGGTTTGGCCAGCTCAACAAGCGTTCTGCCTCTAGTAATGTCATCTGCTGGATTCTGTGCAGAAGGAATATATCTCCAAGAAGAGAGATCAGTGAGTTCCAAGATTTCAGTGACTCGATTGGCTACGAAAACTTTATAACGGCAGGAGAGAGAATGCAGCCAAGACAAAACAGTTGTTAAGTCAGACCATAAGAAAATATCGGTCAAGGGAAGAGTAAATTCCTTTTGCAAGAGTTTGGAGAGCTGTGCACCTGTTAGAGCAGCGCAAAGTTCCAGGCGAGGGATGGAAATTTGCCTTTTTGGGGCAACTCGAGATCTTGCCATGATAAAGGAAGTATGTACCACGCTCTTGTCCGTTTCCATTCGCAAATAGGCTACTGACCCATATGCGCTCTCTGAAACATCGCAAAAAATATGCAGCTCTCTGGATACAATTTGCTCGGAAGGAAACAGCGGGGAATCTGTATCAATGACAGATCAGGTAGCTCAGTTTCCCAAGCCTTCCAGGCCTGTTGGATAGGGACTTGGCATAAGGGGATCATCCCAACCCCGAGACTCCATCTAGCATTGCTGTACAATGACCTTAGCTCGCATTGTAAAGGGAGTAATATAACCCAACAGGTCATATTGACTAGCGAGAACTTTATAGATATTGTGCATAGTTGTGGCGTTATACTCCACAGTTTGAGATCGATACCCCAATGAATCGGAGGGACAGTGCCAACTCCGACCCAAAGCTCCTTCTTTTGGATCCAAACGGTCTTGACTGATCCAAAGTTCAACACTCTCAGACCTGGCTTCAGAAGGAAGATGTCTCACAACATCAGGCTGGTTACTTGCCCACTGTCTGATTTCAAATCCCCCACTCATCAGTAAGGAACACAAGAGGTTAAGGTGGTTCTTTGCAACTTGCACGTGTGGGAAACTCTAAACAATTATCCGCATAGAACGACTGAAGTACAGAATTCACTATATCTTCATATCCTTCTTGGTAGTCATGGACATGCCTTTGTAAAGCATATTGTAACAAAGTTCGTAGTTCGGGAAGAAGGAGGTGGGAACCGGCAAACATTTAAACAAAACTTTAATAAAATAAACACAAAAGAGCGTGACAGCCCCTCACAGATGACTGCCGCACACAAAACACAAAAATAAAATCCAGGCCTGGTCCTCTCTAGGTGCTTGCACTATGTCACTTCTTTTTATCCTTCCGGTAGAGCCTCCATGGGACCCGAGGATGGTGAGTGGCACAGGTGTCATGCATTATCACTTACTCCACCGGCCTCGCTCCGTTCCCAAGGCTCTCGGCCCTGCCCCACGCGTCACACATTTGTGCGCAACGAACTACATACTGTACCAAATGGCAAAACTTGCCATTCGTAGCCTCTTTGCGCAGTGAGCGGCAGAGAAGCAGCACATTCAGTTGACCGCACCGCAGCCGACTCAATAAATGAGTACAAAACATCGTTTCCAAGCACCTGTCGCTTACTGACTGTTCGGAATTATAAATATGAGCATAGTTCATCTGCCGAATTATGCCTTTTTTTTTTTTTTTTTTGTTACTCAGACGCAGGCAGTGTTGCATGAGACAAAAAAGTAATATAGCTAAAACAACTGCATAGCCGCTCTTTAGGGTAGATGCATGTTGATTTTATCAGACAAAGCCGCGATTATAAATGAGAGTGACTCATTTGATGAGGGGTCGTGTTTAGTCACTATTTAGTTTGGAATTTTATGACAATATTCACTCATCATGACCGTAAAATAGGTCATTCTAAGTCAATATACTGCAGTATTTCCTCTTTTAATCAGTACAAAATATGGTTAACACCTGGTTATGCATGAAAAAAAATACCGTCATGTTCTGTGAAACCGGTATAATTTTGAAAATACCGTGATATAAATTTTTGGTAATACCGCCGAGCATAATGGCCATACAGATATTTTAACTACTGTACGTAATTCTTGGGTATCTGCCTATTAAAGGGCAATACTCACACTGAGTTGGGGTTGCAGGCTGTATGAGCGACTTTTCTGTGCGTGCTGTGGGTGGTCAGTCCACGTGACATCTTTTTTGTGGTTCTCTAATAATCTTTTAACATAAGCAAGTCCCACCTTTTTCTGCTCTCATTCATGCATGTAATTTAGTAAAAAATAAAAGTACAACTGCTTTGCTTCCGAGCCACATATGCAACTTTTAATAATATATAATACGTTCTTATGTCGTCTACATAAACTGGCACAAGCATAATAATGTATTGTGGCCTATTATTCATTGTTCTTTTGTGTCAGTGCCCCATGTCAGGAAGGATCATCAACCTAAGCATCAGCATCATTACTCAGTTTCAAATCCTAAGTAACAGGCAGAACTGTTCTTCAAATAAGCGGGTTATATTGGCAGACTGTGGAGTTTTAAAAAAGGTATTCTTGCAATTGGTGATGCATGAAAAATCCACACAGAATGGAATGGTTTAAAGGGATCGTTCACCCAACAATGACAAATTGTGTCAGTTATTACTCACCCCTATGTTGTCTAAATCCTAAGACTTCAAGTCATATTCAGAACACAAATTAAGATATTTTTGATGTAATCTGAGGGCTCTCTGACCCTCCCATAGACAGCAAGTGTCCTTACATGATCAAGCAGGGGCGTTGCACAAATCCCGGGCCCTACAGACCAAACGCGCATTGTATGATAACAAACCAGACTATTCAGTCATATTTTATTTGCAGGATGAACAAGACAACGGGAACAGATAGGATTGACATTGGAGTGTTCTCAGTAAATGCCACTGAAGGTAGCCTAATATTAATGCCATACGTGCTTAAGTCATCATCTCAGACTTTCTTATCATAGTCTGGTATATAGTCTCAATTTTAATTGAGAGAACATTTATTTTTATTACGCTACATTACTTCAAGGCATAAATTAAATCTTAAACATGCCGTTTTAGTTTTGTACATTAACAAAAAGCTCCATTCATAATAAAAGACAAACAAACCTGTGTCACTAGTCAGTGCAATCAACCAAGTTATTCACTATCTGGAGAAAAAAGGCAAAATTAAACAAATGCTATTGCTTACATACTATAGCTTCCTCAAATGTATAGCTTATACTGAAGTTATTCCCCAGTAAATGCCCACTGGCGTGTCTTTTTGCTGGCAAAGTCATTGATGAGGTCTTGAAAGTCCAATTTTTTTGCCAATTGGCTTTCAATGGAGAGAAGAGCAAGACTGTTGAGCCTATCCTGGCACATTGTTGACCTCAAGTAGTTTTTAACAAATTTCAATTTGCTGAAAGCCCGTTCACCACCAGCAACAGTGACGGGTAGGGTGCAGAAAATCCTCAGTGCAATACAGATTTGTCCAAAAATGCTCTGTAGCTGCAGCTTGTATATGTCATTAAGGAGCTGAAGAAGGGACTGATTATGAGGAAATGTGGCCTTATGTATTGCTTTCAGGTGCAGCATTTCATCCTCAAATTCAGCTGTGAGGTCTTTGTGGTATATTCTTGTCAGAGCCCGGCATGTTACTTTTATCTCTTCTTCTGACATATCTGCCAACTTCAGAATCGGTGCAAATGAGGGTAGGTGAGTTGCCACCACTCGTACTGCAGCAATCCGGGCACCCCATCGAGTGTCAGAGAGACGATGAAGAGAGCATCCAGTTTTTTCCTTCAAGATTGCCCATCGCTCTGGACTAGCGCTAAAGAAATTGTATAGGCGATTAACACTGCCAAACAATGTTGAGGCCTCGGGGCATGACTGAGCTGCATGTACACCCACCAAATTGAGGGTATGGGAAGCACAGGGGGAGTACGTAGCAAGTGGGTTTTGTTTTAAAATCTCAGCTTGCACACCTTTCACTTTCCCTGACATGTTGGCTCCATTGTCATAACCCTGTCCCCTACAGTCCTCTAATGGTATGCCCCTGTCCTGCAATACTGCCTGAATCATTTCAGAGATTTCCCTGCCTGTCTTTTTATAAAAGTTTTCAAATAGACAATCTCTCGGTTATCTTCCATACATCACTTTCTACATCTTGATGTACATATCTCAACAATAGCACATTCTGTTCAGTGTGAGAGATGTCTGGTGTTGAGTCACATATCACTGAGAAGTAAATTGCAGCTTCTCTTTCCGCCAGGATAGTGTTCAACACTCTTTTGCCACAGAGCTCAATTAATTCATTCTGCGTCTCAGGACTTAGATAGTGTGTAAACCTTGACCCCTCTTTCTTCTTTTCCCTTACTTTTTCCAGGTGCTCGTGTAAAATGGGATCATAATGTGCCAACAACTCTAAAGTGCCAAGAAAATGCCCATTGTGGACCATCTAAATTTGAATTTTTGCCTCTGAATGCAAGGTTTCGTAATGTTGGGTCACATGCAAAAGCCTCTGTAGAATAAGCCTATTCTTTTCTATTTCTGCCAGTAGTTGTCTTTGAAGGTGACCATCAACTCCAGTTGCTGCCAGTAATGAGTGCTGAAGGCTTTTCCATTTCACTGCTTATGAGGCATGTTTTTCTCATGTTCTGGCAATTTGTTGTACATTCTTTGCCATTTAATGTGTGCTAATTTAACTCCATCCTTGCTGTTCAGAGCACTTCTTGATGGCTTTGTCAGCTCATGAGAGAACAGAAGGCATGGGATGCAATATAGAGCCTCTGCACTCTCACTATGAATAAGCCAGTCTCTTCTGATTTTTTCACGGCCGTTTGCTGACTTTACAAATTCAAGATAAATGGGAAATGGTTTCCCTTCCATATCTTTAGGTGGCATTTTGTTTGTTTTCTCTGTACCTTTACTTGCCAGCCTGCGTACTGTGTCTCTCTGATCATTCGTTAATTTATCTGGCCATAGTCCTGGATCCTCTGACAAAAACTGGTCTGAATTGCTCTGCCTACTTTCCAGTCCCTCTCCATCTCTCATTTGCACACTGTGCTCAGAGCAACACTCATGCTCCCTGCTCTCTTCACTTCCACCATCATCCTCAATCACATCTTCTCTATCTTTATCTACATGAAGGATACATTTGATATTAACCTCTTATCCTAATTATAACCTACTATAATAAAACACACTACGATGTTAGTGTCACTTAACACCTTTCAGTCAGAATGGCTAAACATGGTTTGCTTTCATTTTGAACTATATTAGCTCACCTTGTCTCAAATCCAAGGAAGAAGATCCAGATTCTACTAAATCTGACAAATATAATGTTGTTCATTTGTAAACATTTGTGTACATAATGTAAAAGTTAATTTCAGTAATTCAACTTAAAAGGTGAAACTAATATATTACATAGACTCATTACATGCAAAGTGAGATATTTCAAGCCTTTATTTGTTTTAATGTTAATGATTATTTATGGCTTACAGCTTATGAAAACCTTTTCACATAATCTAATTTTGAATTTGGGGTTTTCCTAAGCTGAAGCAGAAATAATCCTCAACATTAAAAAAAATAAAGGATTGAAATATCTCACTGGCTGTAATGAATCTATATAATATATTAGTTATACCATTATCCCATATCTAATATTAACTATTACTGAAATAAATTAACTTTTGCTCAATATTCAAATTGTTCGCGTTTCACCTGTAGCTACCGATGAGCTAACAAGCTACCTATGACACTGATTAGCCTACTATTGCTAATTTTAGATATTATAGCCTATTAATTTAAAATTAAACATGTTTCAAAATTACGCTATTATAATGGTGTGTTGTATGCAAACAGCATTGTTAGTGTACAGTTTATTTATGTAGCCTTTACCTGAGATTACATGTATAACCAAATTGCCATCTGAAAGTGTATGTTCTGCTCTTTCAATGGGTTGTCTCAGTTAATTTTTAGCACTAACGATCGCAGATTCGCGGGGATATTCAAGCAGTTTAGCACTATAAATTTCGTGTTCTAGTTTGTGCTCACCTTTCTTTGAAAAGAAGTCAGTAACCAATTGTTTCCCCTCATTTTGTTTTCTTAACTTCTCCTGTCTTTCCTTTCTTTTTTGGTGGCCTGATTTGGCTTTCTTTGAGAAAGACATTTCTACAGCGCTCCACCAGATGCTCAACTAACATAAACAAACTGCGTGCAGATGGACTAAACCATTTGGCGCAAGGTTTAGCAAGGGGGGTGGGATCATGAAACCGTCAGTCAATCAACCAAGTTATTCAGCCAATGCACAAAATTTACGTTTCATCTGACATTCATTATGAAATTTAATTAGGAAATGAAAATATCCAGGTAAAATAAAATATATTTCATACTTTTCAAGGGCCCTCTCTTCCTTTGGGGCCCTGATAATCAGTACTGGTTTTACCCCCAGTCTGACGCCCCTGTGATCAAGCTCCAGAAATGTAGCAAGGAGATCTGTAAAAAATCCATGTGACATCAGGGGTTCAACCGTAATTTTACGAAGGTATGCAAATACTTTTTGTGCACAAAAGAAGAAAAAAAATAAACAACTTTTTTCGTTTGCACTTTGATCTGAACGTATCCGCGTGGCACAGTTGACACAGAATAGCATACGTTGACAACACCGCTGTATTGCTCGGAGACACAAAACAGTTCTGCTGTGGCTTTGATTGGAGCTATTTTCATCAGCAAAATTTAGCAAAAACAGTCAATATTGTGTCTAAAATGTAAGTCACTTCATTTTAACTTCTTGTTTATTGAACTACAATTGTATAAAATCACATTGCAATCGTGTAGAAACATTTTGGTCGTGCAATGTTGCGTACCTAAATCATATTATACATTACTTTTTTTCCAACCGAAGTATGCATCTATAACTTTTGTGAGTGCTATTGCACTCATTTGTTTTGATTTATGCAGGAGTCTCTCTCACACATTCACTCAGGCTGCGCAAGCCTCATCTGGCATGACATAAATACATTATCAGTCGCCGTAAGTTCAGTCGCCGTAAGTGTGACGTCAGAACAGACCGGCTCGGAATCGGCAGACTGTAATTCCGGTCCCTAGCCGGTCGATCGGTGCATCTCTAGTATCTCAGTACCCTTGTGAAATGTGGGAGTGTAGAAAACAGCCACTATAACACACTCCTTACACAGACATATTAAAGAACTGATTTTATTAAGTTATGGCCTTCTGGAGCGAGGAATATATTCTTTCTTTCTGTCTGTCTGTCCTCTCTGATATTCAGTCACTCAAACTGTTTGATCCCTCTGATTTATCTTTCTGATCTTCCATCTATTTGCACATTGCTTTGCCCTGTGATGTCAGTGTGAGTGTGTTTATGTGGTTTTATTTTCCATTGATTGTGTCTCAGTGAATGATAGAAGGTCTTAGTGGAGCACCTCTGCTCTCTCTTCCTCTGTTCACTGCTTTCTTATTAGCAGCAGGGTTTCCACAACCCATGCCCTTTTGCCTCCTGGGTCTGATTGATTTAGCTTATTCCCAGCATTGATTTCCATCCTATAAACAAAAAGCAAGCCCCCTTCAGAGCTCATTAGTTCACTATTAGTCCTGCAGCATTTAGATGAAACAAGTAGTGAGAGAGCAACAGTCACAACAACAGGATTTTAAAGGGTGTTTATTATGGATTTTCCCCCATCGTTTTATTTTTCCCCCTAAAGTCCAGTTGTAGTCAAGTTTTTACACCAAACTTAATAATTTTGTTTTTCATGACTGTTTACCACTCTTTTTGGGATATACAAAGTCCTCACGTTATGCATAGTATGGTGTGCCATTTTATCATGTGTTTTCTCCATTGCCCCAAATAAAGGGTGGTGGAAGAATTGTTTTTTTTGTATGTGTCTTATACTAAGTTGTGTGCAGGAACACAAAGACGATGAATAAAGAAAATCAACTTTATTGAAAGAAGGACAAGCCTGACCAAATTCAGCTACTGCGTTAATGAGAACTGACCTCTTAGAGAAGAAACGCAGGCATATAAACACTAGAGCAAACAAAGAGAACTAATTAAGCAACAGCTGAAAGAAAGGACTAATCAAATGAGTAACCATAGAAATGAAACCGTAAACAGAAACTAAAAACAGAACATAAATGTGATATTACGCCCTCTTGAGAAGGCTTGGGAGAAAGGTGGTTTGGGAGGCAGACAAGGAGTGCACGAAGAGCTGGATAATGGCAGGCAGACGAACGACAGACAAGAGGTGAGCAATGATGGTGGGAGTGGCCAGCTAGGAGTAGGATCCGGGAGACCGGGATGGAGCCGCAGCGATGAGCAGCCAAGGTGGAACGTGGGTGCCAGATGACTGTGGCGACGATAGTACGAGGGAGAACAGAGGTATAGTTGGAGGGAAGGAATAGCCCGACAGAGCTGACCTGGAAGCCCATGGCTATGGCAGAGTGACGACTGACCAAGGTGAACTCGCTACGATGGAGTCTGGAGGAGCCGAAAGGACGACGGTCACAGGTGAAGTGATGGGCTCGGAGGATCGAGGTGGAGCCCATGGGTCAACTCTCCAGGGTTGCTATAAGGGCTGTTTGGCCAGTTGATGGTGGAGCTGAGGGGCTGAAGGGAGACGAGGGAATTGCTGGCTCTAGTGTGGTCGTGCAGGATTTTTGTGACTATATTTGATATTGTTGCTTCATATTTTGCCTTTATTTTTGCACTGTAAATATTTGTATATATTAGGAGTAGATCTGCTGGTATTCAGTAATGCGATATATCATGGTAATGAATATGCACGATATTGTTATCGTGGGCACTTGAAAATACCGTTTTAAGAATATTTTTCCCATCAACTGGACACAATGCACAACACCGCTGTATGCTGTGTGAAAAACGCATGCGCACTCTCAAGTAAACAAACTCGGATAGTGCAACGTGTGAAAGAGAAGACAGCACACATTCACTCTCTTGACAGCAGATGACGCTAAACAACAGAAATGCAGTGTTACCCTGTAAACAAAGCAGCTGCGAACTGTCTAAACTATGTAAGGTGTAATAGGCCTCAGAGTTTTGTATTCGCATGGGTCTATCCGACAGTGGCGTACTTAAATATTTAGATTTAATAGGCTATTTATTGTCAAACTTGTTTTTACATTTTAATCTGGATTACAACATGCTCTAGATATTGTTTGAAAATGTTTTGATTTTCAATTTTACTTTTTTAATGAAGTAATTTGTAACTGTAACGGAATACATTTTAAAAATAACCCTCCAACCCTGAAAGTGATTAAGTGTTCAAAATACTCATTGCTACAAATATCTGTACAAAAAACAATCTGTAATGTTCTCTTTAGGCTGCATTCAACAACATCTTTATAATCAAATATAATAAACTGTACAGTCATGGTCAGAATTATTGGCACCCTAAGTAAATATGATCAATGAAGGTTGTGAAAATAAATCTGTATTGTTTATACTTTTGATCTTTAAAAACAAAAATATCACCTTTGCAACCAGTAAAACAAATGAAGTGGGAGAAAGATAAAATCACAGTTTGAATAAATTGTTTCTCTACATTTCGGACACAATTTATAAGCACACCGAATTTCTGATGGAAATATTCGGTAGTATAGTCCAGTCATATTTACAATGTTTAGCATACCAGAGTTGATACGATACGAGAAATTGGACCAGGCGGATCGTACTGCTTTCACAGGACTATAAATAGAGGCAAGCAAAAGGCTACATTCCTTAAAGCGGTCATATGATGCGATTTAAATTTTTCCTTCTCTTTGGAGTGTTACAAGCTCTTGGTGCATAAAGAAGACTAAAGTCTCAAGACTAAATCTCAAATCCAAGGAGTATCTCTTATAAAAAGTTAAAATTCAACCCAAGCCTACCTCAACGTGCCGTTCTAACATGCCCCCACATGTCTACGTCACTATGTGAGAAGATTTGCATATCACCGCCCATATGTTCACGCAAAGAAGGTGTAACTTTTTTTCTCGCTTCGTCATGCCTAGAGTTTATCCGTGCTGGTCGCTGAGGAAATACATCAACTTTGGGCTGTCGATCGACGGAGCTTCACCGTGAACAGAAGCCTGGGGTTCGTCACATTTGGTGCGCAAGCAGCAGACGCTCTGTCGTCGGAATCCGCCGGGATCGCGTTATCAAGTCCGCCGGCCGTTCCACTCTAGGCCCGCAGTATTCGACACGTGTGCAGTGCATTGTATGGAGGACTGTTTCCTGAACCTGCAGAGTAGCCAACAATGGGTCTGTGCCCACTTTGCCACTGATGATTCAAACGTGAGTTTTAAGCAGAGTAGAGTAGTGCTGTTGTTGTAAATTTCTTACGATCACAAATGCAGACAGGGTTTATGTTTACGCGGCGCGATACGCAACGCAATGCGTAAAAACACAGGATACCATTAGAATAGTGATATTTCCCACTGGAGCAAAAACAATGCTCAGTTGTAAGGGTGGTATGAGTTGTCTGTCGCGGGATGGCATCACAGAGCAGGGGCGTAACATTTCCGTCACACGATTGAGGTATTCAGCCAATCACAATGCACTGGACAGCCGGCCAATCAGTGTACACCTCGCTTTTGAACGATGAGCTTTGTAAAAATCGACGCGTTTCAGAATTGCGGGGCATAGAGGAGCAACAATAAGGTACATTATGTGGAAAATAATGTGATTTTTTAACCTTAAACCACATAAACAAATTTCATTACACCAAAAAATTTTCTATTTAGCAGCATCATATGACCCCTCTAATTATCCATTACAATAAGAATATAGTTAGTTATTAACCAAAGAATATAGTTCTGATGTGCAGCGAAAGATTAAGCTTAACAAAATAGAAAATGGCCTGACTGCTTCTGCTGTAAATCTTACAATAGACAGTGGTTGGATCTTCCATCAGGGCATTGATTCCCTGGAAAAAAAATACAAAAAACAAACAAACACAAAAATGGGTCATTGAACACAAAATTAAGGTTCTGCCATGGACATTCCAGTCCTCTGACCTAAAGCCTATATAAAATTTGTTGGGTGAACTGAAGAGGAGGGTGCACCAATATGGACCTCAGAATTTGAAGGATCTTTGAAGGAATTTTAATGTTTTATGCATTCATTTGATCACCACCATTTTTGATAATAAATTTGTATTCATAAATTCAGAATAATTCAAACAGATAACACAGAATTACTTAAAAAAATTAAAACATTTCATATGGCTATAGTATTGCACAAAAATTAAGAAAATATAAATTTTGTAAATGCAATTGATTAGAGTGATTTTTAGATTTTTAAATATTTTAAATATTTAATTGAACCATTAAAACAGAGTCCAGAACATTGAAACAAACAAAAACAAGAAAAGTAATCCAGACTGTAGATGATGTATGAGCCATATTTACATAAACCATTCAACACATCTTTCTGAGTTTTACCGTACTGCAATTTTTATCTAGAAAGTTTGTGCTGGCGAACTGATTCATTTTTCCTCACAAGCATTAATCAACCTTTTAAATACAATTTTGTTTCCTGGAAGACATATTAAAACCTATTCCTGATTCACAGAAATTGTATTGTTTTTTTGTGCAATATGCATCCTGCGATCAGTGAAGTTTGTCACTCAATCCAATTGGCTATGCAAGAATATTTCCCATTGAACACCTTTGGATAAAGATACATAGTTTTCTGATTTGTGATATATAAATGTACATAACAGCATGTTAGATAAACATTGAAACAGCCAGGATAAATTGATGTTTTAAATGTGACCTGTGTGTGTTTGTGTGCAGGGCTGAAGCAGTGACTCTTAATGATTGTCTCCAGCTGTCATATCTACCATCTAAGAGGAATCACATGTTACTGTTGTACCCCAGAGAAATCCTCATCCTAGACTTGGAGCTCAGTCAGACCGTTGGAGTGGTTGCCATCGAGCGCTCTGGCGTACCCTTTATACAGGTGTGTTATTTATACTGGGAAAAAAAATCGCATATTTTTGCTTATTTAACTGCCTTGTGCCATCTGAACAATTGTTAGAAGATGCGATCCGTACTGAACCGAACACATACAGGGCTCTTGGTACAGAACAAACAATGACACAAATACTGTCAATGCATGTCTTGTCCTATGCAGAACCAAAGTTCAGAACCGCAGTCATTTTTAGAAGAATGTATTGTAGTATATTGTTTTTTTTTTCATGCACCATAAGCACTGTTGTCTTCTTTAACAAATAATCATGCCCCACAAATAGCGTTCCTCAATTCAAGAACATGGAAGATGTGACTAATTTCTCTTCCTGCTGAAAATGAGCAGAAATGCGTAAAGGCACACAGAGACTGCTTGCTTCTGACACCTCATTCCCAGCACTTCTTCAAACAGACAGAAATACTTTCCAGAGATAATGACAAACAGACAGAATAATAACATCACCATGAGTAAGGATGAAGCCTATATGGTTGATATTGTCAACAGACTGTGTGTGGTCACAATTATGAATATGGGACTACTGATATAAACAACTCACATTTTATATGTACAATAAACAGAATAATTGCAACAACAACAACAAAAAAATGGAGATTAGGTTAGCAAGCACAAAGCTTAAATCAGTCAGTCAAATAGGAAGCAATATGTAACCCATGACAAAAACGTCACAAATAGTCAGATAAAAATAAACGATAAATAAAGTACTTTCAAGTGATTCGTTATAAAAGTGTGCATCAAATTTGCTAAACACGGAAGCTTGAACGTGTGTGATCCATTAGAATTGACCTAATTTGTTGTCACGCCTTCAGGCACATTTGAGCATCTTTTTTTTCCTTTTAATGGCATTTGGCAAACACACTTGCAGGTACATACCGCCACCTACTGCATGACCCCTGTGTGACAGCTGACATAAAATAAAGGTACCGATACCATTCAGTTAAAAAAAATCCTTAATCGGCCCTGATAATGATTCTTGAGATAGGCTCGGGACATCCCTACACACATACAAGGGTAACACTTTATTTTGATAGTCCGCTTTAGACATTCTACTAACAGTAAGTAACTTTGCAACTACATGTCAACTAGCAGTCATTAGATTATTAGCAGACTGTCTGCTTAATATCTTCTAACACTTTATTTTGATGGGTCCACAACATACTGACTGTCAACTTATTCTACAAACCCTAAACCTAGCCTAACAGTCTACTCTGAGAGTTAGTAGACATGTAGTTGCAAATTAATGAAAATTAGCTGACATGTAGTTGCAAAGTGTGTGAGTCTCTATGTGGTCAATGTACTGTATGTCTGTGTATGTTTGTTATGAGCATGCACATGCACACACACATCTGACACAGTGCTCATATGTGATGCTCTTGTTTTATCTTTATCATTTTACCATTTCATATTTCCACAGTAAAAGTTGGCATCATTTGTTTACTGGTGTTCAAAATCATTTACACATGTGTATGGTACATGTGGGATACAAATGGCACTTGTTTTTAAGATTGACCTATTTACATGTGATTTCTCAAGCACGTTTGTGTATTAGATAAAGCCAGTGTATCTTCTGATCTGTATTTTTTTTTTGTGCATTAAAATGCATGCATGCACACACACACATTAAGTGTTATAAAGCACTTGTCAGGAGGGCAATTTGCATGACTGATGGTACAGCTGCAAGCAAACATACTCTGTCTAGGCTGACTGTGAGAGCCTGGCATAAGCCAGTAACGCGCACACACAGTAAAAGCTTACAAATTTGCTCTAGTTTCTAATTTTTTCACATCAGTCCACACTCCATACACCATAATGGCAAAGCAAAAAACAGATTTGTAACAACTTAGCAAATTTATTAAAGGAAACCTGAAATACGAACATTCTTAGTTGAAGCACTTTTACAGCCTCAAATCTTTTTGTGTATGATGCGACAAGCTTTGCACATCAACATTTGGCAATGTATCTGCCATTCTTCTCCTTACTACTTCAACTCTCAAGCTCTGACAGGTTGGATGCGGGCTGACAGACATTTTCAGGTTTCTCCAGAAATGTTCAGTTGGGTTCAAGCTAGGGATGTCAATTTTCGATCATTTCCATGATCGATCGTCGTTTGAATTAACGATCAATTAATCGATTAATCGTTAACTTTAATGCAGCAAAATGCGTCTATTGCAGCAGCACGCAGTCACCAGCATGACAGGATGTGCAAAAGCCACTCAAAAAAAAAACTGCTTTCCCGCTTTCTTACCCGAATTAAAGGGGTTTTAGTCTGAATAAAATGCTAGTAGCAGGATCGTAAAATGAATAGATGTGATTATGATCATTTGATAAAATGAAGAGAGCGCGCCATACGTTTGAGATCATTTTACTTTCTTGACTGTTTCCTATCCCGTCACGGAGACCGCTGAACGCGCCTCTTTAAATGGTTACATGGTGCTCGTTACTGTATTTTAAAACACTATTGCAATGTTTTCAACTGACATTATGGCATTTAAAATAAAATTATCCCAAACGTAACTGTGGCGCTTGTGGCTGTGCTGCGCAGTCAGTGAACCTCTTCCATCGGCGCTGCTGCAGCAAAACACACTGTTGCTCACATGAAACATTATCATGTGAGTATTATGACCAGTACTTAATTTGATCCTGCTGGATCCTGTTCCGAAAAATGTCAAATTAAAAATTTTGGGTTCCGGTAGGCCTATTTGTTTTTAAAAATCCGGCATTTACAGTGCATTAGATCGTGACAGTGCATGCGTGCGTGCATACGAGACGGAGCGAGCGCGGGTTTGGCTAGATGTATTTGGAGGTTATTGTACCTCTCTCATTCGGCACAAATCCAAATGTTTCCATATTCGCAATGTATTTGAATGTTAAACTATTATTTATAATGTAAACTAAGCTTGTAAATTCGCATATTGATGGAAAAGATCATCCTCTTCACATGAGCAAAAAAATCCTTGGCATAACAGCAGAGTAGACCGGTATACTACGGTCTATTTAAACTGACCAGTGTAACCTTTTATATGTTTGGTTGACTATTTTATTTTTATAATGAACAGACTGCGATGTAAGTTTGAATTGCTAGAATATGTGGGGTGTGTGCGTGCGCGAGGCGCCGGTGTGATCGAACAGCTGAAACATAAAAAAATCAATTTTTGGAGTAGGCCTAAGATATAATCCGCAAAAGTGTTTACTTTTATTTTTGCACACTCACAATAACATCAAGATTTGTGCTTTTGCTAAATAAAGCAAACAAACAGAATGCGCGTTGTCATCCTTTCCTTTCCGTGAACTTGTTTATGGAGCACCATGCCACACTTCTGTTTTAAATCTGTTAGCTTAATTAAGTCAGATATATTTCGCTTTTTTTTTTTTTTATGAAAACAAATTGTTATTTTTATTTTAGGCCTATTACTTACATAGGCTATACATTTTCCTTAAAGCATCCCATTTTGTCCTAGGGCTTGAAAACCTGTGCCTAGGCTAGTTAGGTCCATGCAGAAACTTGTGAACGATGCTCTTATTGTGGCATCCAAAAACCAAGGTTGTTCGAACTATACCGTGGACTTTGGGGGAGCCCACTTGGTTTTTTTTTTTATAGGGGGGTCGTGCGCTTACAATGACTTACAAAGATACATAACAGCTACAAGTGTATGCACTACTTGCTTTATGCAAGCACTACATAGGATAAATCACTATACAGGATTTACCCTATTATACTTTATCGACACGAATTGATAGGTAACACAAACAGGCACCCACAAATAGTCTATAAACAAAGCATCAGGCTGTCTTTGAGTTCACATGAAAACTTTAAAGTTACTCGTCGTCAGGCTACAGAAGAATACCATAATTCCTCCGTTCAGTTAGACCTAAGACATCGAGAGTCACGCAGACCTATAACAACCCAGCCACAACACATAATTGCGAATAACATGCCTTACCTTAACACAGAATCGACCACAGAGTCCAGTGTTTATATTTTTTCTACGAATCTTTGATTTAACATGTACTAAACATGAGTGGAGTTTACACCGTAGCGCCCCCACAGCTTGTTGCTCATGACAAGAATAGCATGTATATTTATCTTTATTGAAGTGAATTAGGTTGCCGTCATGCATGAATGAATGATATTATTGCAATTTTACACATAATAAACAATGATGATCACATTACACAAAACTTAAATTGCACGTCAAAATAACACAGTCAATATTTTTTGAGACCCCCCAAAATTTCACAAAAGTTTTCAGGGGAGCCCATGTCTTATTAAGGGGAGCCGAGCTCCCCCTAGCTCCCCTGTAGTTCGCACCCTGGGCATCACCGTTTAGTGACATCATTGAATGCTCCGGGAAAACGTGTTGTCAAGTGTCGGTCACGGCGCCTTTTAATTGCGGTTTTGAATCCAGCAATTATTTATTTACAAATTATAAGCTCTGATTATGACAAGTGTTGTATAAGAGCTTTGTTTATTAGAGGAATAATTGTTTAGCTGGAAAATGTTACATCGCGACAATGCTTTTGGATGCCGTTCGAGCCCAAATAGCATACACTTACGCATCTTGGTCTTGGTCGACGAATTTTTTCCACAATTCAATATATGTAGGCATTGTTTTCCCCCCCCCCCTTTTTTTTTCCAAATCCTCCCGTCTACGCCCTCTAATGTCGCAGTTTTTTTTTGATTGCATTCACTTTGTATCACTGTTTTCGCATCTCTTACTGGGTAAACATGCGGAAGGGAAAATTAAAGATTTCTGGGCCATGAATTAAGAATTTGTTCGATGTATTAATTTTTTTTTTTTGTGTCCCTCATTTTTAGTTAACTCATGGGTTATTTAAGGAACAAAATAATGAAAATATGGACAGTGGCCACAAATTAATAAGTCGTAGGAACGAATTGACAAGTTGTAGGAATGAATAGCCTATCCTTCCCCCGCAGTGTCCCACAGCCCTGCAACCTTCACCTAATTGTTTCAAATATGAAAGAATTATCTGGGGAAATGACTTAGTTACTACTTTTCTATTGCTTTCCATGTTGAAGAACTTTGTGTTTTCTATTTTAATGTACTTTTAAAGTTTAAATCACATTAAAAGCTTAATTTGTAATTATGAGTGAATGATGATGCATTTATATACAGTCACCGTCACTCACAGCCGCTCGCACGTGTTTTGTGCATGAGCCGCACGCAGCCCAAATTCCACAACTTAAAGGGTCATATGATGCTTTTTTTAAAGATCATTATTTTGTGTATTTGGTGTACAGAATATGTTGACATGCTTTAATGAAAAAAAAAAACACATTATTTTTCAAATACTGTACATTAATGTAGGTCCTATATGCCCCGCCTCTCTCAAACGCTTCGTTTTTTTTACAAAGTCCCTCCTTCCGACAAGCGGCAGTCTGCTCTGATTGGCCAGCTGACCCGGTGCATTGTGATTGGCCGCACACCGCAAGCACTCGTCGGAAATGTATGCCCCCTTACCATAATCGCGAGCTTCATCTTTCAAAATAAATGTAAAGACAGCACCAGAAAGGGGAACAGAGTCGTATGACACACACAGTGATGAAGCTGGTATGTGTTGTTTGCAGTACACAAGCCACGGTTAATACAGCTGACTCCACTGTGATGTTACCCCCCTCTCTCTCTCTCTCTCTCTCAAATTCAAATTCGCTCTCTCGTGCGCTCTCTCTCTCTCTCTCTCTCAATTTCAATTCAATTTAAGAGTGCTTTATTGGCATGACAAAATTATACATTTGTATTGCCAAAGCAATTGCAGCTGGACTGCTTACAAATAGTACATGTGTATTAACAGAAAGAAAAAGAATATTAGTAATAATAATATATAAAAAGTATTAGGAATGTAGTGCAAAATGAATTACTAATGTATGTATATAAACTAGAAGTAAAAATAAAATAAGGGATTAGACATTTATAGAAGCAAAATATACATCTAAGTAATATAATCTACATGTGCTGGAAACATTAGATCAGGGCAGGGTGAGTGTTTTCTCTTCTGTGGTGAAAGGCAGACACATATTGAGCAGCAAACACTCGGCAGTTCTTCTGTTCTCCTAACAGATACGGCAGTTTCTCCTGGTTTGAAAGAGTTTTAAATGTCTGATGGATCTGCTGTATTTTATCATAAAACACTGTCCGTATATCTGTCTCGCTCTCTCGCTCTATCTCTTGCTTGCTCGCGCACACACACGATGCGCAAAACTCCGCATTTGAACAGTCAATAGCAAATACTTAAACTAATAACAAAACAGTAGCTGATTCAGAAGCTCCAGATTGTCATATCAAAGTCAGAATTACCTCCTCTCCTAGGTTCACGAAAACGGTCGTCCGTTAAATGCTTTGCTGTTCTGTTGTAAGTAATATTAAATATTTCTAAATGCATCTACTTTCGGAAGGCCCAATAATGCTTTTTGCTTTCGCCTAGAAACACACAGCGTCTCTCTGACATGGCTGCTTCAACACTAACTGCGGTTACTGAAACCACGCCTCCTTTCTTTGCGTGAACATTTGGGCCGCATTATGCTAATATTTCCACATAGTGAGGTAGATATGCGGGGGTGTTTTAGAACGAGCCGTTTTAGGGGGGCGTGGCAGAGTCTTAACTTTGATAAAGAATATCTCTTTGATTTTGAGACTTTAGTCTTTGCAGCTTCAGGGATCTTATCTATGCACAATCAGTTTGTAACGCTCCAAAGAGAAAGGAAAACTGAAATCGCATCATATGACCCCTTTAATCGCCATGATAGCTTTAATCGATTTGTCATCTCTTATCGCACAATTAATCGAGTTCATTGTCCCTAGCCCACTTGCATGTCTTTAGTGTGTGCTTGGAGTCATTGTCCTGTTGGAAGGAGAACCTTCTGCCCAGTCTGAGGTTCTAAATGTTTGGGACTAGGTTTACATTAAGGCTATCTCTATATTTTGCTGTGTTGAGGTTTCCTTCTTCTCTCACGAGTCCCCCAGTCTCTGCCGTCTGAAAATACCCCACAGCATAACTGCTCCCACCCTCCTTTACTGATGGGATGGGTACTGTACAAGTGATTAGGCCATGCCTGTTTCTCCCTCAGTGATTTTTTTTTTTTGGGCAGTAATGCATTACTTAGTAACGCGTTACTGTGATTTGATTACTTTTTTAGTAATGGAGAAATTTAACGCGTTATAATTTTCAAAATAGTAATTAGATTATAGTTACAAGTGGGCTGTGCGATTAATCGAAATCGAATCGAAATCACGATTTGAGACGTTGCGATTTCCGCGGGACGGGAGAGAGACATAGTGGGATTATGGCGTCTACTGGGTCAGATCGATAGTTGGGCAAATTAAAACTAAAGAAAACCGTATGCAACTTAAGCTTCGAAATGACAGACAACGATTAAAAAAGGTAATTTCCAAGAGCTGCGTCAGAGCGCATATCAAAAGCTCCCTTCTAGGTTTTGTTTTCAGTACTGGAGAATAAAAGATACATTCTTAGATGTTTTTGTTAGTACATGAACATTATCTTACGCATTTTTATCTCCGAAAAAGATTCATTTGAAATAAGTTTATAATGCATGTTGGCTATTCCCAATTCAGAAGAGCGCACACACAGCCTGTGTCTGTGAATGCTTCTCATACTTGCTCCTCTCTGACGACATTCATGCTTGCAGCACTCACTCAGCCTGTCTCGTAATGCTCGTTTATACTCTCACCCAGCTCCGCACTGCAAGTCTCCACGAGCGCATCTGGCAGTATGGACGAGGCTTGACGCACGCGCGCAACCTGTGCCGACTCGCGCCTGGCTCTGCATTTGAAACGAATGTAAATTCAGTCTAACTGCTTGCTAATTTCACTTGGATGAAATGAAACATTCAGCACATTTTCCACTTGTTCTTAAAATGAATAAATCAGCCTATGTAACATGTAATACTTTAATAATTGACTTAAGAAATACAGTTCTTTATTTATAAAAAATAAACAAATTTTTTTCTGTGAAATTCAGTAATTAAGTAAATTATGTAAGAGCAGTAACCATTATAATCTTCCCTGCTGAAAAAAACAATAGAACCCCTCCCAAAACACAATAACAAATTTAATGCATTTCAGGGTTATAATGGTTTTATGTAACTATAATGGTGGCTATTTGATGGATTCTATTGGTGGGATGTAATCTGGCAGATGGCAACCAATAGAACAACAGTAATTCCTATTGGAATAATGCCCAAAACAAAAAGGAATTTTGTTATGGTTTAATGGAAACTATAATAATTTTTGTGATGGTTTCTATTGTTTTTTTCAGTAGGGTAATGATACCCATACTGTGCTGCGCATTATTGACAATATTGAGCTGAAGCTTGACTTTGCAAATTTAAAATCGCAAATCAAATCGCAATCGCAATATCTATCAAAAAAAATCGCAATTTGATATTTTCCACCAAATCGCACAGCCCTAGTTACAAGCCGAAGTCTCTATACGTTACTGCCACGTTACATTGCTGACAGAATGCAGTGTTTTATAAACTGGAGATTGTAAAAAGGATGTAGTACACGCATTGTCGAGTCAAGTGCCAGTGGATTAGAGACCTGCTCCCGCGAGACCCGACGCAACAGAGTGCGGCGCGGGACAAGATGGGCGAGTAGACACTCGTGTGTGTGCGGGATGCGGGAGAATAAAATGATTCACGGGACTCCCGCAAAATAGAAATATCTAAACATAAAATATCTAAAACAAATAAATTGTTATTCATCTATTGCACAAAATTAACATGAATTAATATAAATATAAACGATTAACAGGTGCAAGCGTATGCAGAGTTTCTATTTAGGCTATAACACGTGTTTGCAGCGTTGAGCAATGCAGTGCTGAAATTTGCGTGCTCACGAATCCTCTCATTATAACACACGAATTGTAGACATTATGAAAGATTCATTATGCATATATTTATTGTGTTATAACAGAGATTTGTGAGATTGCGATGAACTGAGATGTCTTTTAGAGATTATAAATGCAGCACTCTTTGCTGGCATTCTGCCAAACCATGCACGCAGCAGCCGCTTGCTTTAGTTAAAAATAACAGTGTTCTGTGAATGTTGATGCTTGAATAACAAATATTTATCGGGAGCGTGTATGCTGGGATTTCATAAATTTTATGGAGAAAAAAGTAACGTAACTAGTAATGTAACTAATTACTAATTACTTTTGAAATAAAGTAATCAGAACAGTAACGTGATTACTTTTAAAAGGAGTAATCAGTAATCAGTAATTTGATTAAATTTTCAGAGAAACTTGCCCAACACTGTTCTCCATACATGCCAATATATGATGCTTAGAATTGAAGGTTCACCAGACTAGAGAATCTTGTTTCTCGCTGTCTGGGACTCCTTTAGTTGTTGTTTTTTTTCTTTTCTTTTGCAAATTCCAAGTGGGTTTTCATGTTTTCACTGAGGAGAGGATTGCGTTTGGCTGCAATGCTTTTAAGCCATGATCGGTGGAGTGCTGCAGTGATGTTTGTCCTTCTCTAGATTTCTCCCATCTGCACATATGATCATGGAGCTCAACTAGTGTGAGCATCAGGTGCTTTGTCACCACGCAAACCTTATCTTATTGATAGATATTTGCCTTTCCAAATCATACTCATTCAGTTGAATTTGCTACAGGTTAACTCCACTCAGAGTGTAGAAACGTCTATAAGTAATATTGGAATTGTCTTGTTAAATTTCTTATGCAATGTAATTATTTCAGTGAACTAAAATCTGTTTTTTTCTTTGTCAATATGGTGTGTGGACTGTGGACTGATGATATATATCAGGGCTCGCAAAATCGCTAGCCCGACGTCCCGGGGCTATTGTGTTTTCCAGTCGGGCTACCAAAATGTATCACTGCCCTGGCCGATGGGCTATCTTGAATAGTTATATAAAAATCCATTCCTTGATTCGTGTTGTTCACTCGCTTGTGGGTCAAACGGATCATAGTTGATCATTTACACGTGTTTCTAAGTCTTACCAATTTAAACATTCAAGCATTTTAAACCAATTCATGCGCATGAAGAATTCAGTTCGGTGCTCGCGCACACATACAGAGCGGCGTTTCAGGCAGAGCACGAACACAGAATTGATTCCTCTTTCGCTTGAACGGACACATACACGCAAAATCATCTCAAAATAACTATCTCGGCAAGTATTTTCATGTCTTAAATGAACGTAAACAGTGGAGAAAGAAATCGCATGTGCATCATTATATTGGATCCATGCATTCGGTCTTAAAGGGGCAGCAGCCTATAAATACCTGCCGTTTAAGCGCCTCCTGCTGTCAGAGAGTGACATTTGCTTCTCATTCAGCCGCTGCTGTTTTTGTTTCGTTCAGGTTTTTTATGTAGTATCACATAGCTAAAGTCAGACAATTTTGTTTTTGTTTCAAATTTAAAAATTTTACAATCTAAATAACATGTATGCAGCGTCTTTGTTTGGATCGTGTTTAAAATACACAGGCAAAACCTTAGTTTACTTTCATGGAGAAATGTATTTTATTTGTATTATTTATTTATTTGAATAAAATTTCAAGTTAGTATATTGTTTGACATTTTCAATTTCACAAAGTAATGTGCAGCCTTTTGGTCTGAGAAATAACAAAAGGACACCTTTTTAAATTCGGTCTTAAATCTAATTTTGTTAAAGAAATTGTGAGAAAATTGTATTGTGAAATCAGTATCGTGAATTATATCACATCGTGAGTTAAGTGAATCATTACATCCCTATATGCTACTGGTTTTTGCTGTGGTATCGTAGTAAATTGTTATTTAAATAATAAATAACCATATTTTTTTTGCTCATCTGAAAAATGATCCGATCTGTGACTCAAAATGTGATATGATAATGTAATATAATCCGAGCCGTGAGATTTGTGATCCATTGCACCCCTACTCTCTTGACTTGTTATTTGAAGAAAAAATTCAATATCTTTTATTCGGGCTAGTTAAATTCATTAGAAGAATGCCTGCCCGATCTTCCCTCTGCCCTGTATCTTAGTCTCTCATTGGCTGTAGGTCATCGGCGATGTAATTTTCAGTCAGAAATCATTGCACACAGCGTGATTGTGAATCGCCGACAGCTCCAGATATTTAGCATGCCAAATATTTTGCGGGCGTCGGCGACACGTCGGCGATTCCCTCATCGCATCTTTGATAATTCACACTGCGTGATTGTCACTCACGTGAACGAGCACCGATATGCCTCCGATTTCGGGCATTTGTTGGTGATTTCGCAAAACCTGTCGGCGAGTGAAAAATCGGGCTGAAATCGTGCAGTATGAATTCGGCATTAGGTGCCACTGAGACGTTTTTGGAAGACTGTACATTTTAGGAATTTATATGATTTATATGAAACATTGAAGACTAATGCTTTTTTGTCTTGTTTGCAGGTGATTCCTTGTGCCCAGAGAGATGCTCTTTACTGCCTCCACGAGAACGGTTGCATCACACTGCGTGTGTGCCGTTCCACAACACCTTCTCCTAATGAAACAGGCAAGACAGGTTTTGTTCCTTTACATCTATCCTTCCATCTGGGGGTAGGGCATGTAAGTAATTTTTTTCACCACAATAAAGTGTACATTGTAGCGTCTGGACCAATCAGACACACCATTTTTCATTTGATTTAACAAATCAATTATTCATTAGATTAGCAAACGTTCACAGACCCCTCACCCAATAAACATACTGGGTGCCAAGTTGTCTGTGAACAGGGCCCAAGACCCTGGTTACCATGGCAACCATAACACCAGATACATTTACGACCTTGTGGAATGTGAGCAGAGACTATCAGCTGCATTTTCCAGAAGCAAGAGGCACAATTGCACAGTAGAAATTGACTTTTCTACTTATTAATTCATAGGAAACCCTTTCTTTGAATGAACACGCATATCCTTCAGTTCATTGTGTATGTTGTCTTTGATATTTTAGACTATTTTATTCATGCTTATGATGGAAACTCATTCTGTCATCCATACCTATATGTAATCCTACATGTTTCTATCTCTTATTCACTTCTGAGATCGAACAATGGTTAATATTCTATGTTGGGACCTAGGCAATATATTAGTGTCCTGAAATCTTTCGTATTTCGATTCAAGTTCCCTAGGCAAATTAACCACGCTTCACACAAAGATCTACAACTCCCGGATCTCAAAACCCATCTTGAGAGCGGGGATCTTCTCCGCCTTAAAGGCATCACACCATTTGACCTGCCTATATTCGGTGGTTCTGTTAGGTTTTGAAATAGTGAGCACCACGCTCCCAGCATCCTAAGCTCGTGCCAGGCTTCGCCTTGGCCTTTTCCATTCACCAAGCACTTCTCTGACTCAAAACTGGTTCTTTTTCATCAAACAACTTCAGCAAAGATCAACTTGAACCTTTGGACTGCATTAAGTCTTTCTTTCAGACAGACGAGACGTGCAGGTATTCAAACTTAGTCTTATTAATTGATATATTAAGTATAATTTACACTTTTTTACAAAGGTGTGTTTAAACTAAGAATCTGATGTTTCCTTCAGACTGTAAATCTGCTGAATATCAAGTACATAATTTCATTTTTTATTTCTCTTCTCTGTACTGAGTTAAGCTTAAACCCTTTCCTATACCAACTGTATGCACGCGCGTGTGTGTGTGTGTGTCTGTTGACCAGTTTAAGTTGTTTTATGTAGTATGTTAGACTAGTTTACGTGTTTATGTAGTTAATAAAACCTTACTTGTATTACACTTGACATTGTTCATTGTTTGCTTATAATTGGAGTCACTTAATCATGCAGATTTATTCTACAAGCTCTGTGTAGAGTTGTACAATAAGAAAGTTATTTCCCTTAACCAGGAAAAATAACGTTCTTAGAATTGACAAGACAGCTGACCCTTAGAATTAGCTAAATATCTACAGCGGATTTAAATATTTATAATTAATTATAAATAGTTATGATTAATTATTCATATTTCCCCATAATATGATTCGCTACAACATATTACAGTATAGTTGTTTTTAATGAAAATGTAATGACAGGAATGATATGGGTAATCATTTGAATTAAATATTTTATAAATGACAGGTAATTCATCTGTGACTCCATGTCTTGAATTGTATATTTATGCAACTAAGCTATGGTTCATGTTGCACCAGCAACACCCTTGAATAAGTTCTTCCCCTGTTTTTACTTGACTTGTGATGAGAAATGTGGTAATTTATCTTAAATATGTTATGTGTTCTGTTGTTCCAGTGATTGATCCAGAGCAGAATGTGCAAGAGTTGGTATACGATCTCCGCTCCCAGTGTGACGCCATCCGTGTGACTAAGACAGTGCGGCCCTACCGAGTGGTTATCTGTCCTGTCAACGAGAACAATGCCGCCCTCATAGTCAGTGATGGAAGGGTAATGCTGTGGGAGCTCAAAGCTCATGCCAGTAAATCATCTTCAGGCCTGAGGTACAGTTCTTTAAACATAAAAAACTAATTTATATTGTAAGACATTACAGACTAGTAGCTGACTTGAAAATAGTATTATAATAAAGGCTTTGCTTACTTTGCTTGATATACCTTCTTGGAGCATCAATTCTATGCTGTTTTAAATACCACATAGTTTTTATACTAATTTAATCAATCTGCCGTATCTATCATGTTACTTTCTGACTCAACCAATGGTGTTAATTTTCAGAACTGTTATTGAAAATATATTTTCACATGTCAAAAAAATCAAAACTTTTTTTTATTTATTTTTTATTGTACAGTGTATATGCTTGCTTTAATAAAAATGTACTGAGTTTTAGTAATGATAATAATACAGTTACAAAAAAGTCATAGAAGTATTGCACAAATGAGAATTTGGTAGAGAAATTTGCTTAATTCTGAAGATAATGCCACAAAGCAAAAAATCTTTATGGTTCCTAAAAATAAAATGAATAAAATAAAATAATGTGTTTGTTTGTTTGTGAGATTTACCTTCAGTACATCTTTTTTCCCCCTCAGTTCTGGCTTGCCACCTTTGTATTCTCCCGTGAATTTCTGTGGAACACCTTTACTTCAGAATCAAAAATGCATCCCAGATCTTTCTCTGAATACAATGATAGGTAAGATAGCCATCCTTCCACATACACACACATTCCTTTTAGCTTCTAGATATACCACATTTAAAGAGTCTCAAGCTTCATTCTCCTGCCTTTGGCTTGAGGAGATATTTTCAGACGGAAGAACCTGAGGCCAGGTCTGTCTTGTCTTTGTCAGGAAGAGGCGTTTATCTGTACATCTTATTTATCCTTTTAGAAACAAACCTTGATAACATTCTTAGTCTGTGGTATGGCTTATCTCCTGTTACGTCTTTAATCCTAGGCATTGAACAGCTTTTAAGAGTGCTTTTTCTTGTGTTCTGTGCTTGAGCAATGCTATTGGTGGGCTTTTAGGGTTTAGAAGAAGTTTTAAACCTGTGTGACTTTATTTTTTCCATGGAACATGGAGTATTTTAAAGAATGTAGTTCAGCAGGGCCGTGCAGAGATCTTTGGAGGGGCAGGTGCTCAAAGTATAAAAGGGGCACATGGAGCACGGCTTTTAGGGCTGTGCTCCTTGCTGAGACATGTATCGAAATGGATGCTTCTGTAGTGATAGCAGCAAATGCCGTGATAGCAGCAAATGCCATGATGCAGTTTTGAAAAAGAAACCCAACAGAAAAGACCATTTTAAGTTTAAAAGTTAAATAAACAGTTATTTGCACCTCTTAATCACTCTGAAAATAGAAACGGAATTAAATTAGGCCTATTATTATTATTGAGTTTACAGGGTATGGTGGTTTTGCTGTTGTAAACACTACTGTTGTTGTAGAAAAAGTATTTCTGTCTTATTTAAAATATAATTATATTATAATCCTGTTCTGAATGTATTAATTTATAATGATGATAAAAACAGGATTGATAAGTAGCCTATAAATCAGAGGATGAGAAAATTATGAGTTTTATCAGGGTTGTGATAATAATTTTTTAGGCAATCTATGTTTTTAAAATAAATAGGCTACTGTAATAAAAAAAAAAGTTCAAAGTAATAGTTTTTTAGTCAGATAACAAAGACAAGTCCCCTCGACGCCCTTTAAACTTTTCCCAATCAAACAGCAAGAACAAAAGAGAACAGGCACCTTTGTTTATATTGCTGTGTGTAGAAAGTTAGCTGCATTTTTAATATTTAATTTTAATGAAATGTAAATTCGTCCCCTCACTTTATTCGGGCAGGTGTGTTCACGTATAGGTTTCTAGATTTAAATTCAAAGAGACAGCATCGATGGTCTTTGCATGACCTGACGTTTTATTCGTATCCAAAATGAGGAGAAGTGAATATCTGGAGCGCTCAACACTCTCATGCAATGTATGTTTAGTTTAATTCATACTCGAAGCTCTCGTGCAGAAAGTCCAAAACAGACTCATAGAAGGAATGAGTTATGATGCGCAGGAAACCCTAAAATGGACAAGAGCATCCGGGTATCGCTGTAGCTGAGCTGAATAAAAAGCAAAAAAAACATGAAGACAATAAACACACGATTGCGACAATATATGGTTTATTTGTGTTTTTCAAGTTATCTCCAGGTAGTAAATAAACTATATGAATAATGCAGTACTGATTGACATATCATTTAGTAGCCTATAGAAACTATAGAATATATTTCCTGCCTTATTCTGTGATAAAAATTGTCATGTTATGATCATAAACTGACAATACAAACAACAGCTGTGCATGCTATCTTCACGCAGTTCTTGTATAATAATAATAATTTAGTATAAAGTATACACACACCGCTCGCTAGAACTCCACTTACCGGCAGCCACGACGTTTAAGGCATCTTGGTAGCACTACATTTAAAGGTGTCTGAACGTGAGGGAGAGTCCCTGATGAGATCGGTCAGTGGCTAATTTTATTTACGACTAATATAGTCATTAATTTTACTAATAGTTACATTGGGCAGGCTTCACAAAATGGCGTTTAACCCTCTGGGGTCTGAGTGTTTTGGGGCCTGGAAAGTTTTGGGGGGACATGGCCCTGATGTTTGTGCTTTTTTCAGTTGCTTACAAAAATGTTAATGTTTAAAGTTTAATAACACTGTAATTAGCACAAACTGGGCTACAATAATATGTGAGCAGCATGTATGTACGTGATTGTGTTTTTGAGAAAACAACGTTTATGCGTGCTTAGTGAAAACTACAATTTTAAAGTCACTGAAATAAGGCCATAAAACACATACAGAACATTTGATCACAAGACTTTTGAGAACTGATCTTGAAGTCTAGAGTTTTTGCTTCAAAATTATGTGAAAATCATCTTACTCACTCATTCACAGAAAACAATATATTGACAATATTTACAATATCGCCGACAATATATTAAAAAAAAAAAAAATTTGCCTTGACAAAAGGGCTCTTTGGGCATCAAGGGGAAAAGGAGCAGGTGCTCAAGCACCCATCGCACCCCCCTCTGCACGTGCCTGCAGTTCAGTAAATGAGGACTGATGCTTTCAAAGAAAAAAAACATATGCCGAAAGCTGGGGACTTATAGTTTATTATGAGTTCATTTATGATAAAATTTGCTTATCTTCACAATAATTGATGCCAATGTTTTAATGTCATTTAATTTTTGTTACTGTCAAAAATCCATGTACAGTTGTAGTCATAAGCTTACACACCTCCTTTCACACTGAGTACAATTGAGGGACTATATAAATATGTAATCAATGTCCACTTGTGGATCATCCAGGTAACAACACACAATGGGTATGTTTACACTTGGTCACTTCATGCATGAGCAATGAGCAAAGCAAACCTGGTCTTTCATGATTGATGATTTAATTGTCACCTTCTCTCATTTGGCTTTACAACAGCCTTAAAGAGCTGCTCTGTTGTTTCAGTTGATATGGTGTTAGATCAATTATGTGATCTGTCCCTGTTCCAGGTCACAGTCTGATTTCTGGAGTGGACTCCCCACGACCCCTGGCTGGTCAACAAGAAGTACATCTGAAGTTCCTGTTGACAGGTCTGCTGTCTGGCCTGCCTTTGCCCCCATTCTCCCTCCGGATGTGCCCTCCGCTTACCACAAAGAACATCAACCATTACCAGCCCTTATTGGCTGTGGGTGAGTACTTTCACATGCAAAGACCAGATAAATTTTTCTTCTCCATTCTTCAGATGACATTTAAACATGCCCCAGCTCAGCACATCAAAGTGTTGGAGTACAGTTTCAGCCCTTATGAAACACAACATATGTGACCTGTGCTGGCAAAAATTAGTTAAAAGACCTTCAAAATGATGTATGATTTATTGTAATCGGACAAAAAATGACAATGAATTCAGCAGTCAGTTCTGAGAAAAATCCAGTTAAAGTTTTCTGAAGGTTCCAAAGCAAAATCACCTAGCAACAGTGCATTGTCCTCCAGTTTTTTTTTTTTTTTTTTTTTGGGGGGGTTTTTTTTTTTTTTTTTTGGGGGGGGGGTTTTTTTTTTTTTTTTTTTTTTGTTTTTTTTTTTTTCTTCTTTTCATAATAGGATTACTTATTAATAACACTTACCCTATTGTCTATTATGTTGTATATTTATATATTTTATTTCACGATAATATATATCTCAATATAGCTATTTTTATTTTATTTTTGTTATTAAAAATAAAAACAGATGCAAAAAAACAACAACAGTAGAACAAATATAAGAAAGAAACAAGCCTTGATGCTGGCATGGCACTAAAAAGTGAATAAATGAAGAAAGAAAGAAACAAACAAACAGTGCATTACTATTTTCATTGTACATCTAAACAAAAGCATTCAAGAAAAAAAAATCAATTAAAATACTTCATTACAATTAACGATTATTAAAACTACAAAAGCAGTTCAATCAAGAGCAGCGATCTTTTGTTTTATTGTTAGATTAACATTGAGACAGATGGCCTATATTAAGACCTACTGTAATGCACAGATCTAATAGAATGTTACACATCAGATGTTTTCCCCAACAGTTCCCCAAATGTTCATTTAAAGGGTTAGTTCACCCAAAAATGAAAATTCTGTCATTAATTACTCCCCCTTGTGTTGTCCAAACCCGAAAGACCTTTGTTCATCTTCGGAACACAAAATAAAATATTTTTGATGAAATGTGAGAGCTCACAGACCCTGCATAGACAGCAAAGCAACTGACACGTGTAGGTCCAGAAAAGTACCAAGATGATTGACAAAGTAGTCCGTGTAACATCAGTGATTCAACTGTAAAGTTACGAAGCTATGAGAATACTTCTTTGCGCTAAAGAAAACAAAAATAATGACTTTATTCCGCATTTTCATCTCTACTGCGTCACTTTGGCATGCATTCACGACAGTATCATGACGGGAGCGTGTTGCGGCGCTGACCCAGATCCCACACGGACTACTTTGTCGATCATCTTGGTACTTTTCTAGACCTTGAACCGTGGTAGTTACCTTGCTGTCTATGGGGGAGAGCCCTCATATTTCATCAAAAATATCTTAAATTGTGTTCCGAACATGAACTAAGGTTTTACGGGTTTGGAACAACATTGGGGTAAGTAATTAATGACAGAATTTTCATTTTTGGGTGAACTAACCCTTTAAGACATAACACATTATGTTTGCGTGAATAGCCTACTTAAATACTGTAATTCTGTGTATACAGTATGCGTGTATATTTATTGGGATCGCGTGCTGGCGTAAGCAACTTTGTGCACGATTCAGTCAGCGGCAGCGTGAGAAGCGAGTGGAGAAAAGGTACTCCTCTAAGAAAACATAGAAATAAAGATAATTTTATATGTTTAATTACTATGTGGAGCATTGGGATCACTAGACGAGGACTTAATTCATTTTTGCGAAAACCTCCAATTCAACCAAAATTGACATTTTTAACTTTTTTTTTTGCCTGTAGCTCAAAATTAACCTGTGTGCATTCCAACTCATTTTGCCAGCATGGGTCACATATAAAGACATTTTAAAATCCTGAAAAGTGGCTTCCTGGCTTTGTCTTGGGTGTTGTTTGCTTGTGCCATGAGTGTCCAGCCCAGAATAAGTTTAGTTTGGCTTGAATGCTTTTTGTCTGGAACTGGCTAGGAGTTGGGTGGAAGTTAGTCATTAAGTAAATGTTGGTTATTAATTATTGGTTATTTTTAATATCACATTTTCCCTTCTTTCCCCTCTTTCTCTGCCCACATACACACACCAAACTTCTGTCTTCAGTCTACCACAGAATACATTTTTTAAGCCAATCATCCAATAACCCTGACATCATTGAATAGTTTTTAGTCACTGAATAATAATAATTGAATTAATATATATTTTTAGAGTTTTATGACAGTCATTCTCAATACAGATGAATGGATAGTGCCAAACAGTTCATCAAGCTTGTTGCAAAATTGTTGGTGACTTATGAAAAATGTCTCTTCAAAAAAATATTTTTCACAGTATAGTTAAGTTATAGCTCGCTCAATATACAGTGGGGAAAAAAAGTATTTAGTCAGCCACCAATTGTGCAAGTTATCACACTTAAAAAGATGAGAGAGGCCTGAATTTTCATCATAGGTATACCTCAACAATGAGAGACAAAATGAGAAAAAAAAAATCAGAAAAAATCACATGGTAGGATTTTAAAGAATTTATTTGCAAATTATGGTGCAAAATAAGTATTTGGTCAATAACAATTTCATCTCAATACTTTGTTATATACTTTTTGTTGGCAATGACAGAGGTCAAACTGTAAGTTTTCTGTAAGTCTTCACAAGGTTTATCACACACTGTTGCTGGTATTTTGGCCCCTTCCTCCATGCAGATCTCCTCTAGAGCAGTAATGTTTTGGGGCTGTCGCTGGGGAACACGGATTTTCAACTCCCTCCAAAAATTTTCTATGGGGTTGAGATCTGGAGACTGGCTAAGCCACTCCAGGACCTTGAAATGCTTCTTACGAACCACTCCTTCGTTTTAGCTTAAGGGCGGGGTGTTTTGGATCATTGTCATGCTGAAAGACCCAGCCACGTTTCATCCTCAATGCCCTTGCTGATGGAAGGAGGTTGTCACTCAAAATCTCACGATACATGGCACCATTCATTATTTCGTTTACACGGATCAGTCATCCTGGTCACTTTGCAGAAAGAAAAAACAGCCTCAAAGCATGATGTTTCCACCCCCATGCTTCACAGTGGGTATGGTGTTCTTTGGATGTAACTCAGCATTCTTTATCCTCCAAACACGACAAGTTGAGTTTTACCAAAAAGTTATATTTTGGTTTCATCCGACCATATGACATTCTCCCAATCCTCCTCTGGATCATCCAAATGCTCTCTAGCAAACTTTAGACGGGCCTGGACATGTACTGGCTTAAGCAGGGGACACGTCTGGCACTGCAGGATTTGAGTCCCTGGCAGCGAGGTGTGTTACTGATGGTAGCCTTTGTTAATTTTGGTCCCAGCTCTCTGCAGGTCATACACTAGGTCCCCCCGTGTGGTTCTGGGATTTTTGCTCACAGTTCTTGTGATCATTTTGACCCCACGGGGTGAGATCTTGCGTGGAGCCCCAGATCGAGGGAGATAATCAATGGTCTTGTATGTCTTCCATTTTCTAATAATTGCTCCCACAGTTGATTTCTTCACACCAAGCTGCTTACCTATTGCAGATTCAGTCTTCCCAGCCTGGTGCAGGTCTACAATTTTGTTTCTGGTGTCCTTTGACAGCTCTTTGGTCTTGGCCATGGTGGAGTTTGGAGTGTGACTGTTTGAGGTTGTGGACAGGTGTCTTTTATACTGATAACGAGGTCAAACAGATGCCATTAATACAGGTAAAAAGTGGAGGACAGAGGAGCCTCTTAAAAAAAGAAGTTACAGGTCTGTGAGAGCCAGAAAATCTTGCTTGTTTGTAGGTGACCAAAATGATTTTACCGAGGAATTTATTTTGCCAATTAATTATTTAAAATCATACAATGTGATTTTCTGGATTCTTTTTTCTCATTTTGTCTCTCATAGTTGAGGTATACCTATGATGAAAATTACAGGCCTCTCTCATCTTTTTAAGTGGGAGAACTTGCACAATTGGTGGCTGACTAAATACTTTTTTGCCCCACTGTAGCTCACTTAATCAATATATCATGCAAACATATTTAAGATGGATAGTCAACAAAGTGATTAGCTGTTTCAACACAAAATCGGCGTATGCAGTGAACTTTGGCATTTCTTTACATCTTTTCTCATTGGTTGGTTCCTGCTGCATCACCCCACCATGCTGAGGTCTAGCTCAAGTGTAAGGATTGCAGATTTTTGAAGTTTAGTTTGACTGAAATTTAGGTTTTGTTTAAAGATGGCAAATTTAGACATATTAGATTAGAATTAGATTTAGAGTGTGTTTACACTTGGTCACTCAATATATCAGCTCACTCAGTGGTATGTTTTTGCACATACAGAGCGGCGTTTCAGGCAGAGCATGAACACAGAATTGATTCCTTTTTCGCTTGAATGGACACATACACGCAAAATTATCTCAAAATAACGATCTCGACAAGTATTTTCATGTCTTAAATGAACATAAACAGTGGAGAAAGAAATCACACGTGCATCATTATATTGGATCTGTGCATTCGGTCTTAAAGGGGCAGCAGCCTGTAAATACCTGCTGTTTAAGCGCCACCTGCTGTCAGAGAGTGACATTTGCGTCTCATTCAGCCCGTCTGCAGTTTTTGTTTCGTTTTGTTTCGACATTTTAATTGTCCCAATATCAAAAATCGGTATATCGCACACTGCTAAGTAAGACTAACTTATCTTTCAAGTGCTTTTATAAGTATTTTATTCAGGCTAGTTAAATTCATTTTTGGGCTACCAAAATCTGAAGAATGCCTGCCCGAAGTGCTACCAGGGAGTTTGAAATTTTGCGAGCCCTGACACGCTTCAGTTGTACGCGCTCAGAAAAAGCGCATGTCAGAACAGCACGTGAATTAAATGTTTTACCAGCAAGGCTTTAAAGCAGATGCAAATAATGCATTTTTGGGATTGTGAATAAGTGCAGTGTCCTGTTAGTGTAACTCTACTTCAGAGTTAACATTTGATCTGAATAGGGTTGGGTATCATTTGAATTTTATCGACTCTCCGATCCGATCTCTTTTGAGTCCCAAGTGATTTATATAGCTGATATCCAACCCATTTTATCCCTGTGTCTTTTGTTTGACCCCCTTTATTGAGACCTGCCACAACCCGTGGTGAACACTAATCAACAGGATCACCCAGAACCCTTGGACTCCCCTTAAGAGCGGCCTGTTGTGTGCACTATCGGACCAAAAGTAGGATTGGATCCCATGCTTTTTTTCCCCAGTGTAGTTGTGTGTGGAGCATCCTGATTCTGAGACCCAAAAAACCAGAGAGACAATAAGCACACACAATCAAATGTAGCCCTAATTTTCCGAGAATTCATGCGTAAATGAACTACACGCAACAGCCACTCGTACCTTGTTCACCCCCACCGTACAGGCACCACGAATCAGCGTCTTTGAACCGAATCTCCGTCTTGAATTCCCCAAGCACCAAATACATTTTAACAGCCCCTTCAACAAATTAATCGATACATCGTAATTGAAGGTCCCGTACTTTCAAAAAGGATGTACTCTATTTAATTACACATCGTACAGACAGTTTATGTCTGAACTATAAACTTTTATCCCAGTAATTCTGTGATTTGAATTTTTGTAACAGAAATAATGATACTGTGTGGCTAAAAAGACTGTGAAGCTGTTTCATTCATATAAATGACGGCTGCTCTCCTTAGGTCAATGGCAGCGTGAACGCAGATTTAAATGCTCAAATCAAACTGGTGTGATCGTACTCTACACGGACGAACCAAGTGATCACAACATTGATCACACACGTCAAAGGTTGAGGAATGAAACAGACGAATCATTGTAATTTAGGAATAGAATCACGTTGGTGTTTGAATCGTGTTCGCAATATTTAACGATCTATTAAATTAAAGGCCGGGAAGCGATTTCTGGTAGCCAAGTTGATATTTGAAAGCCAAAAACAAACAGCGCCCCAACCAAAAAGGGTCTTGCCCCTATTTTTTCTAGCTCAGCCCCATATATGTACGCCACCAGGCAACGATTAGTTCTGTTAAACAAAGCAAAACCAATGTTAACCGGGTCTAATCGGACGTGAGCAGGGTAAACAGATGCAGCACGTCCTGAGTCTCCATCCTAGAGAGACAAATTGAATTGACCAAGTTCTGAGTCTCTAGCCCAGATAGGCAGAAGACATACAGACATTTGCAACAAGGTTAAGCTCCGGCGAGCAACCTTCACTTCAAGGTACTTTTGCTTGTGTGTTCCACGCAAGGACTTTTTACACCTACTCCAGGGCCACATCTGCATCACATATCCACCCTTTGGAGCTCCAGGAGATCAGCATCCTACAGCACTTCATGTTCAAGGCTGTTGAAACAGATTCCTGCTCCTTTCCCCACTGCATTGTTACCAGCACAACCAGTGGATGAAGTCACCGCCACCGGACTGCTCACTCTAAAAATAGAGCTCTAATTGAGTTAAATCTGTTACTCATAATGTGAGCATCTACATTATGACATGCTGGGTTCTATTTATGACACGGCGCAACAAATCCCAGACAGAAAACTGCTGCCGGGTTCTATTTATGACGTGCTGACTCAAATTTCAAATGGTTTTCAACGGTCAGTGTAGGCAGACTTTAGCTGTTGCAGACACAGTGTTACTCACCTATCAAGAAGAAACAAAACAACCTCGGCGTCCCATCACAGGCCTTCCGCTCCTTGAGTTCACTCCAGCACTGGAAAGCTGATCCGATATTTACAAGGGTCCTACTTCTTGCCTTATCGTTCCGCAGACGTTTCCTCTTTTGTTTTTTATCCGCCAACTCTATCCAACGTCACTCGGCTCGGCTAATGTCCGTCATGTGCACTAAACCCTCTCTCCTCCACATCATGAGTAGACAACGCCCCTTACTGCTGATTGGCTACAAATTTGTTTTGCTATTCGGCCCGAATCAGTTTTCTAAAGTGTTTTTGAAAAATTACATACCCTACCTTTAAAGTGCTTTGTCATGTTGGTGGTGACACCTCTCTTGCAACATGTTTAGCTATCAAAGATATTATACTTAGCTTTTTTGGCTTCTGATCACAAATGTAGCCAAACTTTGGAGTGCTTAGATTAGCGAGCAAGGTCCTGGCAGATCGCTATGTCCGGTCCTCACAGAAGAAGAAAAAAAAGTGCTAGGAATCGATAGGCGGAATCGAAATATATTTGACAACAAGTAGCCTATCCGATTCATGACCTTAAGTATCCGATTCTGGAATCGGAAACGATTTTCGATTCTCAACCCTAGATCTGAATGTATGCCGCATTGTACAGTATATTGAGATAGAGGCGCCAGAACTGCATCTGACAGAATGTGCGCTGTAGCACGATACTACGATATTTTTTCAAAAGCAGACCGTAGAGACATTTTAATTGTCCCAATATCAAAAATCGGTATATCGCACACTGCTAAGTAAGACTAACTTATCTTTCAAGTGCTGATACCGTTTCTCTCTATGTTGCGACTTTGGTATTAAAAGTCGCTAGATGAATAAAATGCGTGCCATATAGGTGCTTGTTGACGTGAACTCTGTTAAATTTGTATATAGCGCGGGAATTGAAGATCGGATATATATCCATTTTGCAGAGACACGTTTATGAGGCCAAGTGTAAATTAAACCATTTTTAAAAATCTGATTGATATCCAATCAGAGAAAACATATGAAGTGATCAGGTGTAGACAGGCCCTTAGAATTATATGTTTAGAGAATAATGTAGACAGAAAAATTATCAAATTCATTTTTATAAATATATAAAAGTCATAGTTAATTGTTTGTTAATGGTGAGAAATGGACTTTAAAATAATGTGTGACCATGTTTCCTTCTCAAAATCAGTGTAGCATATTCTGTATTAAGATGCACATATTGCGAGTTTGTTTGGTTTTCTCTAAGTAATGTATAGTCTTTTTGTGAGTGAGACCTCATTTTTGACAACAAAGTGAATGAGCCGAGAAAAATCATATGAGCTGAAATGACAAAACTGTGATAAATTCTTATGCAAATGTCATTCATCACAGCAAGGCCATACTGTAGCTGTTCCGTTACTCCTTAAAGATTCTGCAAAGATTGAAAGCGTTGCACAGATATTAAAAACTCAAGTGCACAATTTACAAAACAAATCAAACTTTGTCAATTTATAGACTAATGTGTAATTTGAACTAGCTGTGGCTAAAAATAGAGCTCTAATTGAGTTAAATCTGTTACTCAGTAACAGAGAAATTAAAAATATATTACGGTTTAAAGACTTCATAAGTATGTGAAGATCTGTTATACTGAATTATAGAAATATCAATATGTTCCAAATGAGGTTCACCCGGTTTAGTCAGTGGATCTTAAATTGTAATTTGAGCTCTGTGATTGGTGGTATAATTTTCTCCACTCATCATCTCATTATTGGAGTCAACACAGTGGTGCAGCCTTGATGAGATTTTGTAGCTCCCTGAATGCGCTATACAACCAATTGAGCAAGCACACCAAGCACTTAAAACCATGTAATGTGAATTCCTCTTGATGGATGCCTTTCTAAAGTAACTCCATTGCACAGTTTTTCAGGAGTGCCTTAGGGATGATACAGAACTTCATACACTCTTTCTGCCTCAATGCACAAGGACTGTTGTGGAATCGTTCCCAAGAGCTGATTTTTTTTAACCATCTCAAAACTCTAAAGTAGCATTTGAGGGGAAAAAGCTCCATCTGCGATTGACTCCACTGGTGTGACATTTGAAGCCAGATAAATGTACAGTTTTAGATGTATCAGCGTCAGTCAGTTCAGTCTACATACTATCCATAAGAGTGTAGTGAATTTGCTTTTGCCAATAGTGTAGTGATGTGTACTCACATCACCAATGACGTTATGATATTTGGATCACGTGTCATTTAAGGTGTGGTTATGAGTACATCACATAAGAAAGATTGGTGGGATCTCTAACTTGTAGAACCTCTTTCTGTATCATCAACACAAGGAAGACACAAGTGTAATAAAATACATTTTATTAACAAAGGATAGACAAGAGTAATCACAACTACTAAATGAATACCATAAATGAAATAGGAATAAAGTGCATAAAATGCAAGTGATTATGTTGGATGTTGCTATGTCAGAGCTACGTTATCTGGAAAGATAAACTGTTGCTACTCTAAAACAAATAAGGTGAAGAACCTTATTATGCATGAAACAAATATGTGAAAGATTATTTGTAATCAAAAGCAATCAGCTATATAATATCTAATGTAAATTAGAAAAATCATATACTGATAATGTCTAACAATGCCAAGGTCTCTGGAAGAGGTTTGGATAAGTGATAGTTATGTTCTCTGTGGTCGAGTGAGCAGTCCGGTGGCGGTGACTTCATCCACTGGTTGTGCTGGTAACAATGCAGTGGGGAAAGGAGCAGGAATCCGTTTCGACAGCCTTGAACACGAAGTGCTGTAGTATGCTGATCTCCTGGAGTATCAAAGGGTCCTAAAATCTGGAACACGCAGATGTGGCCCTGGAGTAGGTGTAAAAGGTCCTTGCGTGGAACACACAAGCAAAAGTACCTTGAAGTGAAGGTTTGCTCGCCGGAGCTTAACCTTGTTGCAGATGTCTGTGTGTCTTCTGCCTCTCTGGGCTAGAGACTCAGAACTTGGTCAATTCAATTTGTCTCTCTAGGATGGAGACTCAGGACGTGCTGCATCTGTTGTTGTCTCGCTGGACGAAGACTCTAAATGTAGAATATCTCCCTCCTCACAGGCTGGAGGCTCAGAACGTGGTATCTGTTATTGTCTCTCTCCTTACAGGACCGAGACTCAGAACGGTTGTGTCTGTTACAGTCTCTGTGGACAAAAGACTGGGTTGAAAAAATGGGTTGTTTCTGTTGCTGCCTTCCCTGTAACAGGTTGGAGACTCAGAACTTCGGTGTTTCTGTTAGTGTCTCTCCCTTTTAGGACTCAGACTCGGAACTTGCTCTGTTAGTGTCCTTTCCCTGACAGGACTCAGACTTAGAACAAGTAGTGTCTTTTGGGAAGGTATCTTTATCCCTTTCTGATGAGGAGGAGATTGAAATATGGCGCTTCTCCATTTCATGGATGTGATTGGCGGGGGGGGGGGGGGGGCGCGCACAGGACACCTTTATTTCCCCCTTCACTGTGGAACTTATTTGCATAGTAACACACATTTAGAAAAGTGTCACTAAGTCCAAACATGATGGAAGAAGATTGAAATGAATGCATGCATGCATTCATTTGTCCATTAACAGCGTTTGTGTAAGATGTTGCACTACACATTGCTGTCACTGAGAATACTTATTTCTCTGAATAAGTATAATGTGTGTTGTAGTTTGCATCAGTTTAAGGGTTGAGAATATAGTTATGAATGGATTTGGATGGAACTCTGTGATCTCTCTGTTTCTACCACTGCTGCTGCATCCAGAGGTCCTAAGGAATTTTTATGGGCCAAAATTCGTAGGAATCAGTCTGTTGGTGGTTGAACGGCAAAAACTGCATTTTGACCAATGAGACATCCTGTCCTTCCCGGGCTTTGTACCAAAGGTCTTCTTCTTGCGCTCTAAGAGGTAACTGGCTGTTGTGCTAGTATCTTTATCTGATGGGTTTTGGACAGTTTGTTTATGTTAGCCCACCAAGATCCAATCAAAAAAAAATTGTTAATGTAGCAAACATGTGGCAGAGAGGGGCCCCGCCATAAACTGGGCCCTGGAATGTGCTGTCCACTACAAGAGCCTTTGAACCGAAACCAAGAATCTGGTCTTCTCCAATAAAAATGAAGCGAACACTTAAATGTCTCAAGCACTCAGATCTAAAATTACTCTTGCTTGTTTTATAAAACTCTGTGATTGATGGAAAATTATCTATGAATAGCCTGTATGCATGTAGTCTGACACTGTGGTGCCTACTACTACGTATTTCCTGTGTACATCCAGCTCATTATTTTGTGGCAAATGATTCTATGGACTTTATAGCAAACATATATACAGTGTCCAAGAGAGTTCAACGCACTGCAACTGGAGAAAAAAAAACACACACACATGCAAATAGAATAAAAAACAGTAAATGAAGAAAAAGTCTTTTATCAGTTTGACAGCACGTGCTGCAAATACTCACAACGTATAGCACAGACCACAATGGAAATGTTTCAAGGGGACCCCAACAAGTGATGAACCTGGCTGGGACATGCTTATTGTTCAATATGTACTTGTGGTGTTGTCGATGATTTGAAATGATTTTAAAATCCTGATTGTATGATTCCTTAGCCGTTTGGATGTTATTAGTATAAATAATATGACAAAATACACAATTAATTGTGAAACGTTATGTAATCTGGGTAACTTCCACAACTTGTTGGAGTCCCCTTGAAACATTTCTGTTGTAGTCTGTTCTATTTGCATCGATTTTCTGTATTTGATTGCAATGTGGGTATTTGCAGCGCATATACAGTATGTATTTGGTTGCTTTGTGAGTATTTGCAGCACGTGTAGTCAAACTAATGATGTTTTCTTAAATTGCTGGTGTTTTTTAAATTTACATATGTTTTCTTCAGTTGCAGCACAAGCTGTCTTGGTCACCATACATATCTCTTTTAGGGCTGAGTATCACCAACAACCTCACAATTTGACATGCATCCCATTCAGTTTAGGGTTGCACAGATTTGTCAAGTAGTTGTCACTAGTCTGTGCACTAGTCTGTGTCGCTGTTTGCTGATCACAACTTCAGTTGTGCTTGTTCAATTGTTTTCAGTTGAATTCAGTGGATATTTGGTCACAATTTAATAAAACACATTAATAAACATGCAAGGATCGATTTTATCACTGCAGTTCCAGAATAAGTAGAATCATGATTCATTGATTAACTTTATCGGCACATTTCTACAAACACTAAAATAAAAACCTACCCTTAACATAAACTGTCACCCAGACTGTCCCCATCTGCCCTGGGCCCATCAATAAACCCTCTGAAACACTTCACTTCCTCTTAGACTTCCTCATTCACTCTCACTCATATCTCCTCTCAGTGCCACATCTATCAACTACTTCTCTTCTCCACTGACGGAATGAATTATGTTCTGTTCAGTATGAGCAGACTGTTTTATGAACTGTGTCATTAAAATTTCTGAGAATGTTTACAAATTATTTATTTATATTATTTATTGTGATGATTAGTATTTGTAATCAAAGGGAAAAAAAAAGAAATGTTTTTAATTAAAACTGTGAGCTTTTTATTATTAATATAATATTAATCATATCTATAGAAACTACGGATCCAAGGCACTTCTTCCAGTTCCAAAATATTAAAAAGCCTTTATTCAAACATGGCTCACTCTAAAAACATTAAAAATGACTAGAACACTGCACACTGATGCATTTCGGCCATCCAGCCTTCCTCCGAGTGTGTCAAGTACAAAATTAGTCACAGGTGTAGATATAATCAGTTGCTCAGTAGAAATGGGAGAAACCAAAGGACTCATTACAGGGGGGAACATAGCGCATCATTAACAATTTCAAAGTTATAATCAACATATACAAAAAAAAACAAATCTTATATATATATATATATATGATAATAATCGTACGGATAATCATTTCACAATATGGAGTTAAATACTTCCTCATGTCAAACAGGAAAAATAGTGCTTTAGCTGCAATATCCAAAAGGCGTCCCTTTTAGTCTATCACCTTTCTAAGCGATCCCAGTACAATTTCCAAACCAATAATCTTTAAAGGTAGATGGTTGAGTTCATGTGCAGATGCAATAATGTACTGACATTGGGGTTAATCCTTTGTTTCTTGTTACGAATTGCTTTTTGTGATCCCATAATATATCTCGCAGGTCTTCGTTTAGTCTGACCCACTAGGAAGAGAAACAGTTACAAGGCACATGAAAACGATAAATTACATGATACTTTACAAGTAATGACGATACAAATTACATCAGTTCTTTGTGCCAACATCCAAAATGATTTAGTTTGCACTTAAATTCTCACAGGATTGCAATGTCCAAACTTAAACATGACTCGTATTACTCTGTCCACCAGGTTGTCTGTTTCATAGGAAGGGCAAGTGACTTCTCACAACTCTGTATCACAATAAATTATGACTTATCCAAGGATGATTTTAAAATAATCCAGTATATTAACTTGCCAATTACGCATTCATTTGTGTGTTTGTAACATGTTTGCCAATTAGGACCAAGCAATGGTCTGTGCTGGTGTACAAATTGACCAGTGGCCTCCGCACAAAGAGATAAGTGTCCATTCATGTTGAAGTCGGTAAGAAGGCCTGGTTTACTCTGTACTCATAGAATGTAAATGCATTCTGGTATTAAGAATATCAATACAATCTGAAACAGTGGTTTTAGTTCTGATTCATACTAGGGGCCGTGAATGCGTGCATTGATTGGCTGACCAACGTTCTAAGGTGTGCAATTATTTTCAGGGAAACGCATGGTGAACATAGTTCCAGGCAGCTCTAGACGGCATTACATGTAAATATCACTTCCACCAAATGAGTTCAGTTATTTTCAAAAAGTCCTTATGTTTAAAAAGCAAAAGAACCAAAGCCCACCAAGACATTGGCCAACAAAGAACTTAGCTAAGCAATAGGATAAAATGAGAGATATTTCCAGTGTTGGCCACCCAAAAATTATGTTTTAGTTATGTCGTGAAAGAAATACTCTCTTTCTCCCGCTCTCTCTCCCTGACTCACACACATAGTTTGCACACACGGATACATACGCTCTTATGTTGTTAGCGCTATCAGTTTTATCAGTAAAATAGTTTAGGAACTTAAAAGCTACATGACATTTCTCACAAGCGAGGTAACGACTGCGCTGTTCATGAAGAAAATTAATTTAGTCAGTGTGTAGTGTGTATGTTTGGGGATTAAAAAGATCTAGAAAGTTACAAATCTCAAGTCCTCTCCAAAGGAGATATTAGTTTCATGAACTACAACGAACGGCTCGTTTGGATTACAGCGTTTGTTTTCCGGGCTTTGTGGTATCACAAAGAGGCTCATTGGAATATCATTACAAATAATTCCCGCCAACAGAAATTCGAATGGTTGGGGAGTGGCGAGGTCGTGGTTAGAACGCTTGGTTGAGTGAGCGCATTGGACGAGACGACGAAGAAGTGCTGCTGCAGAGTTAGTGCATCAGAGAAAACCAAGAAGAAGAGCTGCTGTGCTGTAGCCTCAAATTTTTGGCATGTTTAGAACAGCGGTTCTCAATTCCAGTCTTTGCGTACCCCCGCTCTGCATATTTTGTATGTTTCTCTTATTGCTTCGTACGTTTGTTATATTTGACTGTAAGTTCCCTGCGAAGTGGACATTAACGTATATTCCTCCATGAGTCCAGTTTGAAGGGAGCGTATAGGTTCCATACAAAGGGCATTTAAGTGTACGAGACATGAATTTAAATTGTATTTACAGAGGTATATTATGTCACAATTCACAAGTAAGTTTCATCTGTGTGTGAAGACACTGCAGGCAGCAGCACAGCGCAAATCTGTAAATGAATATTCCGAAGTGAAGTAAACTTCAACGGAGTTCCCATGCTCAGGGAGTAGGAGCAATGGACACTTGTAGGGACCAATGTCATCGTAAAACGTCAGCACGGAGCTCACAAGATGATCTTTTTCAAATCAGGGTGTTAACAAAGGAGGAGAAATGCAAAATACGCAGAGCGGTGGTACGCCAGGACTGGAATTGAGAACCGCTGGTCTAGAACAATTCTTACAAATAACAACATCACGTAGCTGGGCGCCACGGACAGTCGCCGAGCGGCGCCGCCAGTGTGCCTACACTCATAGAAAATAAAAGTATTTGAATTTTAAAGACGTGGAGAGACTGCGCTTCTCGTCCGGTGTGCGGCTGCCTGAAACGCTGTTTTTTTCACCTCAGTGCCCAAACGTCTTTGTTTGAGCTTCCGAAAGCGGATGATGTCAGGAAACAGTGGTTGCAATTTATTTTTTAACTCTGTTCCTTAGCATTATAACCCCAATTTGCTATTGTGTGCTGCACATTTTTACTGAGGACAGCTTCCACATCACGAGTGCGAAGTGCCGGATTCACAAAAGCTTTTGTTGAAAGACAGAGAAACGGGGGCGGGGCAGAGTACTGAAACACAGTCTAAGTGGTGCGCCACTCAAACGCACTGGACAGCTAACCAATCACATCACTCACCTTTGTTTTTCGAAGGCGGACTTCATCAAAAGCCGGAACTAATCGAGCAGGTTTGTGCCAGCTGGGGGAAAGGTATTTTTTTAAAATGTAAATGATTGTGAAAACGTATGCGTTTTCGAACACCAAGCACCGAGAGCATGTTCTAGTACACCCCCAAAACAAAATCAAGACTTTGTAAAAGAGCATAATAGGACGACTTTTAAAGTTTAATATTAGTAGAGCCGCTGCTGCCGAACACTGTTGAGAGACGCACAGACTCACAGAGGTAATCTCTCTCTCTCTCTCTCTCTCTCTCTCTCTCGAATAACTTCATTAAATAGTTGCATAAGTCTGCTATCAACGGCTCAGTCCCCCGTTAATAGGTCTAAATTAAATCTCCGCTTCGCATCGTGGCTGCATCACCACCTCGGGTGTGCATTATTTTCTAATAATTCAAGGGTCCATTCGTCATTTTTATTCCTTACGATTTACCACTATGAACTTGACACAGTTTTACACCTGGGGCCCATTCTTCGACTCGCTTAATACTTCGGAGATGATTTGAAAGATTCCAGATCTTCTAATCGTGATAACTGATCTCTGGATAATTTGGTTCTTCAAACAAATTTGCTGATTTGATAAAAATATCTGGATTAAGTTGTCTAAGATTACTGCGCGTTCTTGTGTTCCCTGAAAAGGGGCTATGTATCGATACTCGAAACCACAATCAGTAATGCAGTGATTGGCTGGCGGCAAGAAAGCAACGTAATTACATAATATAATTAAAAATGACAACTGACGAAAAACTTGACAAATTTTTTTGACTTTTATAAGGAAACAGCCAAGCAAACAAAATACATAAATTGTATAATAGATCAATTAAATGTGCACTGTTTTTTTTTTACATGATTCCCAATTATTCATATTCACGATTTCTAATGTAAGGTTACTTTTTATTTCAATGTTGTAATTAGCAATTCATTTAATTTTATCTTTGAAGCAGATTTGTTACGTGACAGCATTAATTAGTTTCTTAAGGGTCAAGATCAAGTTGTCTGCATCTCCTGCGCTCCATCAAGCAACTCCCATAATATCTGTCAGCACTCAAATTAATGCACGACTCAGATTAACTGTATAGCATGTGTGTAAGACTCCAATACAATTATAAAGTAATAATTTTTTCATGAATAAATATTTCAATGAGTAAAACTGACTGTGTCTATAGTATTAAAGACTACACATCAAACATGATATTATTTTGTAATTGATTATTTCTAAACTATGTCCCTGGATCAGTAGGGTACTCTTCTAATAAATTAGCAGTGGCTGGGACAGATTTTAAGTATCAATTCTGCTTAAAAAGATGCGATCTAATCTTGTTTACATGAAATAAGCCTGCTCCCGGGCAGGTTTAAGCTTATGGACCTGTTGATATGACAGCAACTCTGGGATGAGCTTTGAAGAACCAAACAATCCAAGATCATGCCAAATCGTCAACATTCAAATCCAGCTAACTGAGTTAGCAACGTAGTATGAAGAAGGATCAACAGGCTTTTGTTTAAATGGTAGTGTAACGTAGGGGAGGTCGGCGAAGAGGAGGCGGGAAACAGGCCGAAAACATTACACAAACTTAATAAAAAAACAAACACCAAAACAGCGCGACAAGCCCCCGGGACACGACTGCGAGCCAAACAAAACACAAACACAAAATAAACTCCAGGCATGGTCCTCTCTCGTCTTTCACTGTCGTCACTCCTCCTTGTATCCTTCCGGAGCTCCTCCGTGAGACTCGAGACAGTGAGTGGCGCAGGTGTCGCGCATTAACATTTACTCCACCAGCCTCGCTCTGTTCCCACGGCTCTCGACCCCACCCCTCTCGTCACATACCCCCATCACCCCTCGCAGGCCAGGGGGTACTCCCGAGACTGCACTCTACTCCCCCCATCCCCCCTCCGGGGGAGCCGATCACGGCAGCCGCGGCGTACCTGGGGGTAAGGACAGACAGACGAGGAGAGAGAAAAGGAGACGGAAGGATGAGAAGAGACAGACGAGAGAGGGGAGAGAGAAAAAAAAAAAAATTATCCGGTTCGGTTCCCCAGACACCCACTGACGTTGGTCTCAAACGGCGGAAGAGGCTCTCACTCGCCGGGGCATGCGATGGTACTGGACTCAGTTGGTGGAAGGGCCCACGCACTCCATTCCCTGCCCTCTGGGCGGACGGCGTGGTCCTCCTCTTGAGGGCAAGCACGGGGGGAAAGCGAGTCCCAAGTTCCTCATACCTCACCAATCAGGCGGATGGGCAGAAGGCTCCGGCCCTCCGGGCGAACGGCGACTCTCCGCATCCCTCAGGGACGGCAGAACCCACACTCGAACCCAGTGAAGCGCGGCCAGCGACTCTAGCTCCACATAATCTGCCATGTGCAGGAACCAAAAGAATCCGCCGCGCCACCGACACCAACGGCGTCCCCCCGTCTACTCGTTCTTAACGTGCCACGACTCGCACAGACCCAGCAACGCGACCTCAGCCAGAGAGGGCCTATCTGACAGCGTGGTCCTCTTCCTCACGGGTTTCGGGAACCAATGTACGTAGTTTGTAGGTCGGGGAAGAAGGAGGCCGGGAAACCCTAGGATGCGAAATTTACACAAACTTTAATTAAAATAAACAACACAAAACAGCGCGACAAGCCCCTCGCGGAAAGACTGCCGCTGCACAAACAAACAGCCAAACCACAAATAAACTCAGGCTGGTATATCACGTCTTTCCCTGTCGTCACTCCTCATTTATATCCTTACGGAGCTCCTCAGTGCAGACTCGAGCCGAGTGAGGGAGCCAGGTGTCGCGCATTGCAATTACTCCACGGCCTCGCTCTGTTAACACGGTTCTGGCCCCGCCACTCTCGTTTAATACCCCACGCCCAGGCCGGGGGGTACTCCCGAGACTGCTCTCTACTCCCCTCTCCCCCCACTCTGGGGGCAGCCGATCACGGCGGTCGCGGCGTACCTGGGGGTAAGGACAGCCAGACGAGGCGAGAGAAAAGGAGACGGAAGGATGAGGAGAGACAGAGACGATAGAGGGAGGAGGAGGGGAAAAAAAAAAACTCTCTGGTTTACGGGTTCCAGGACAAATGCGCTTGCGTCCTCAAACGGCCTGAGAGGCTCTCCAACGCCCGGTTGCCATGCGTGGTACCTGGACATCGTTGGTGGCCGGCCACCGTTCCTAAGCCTCCCTGGCGGAGGCGATGGCTCATCTTTGAGGGCAGAGCAGCGATTCCCCGTTCCCTCTAATCCAAAAAAAAACAAATCATGGGGATGCAGCAGGCTTACGGAATCCTGGCGAAGGGCAGACTCCTAAGCTCCCTCACGGCACGGCAGCACCCAACCGCGACCCAGGAGCGCGGCGGATATCGGCAGCGAGCTTTCCGTCCCACTTCGTCTTCCATAGTTCCAGCACCACCCCCTCGGGCAGCCACCGGCGGTCTCTCAGCTTGTTCCTGCTGCCCGATCTCCTCAACACCACGATCCCCCTCAGCAGCGAGGACTCTCTGACAGCGTGTCCCTCCTTCCTCCCGGGATTCGGCACCAATGTAACGTAGTTTGTAGGTCGGGAAGAAGGAGGCGGGAACCGGCGAACATTTACACAAACTTTAATAAAATAAACAAACACAAAACAGCGCGACAGCCCCTCGCGGACGACTGCCGCGCACAAACAAAACCAAACCACAAAATAAACTCCAGGCCTGGTCCTATCTCGTCTTTCACCTATGTACTCACTCATTTATTTCTTACGGAGCTCCTCCGTGAGACTCGAGACCGGTGAGTTCCCACGGCTCTCGGCCCCGCCCCTCTCGTTACAGTTAGTTTTGGACTCTGCACATTTTCTCCCTTAGTTTTGTTTAGGTATAAATGAAAACTGCAGTCATGCTCTGATCCACATCAAAATAACTGGTCAGAGATCATGTGAATGTGGTAGTTTCAGTGAAAATCAGCTCTGGAGCAGTTTACATGTAGTTAGAGAGCAATTTAACCCAATGGATCAAGCTGTGTCATAATTCATAATGGGAAATGCATTACATAAAAAACAGAAGTGGTTAATTCTGTGAGTGGGCACTAGGGGTGTCCTCGACTAAGAATTTTCATAGTCGAATCGAAATTTTCGAATCTTGCCGATATTCGACTGATAGTCAAATCATATGTTTGGGAGTGGGGGGCAAAATACATTAACAAGAGTCAAGTCAGACATTCGACAGTCATAATTACGTTAACACAGGGAAAATCTGTAATGGACGCCTCGCAGATACAAACAGTAAATAATGTTTTATGATTTGATTAAAAGATAGTTATCATTAAACGTCAGCGAAACCCTAAGAATTCACAAAATTTTTACAATAGTGCTCTCATTATAACTTTATGTATATGACAGTAGTTATTAATGTTCTCCATTTCTGTTTTGAGCTGTACGCGCTGAAGATGACCAGTAGAATGAAGCAGCAGGTTTTTAATCAATTGGATTTAACTTCATCATTTATTCATATAGAATATGCCTATTAGCTTCTTATACAACATAACGTTAATATTACGACTTATCGGCTATCTGCACAAAATGCCCCAAATGCACAAATGTGTCTGTGCGGCTCTGAATGAACTCCTTTTGTGGACGTGTTCTTCACCCAACAACGTGCAGAAACACGGCAACTAAACTCTAAAAATTTACAGTGTTTTATTATAATAGTGTTCTCATTATAATCATTATAATCATCAGAACATAATCATTATGTTCTCAACACACAGCCAATAATGTCTAAACCGTTGGCCACAAAAGTGAGTACACCCCTAAGTGAAAATGTACAAATTGGGCCCAAAGTGTCAATATTATATTTTGTGTGGCCACCATTATTTTACAGCACTGCCTTAACCTATGGCATGGAGTTCACCAGAGCTTACAGTTGCCCCCCACCAATTTTGGGGGATTACTATTCAACTCCTCACATGTCTACGAAACTCCAAACAGAGCTGGTGGATGTTAGAGACCTTGAGATGCTCAATAGGTTTTAGGTCTGGAGACATGCTTGGCCAATCATTACCTTTACCCTCAGCTTCTTTAGCAAAGCAGTGCTTGTTTTGGAGGTGTGTTTGGGGTCGTTATCTTGTTGGAATACTGCCCTGCGGCCCAGTTTTCGAAGGGAGGGGATCATGCTCTGCTTGAGTATGTCACTGTACATGTTGGCATTCATGGTTCCCTCAATGAACTGTAGCTCCCCAGTGCTGGCAGCACTCATGCAGCCCCAGCCCATGAAACTCCCACCACCATGCTTGACTGTAGGCAAGGCACACTTGTCTTTGTACTCCTCACCTGGTTCCCGTTTTTTCTTACATTCTTTTTACAGCTTCCTGGACCATCTGAACCAATAAGAGATCGTGGTCTAATCAGACCACAGGATCATGGTTCCAGTAATCCATGTCGTAGTCTGCTTGTACTCAGCAACCTGATTGCGGGCCTTTCTTGTGATATCTTGAAGGGCTTCCTTACTGAGGACGACAGCCATGCAGACACAATTTGATGCACGGTGCGGCGTCGCGTATGAGCAAGGGACAGCTGACCCCCCACCCTTCAACTCTGCAGCAATGATGGCAGCACTATAGTCTATTTCCCAAACACAACATCTGGCTAGATGCTGAGCACGGCCACGCAAATTTCTTTGGTCGACATGGCGAGGTCTGTTCTGAGTGGAACCGGTCCTGTTAAACCACTGTATGGTCTTAGTCACCGTGCTGCAGCTTAGTTTCAGGGTCTTGGCAATCTTCTTAAAGCCTACGCCATCTTTATGTAGAGCAAAAAAAATTTTTTTCAGATCCTCAGAGAGTTCTTTGCCACGAGGTGCCATGTTGAACTTCCAGTGACCAGTATGAGGGAGTGATAGCGATAACACCAAATTTAACACACCAGCTCCCCATTCACACCTGAGACCTTGTAACACTAATGAGTCAAATGACACCGGGGAGAGAAAATGGCTAATTGGGCCCAATTTGGACTTTTTCACTTAGGGGTGTACTCACTTTTTTTTGGCCAGCGGTTAGACATTAATGGCTGTGTGTTGAGGTATTTTGAGGGGACAGCAAATTTACACCGTTATACAAGCTGTAAAGTAGCGGTGGGTTACAAGGCTTGTATTAACAGTGTACATTTTGCTGTCCCTCAAAATATTTTTCAGTGTTGTCACATTGAAAAGGATATAATAAAGATTTACAAAAAGGTGAGGGGTTATCATTCTGTGAGACGATTACTGTGTATAGACCCGGATGCACTTGACATGTATTGACACTCACTTGTACCCACCTTCGTTCCTTCTTCGGAACACAAATTACGATATGTGTTATGGACGTCTGAGAGCTGCTTGACCTGCATAGACAGCAACGCAGCTGAATGTTCCCAAGTCCGAAACTGAAGGACATCATTAAAATAATCCATGGGACATCAGTGGTTCATCCGCAATTATAAGAAGCTACGAGAATACGATTTCTGTGCGCAGCTTCTTTGACATAGACCAGCATATGATATGCTGTTTATGTCCTGGTAGATCTCCAAAATGGCACAAGGGTGATGCGGAGGAGACAAATGTGGAATAAAGTCGTTTTTTTTTTCTTTTGGCACAAAAAAGTATTCTCATAGCTTAATATAATTGCGGGATTGAACACTGGGATTTGTGACACATAAATTGATTATTTTACAGATCTCCTTGCTATATTTCTGGACTTGCGAACATTTAAGTTGCGTTGTTGTCTATGGGAGGGTCAGACAGCTCTCAGATTCCATAAAAAATATCTTAATTGGTGTTACGAAGATGAAGAGGTCGTACGGGTTGAATTCATGAGGGGAGGAATTAATGGAAATTAAATTTTAATTTTTTGGGGAACTAAACCCAGCTTTCTAAATCCCTGCCGCCAAGATGCTCCTCTGTCACTGTCGGTCATGGATTATGGAAAGTGAAACTTAAATCTATAGGGGTGGTTGGATTTATTCACGCACGTTAAAATATTTATTTGGAGCTTCTTTCTTTTCAGATTCTTATTTACAGCATTATCTTAATAGGCTGCATATTAACTTTGGGAGAAAAGAAACCCGGTAGTTTTATGTGAAATCAGACATTTGAGCACCCTCGTATAGCCTAAATGGCATGATCATAACACCTCTGCGAATATTTGACTGTGAGATTGGTAGTCGAATCAGGCTCCTCCTGTTGAAGCATCAAATCTTTGACTATTCAGGGTCACCCCTAGTGGGCACATTAGTTATCGCAGTTGAAATCCACCAAGCACCTTTTCTTCATAAAATGTCATTACTTTTTGTTGCATTGCAAGACAGATATGCAGATACACAGTACACAGTTCAGCTCCAACTCGCTTTTCTGGATGTTTCTAGTGAGTCTGAAAGCCTTGTTTAGTTGGTTCAGGTGTGTTTAATTAGGGTTAGAAGGTACTTTTAAAGGAGGGTCAGAATGAGGGGTGTAATTTTTCACATGGTGTGTGTTTATAGATAATGGATTTGTGACTTTCATTGAGCTCGTAAGCCTTAATCACACATTTTTTAAATGTTTTACTTTACATGTAATGAATCTAGAATATATGAAAGTCTCACTTTTTGAAATAAGTTACAAAAAAAAGAACCTTTTCACGATGTTCTAATTTTTGTATAATGTATATTATCAACTATATAATTAATATATATATATAGAATCAAACAGACCCTACATCACCAAATGTTGTTCTCTTGAGGGATAACAAATAAAAAATTCTCCTCACTCTCAAAACCAAAACTCCGCATATTGTAGTGTTAGACAAAATTTTACGGCACATGCGCACTGGCTTCTATGGTTAGATGAAACATAAAAAGAGCTTTTTGACAACAAACCCACCAGATGGGTTTAGTACAAACAGGGATAAAAAGTACCCCATGCCCACAGTTAAATATAGGCTGGTCTTATTGGGGCGAGTTTTTCTGCCGGAGGTTCTGGATATCTTGTTCAGATACATGGCATTATGTATTCTATCAAATACCAACAGATAAAAACATCTAAACCTGACTGTCTCTTTTAAAAAAATCGTATAATGGGCCGTGGTTGGCTCTTCCATCAGGACAATGATCCAAAAACAAAAAAGGGGTCACTGAGGTGCAAAATGAAGCTGTTGCTTATGGCCCGTCCCTGTCTGACCTGAACCCTATAGAAAATAAGTGGGGTGAACTGAAGAGAAGAAGCACCAACATGGAGCTGTGAATCTGAAGTATCTGGAGAGATTCTGTATAAAGGAATGGTCTCTGATCTCTTATCAGGTGTTCTCCAAAATCTTTGGGAAACTGAGAAACCTCAGAGCTGTTATCTTGGGAAAAAGACATTGTAATAATTGGGTGCCAATAATTGTGGCCAACATGAATAGAGGAAAGCACTTTAGGTATCAATGAGCTTTCCCCACCCCCCCATTTCAGTTGTTTTACTTCAATGATAGGTTAGAATTTTGTGAATTTTTTTGAGTGAAAGATCAAAAGGATAAACAATGCAGATTTATTTTCACAGCCGCCTTTGCACATATTTACCAAGGGTGCCAATATTAGTGGAGGGCACTGTATTATCAGACCACCATCAGCTGTCACCATCAGACTACCATTTGCATCAGTCATTGAAAAACCCATGTAACTCGATGACTAATCCAGAATTACAGTGAACACCTTCGCTATACGGATGTTGAATTCCTATAAACGTGTCCGCTAAAATTATGATGCCGCAGTGTTTCCAACTTGCATTATGATTTGCTGGCCCTCAAGATCCACTTTCCTGCAGAGATTATCTCCAATCCTAATCAAACACCCTCCTGAACAAGCTAATCAAGGTCCTCAGGATTATTAGAAAACTACAGGGCAGGTAAAGTTCAATCAGAGTTGGAGCTAAATGCTGCAATGTAGATCTCGAGGACCAGAATTTAGACCCTATGACACACAGGCTGCCCTCATTTTATTAATTATCTATCTTATTTAAACAGACACCATTTTCCCCTGATTAATTAAGCGAAAGATTGAATCAATTATGTTGTTAAGCAATTGATTAAAAACACCATCCGTTGTCTTTGTTGAGAAGCAAATGTTTAAAATGTCTATAGACTAGAATATTACCTTCTTGGCCATAGATAATAATATCCTAATACTCATCCAACACACTTTTAATAGCATGTAGCTGTGCGCAGCATGATTAGGGATGATCCAGTTATGAGCAAAACTACGAATAACCTGGAGTGCGACACAAATGAAGACATTTCAGCTACTCTAATGTACATGCACACAGTTAGTCTTTAAAGTTGAAGCATAGTAAAGAATAAAAGCGTGTTATAGTTAAAAGTTATTGCATTATATAATATTCAGCTGATCTGGTGTCAGGTCTTAATTCAAACACACCTTTTTAAAAAGGAGTAGATGATAGTAATCAGATCAATTGACTAGACTAAGTTTGAAACTTAGATCACCTGATCTGTCCAGAAGGCTTGTATACAGGTGCATCTCAATAAAGTAGAATGTCATGGAAAAGTTCATTTATTTCAGTAATTCAACTCAAGTTGTGAAACTCGTCTATTAAATAAATTCAATGCACACAGACTGAAGTAGTTTAAGTCTTTGGTTCCTATAATTGTGATGATTTTGGCTCACATTTAACAAAAACCCACCAATTCACTATCTCAACAAATTAGAATACTTCATAAGACCAATAAAAAAACAGTTTTTAGTGAATTGTTGGCCTTCTGGAAAGTATGTTCATTTACTGTACATGTACTCAATACTTGGTAGGGGCTCCTTTTGCTTTAATTACTGCCTCAGTTCGGCGTGGCATGGAGGTGATCATTTTTTGGCACTGCTGAGGTGGTATGGAAGCTTAGGTTTCTTTGACAGTGGCCTTCAGCGCATCTGCATTTTTTTGGTCTCTTGTTTTTCATTTTCCTCTTGACAATACCCCATAGATTCTCTGTGGTGTTCAGGTTTGGTGAGTTTGCTGGCCAGTCAAGCACACCAACACCATGGTCATTTAACCAACTTTTGGTGCTTTTGGCAGTGTGGGCAGGTGCCAAATCCTGCTGGAAAATGAAATCAGCATCTTCAAAAAGCTGGTCAGCAGAAGGAAGCATGAAGTGCTTCAAAATTTCTTGGTAAACGGGTGCAGTGACTTTGGTTTTCAAAAACACAATGGACCAACTCCAGCAGATGACCTTGCACCCCAAATCATCACAGACTGTGAAACTTAACACTGGACTTCAAGCAAAATGGGCTATGAGCTTCTCCACTCTTCCTCCAGACTCCAGGACCTTGGTTTCCAAATTAAATACAAAACTTACTCTCATCTGAAAAGAAGACTTTGGACCACTGGGCAACAGTCCTGTTCTTCTTCTCCTTAGCTCAGGTAAGATGCCTCTGATGTTGTCTGTGGTTCAGGAGTGGCTTAACAAGAGGAATACGACAACTGTAGCCAAATTCCTTGACACGTCTGTGTGTGGTGGCTCTTGATGCCTTGACCCCAGCCTCAGTCCATTCCTTGTGAAGTTCACTCAAATTCTTGAATCGATTTTGCTTGACAATCCTCATAAGGCTGCGGTTCTCTCGGTTGGTTGTGCATCTTTTTCTTCCACACTTTTTCCTTCCAACTTTCTGTTAACATGCTTGGATACAGCACTCTGTGAACAGCCAGCTTCTTTGGCAATAAATGTTTGTGGCTTACCCTCCTTGTGAAGAGTGTCCATGATTGTCTTCTGGACAACTGTCAGACCAGCAGTCTTCCCCATAATTGTGTAGCCTAGTGAACCAAACTGAGAGACCATTTTGAATGCTCAGGAAACCTTTGTAGGTGTTTTGAGTTGATTAGCTGATTGGCGTGTCACCATATTCTAATTTGTTGAGATGTGAATTGGTGGGTTTTTGTTAAATGTGAGCCAAAATCATCACAATTAAAAGAACCAAAGACTTAAACTACTTCAGTCTGTGTGAATTGAATTTATTTAATACACGAGTTTCACAATTTGAGTTGAATTACTGAAATAAATGAACTTTTCCACGACATTCTAATTTATTGAGATGCACCTGTAGTTGCTGAGGTCTTTGCGAGCCTTGTCCAGAGGGCTCGTCTCTTTGAGGTCTTCACTGGCCGTGAAGGACTGTGTTGTGGTTGTTTCTGATGATAAGGTGAGACACACAGGCTACTATAAGCATAGATGCCATAGTACATGGTTGTTATGGGAAGTGTTCTGGCTGCCATAATTAATGCAGCCTACCAATCCCTTATGGTATTTAAATTATAGAAACTTGATAGTGTGTATGTAAGGTTAAAGAGATTAGTTTAATCTACATTTAAACTGACACAGTGTGTCTGCCACCTGAACAATGCCAAAAAGACTGTTCCAGAGGCTGGGTGCTCAGTAGGAAAAGGATCAACCACCCACAGTCCATTATGATATATCAACTGGGCAGAATGTTGGGACTGCAATGAACGTGAAGGACTTTAATGCAATAGGAGCTTGCAAATGCTACAAATTCTAGAAATGTGGCTCTCAAACAGCAAATTGCTAATCAGATTTTTCACTACATTATTATTGTGGCCAATAGAATTCTTAATACTAATATATTGCAATGTCTATAGATATAGTTCAGTTGACTCCCATCAGTACAGAAGAATAACAACATATTTTTACTCCTAACTTATGTTATAGTGTGTTTAAAATAACTTCGTTCTGTGAACTGATGTGACTTCTTATCACAGAATGAGGCAGAAATTATTTTTTTATAGTATTCTATACAGTGGTAAAGTCTACATCAATTAGCATTGAATTATAATATATTCATTATATACAGTACATTATCCTTATGAAAAATACCCGAGATGGCTTGAAAAACACAGACGTGAGTGAAATGGTTGATCTGTAGAGCCCTGTATGGCCTATGTATTCATTGCATTTATAATTATGACCAGCATGTGTCCCCATTAATGTGTATACAGTATGTATTCTGGCCCATTGCAGGTTTACAAAAGCATGTAGCCTCCATTATCATCAAAGACGTCATGGACTGCCTTTTTTATTATTTTACTGTTCTCTGAGGTACACTTATAATGTTATCAAGATTTTTACACCAAAATCTTCATAATTTAGACGTAACAAGCTATTTTCTGTCCTGTTTTGAGCCCTCTCACCGGAATGCTCTGTTTGAACAGGCGTGGCGGATTGTAGTCTCGGAAGTAAATACCCACTGGTATGATTGGCTAAAAGTTGTGAATGTTTGACATCCTTCATAGATGGACGCTGCTGTGATTAAAGTTAAAAACGCATAAATACTCAGTACATATCAAATAACAAATATAAATATCTAATAACAGACAAAGCAATAGTGACCACGTAAAACAGATACTCACAGGTGTGGTGTGACATCATTGTCGGATCCAATATAGTCAATCTTTCTGAAAATCCTGCATTGAATTGAGCCTTGTTTTTAAACGAATCCGCGGTAAAAAAAAAAAATTAAGAGAACAAAGGACCAAGTTCTTACTGACATAGTCTGGAATTTCATTAAAAATAAAGTTCCACACTTTACTTGGGGTTCTAAACAGGCAGTGATGTAGAAGCAGGCATTGATCCTCTTCTGTGGAGGTGGTGTTTAGCCACACTATTGCGTCATAAAGTGGCACATTCCACAACCTGTCGTTATGGCAGATTGGCTTCTTCCTAGAGCTGGCCTCTTGGCCAAACTAAGCAATTGATGGGGAAGGGCCTTGGTTAGAGTGGTGACCAAGAAGCTGATGGTCACTCTAGTGGAGCTCCATGATCATGTATGGAGATAGGAGAAACTTAAAAAGTAATTTAAAACTGTAATGTAAAACCGTTTAATATAAGGCGGCAACATAAAACGTGAAAAAAATGGAGTATGAATACAGCATGCCTCGAGTACTTTGTTGCTTATATAAAATGGTTACCATTCAATACAAATATTAAAACCAAAAAAATTTATGTATTGATATTAGGGGTGTGCGATATATATATCGTCTGCGATAATATCGTAATTGTTGTTTTAACGATGTGCGATTTGACATTATCGAGTATTTTGCAAAAACCATTCAAAACATCCCTACAGAGTGCACGCATACATTACGTGAAGTCTAGACTAGTGCGTGTGCGCATTTAGTGTTTTCTTTCACTGCATTATTCAGTCTATTAAAATGCATTTAGAATGATCACAAATTCAAGACATGGCAGAAAACTTATATATTTATACCACTTCATATAGTTATTCAATTTCACACGAAGATTGCCGTTTTTCTCCAAAAATTACCATGATTACAAATGTGATTTTTTACAACAGTTCAATAAACTAGAAGTTTTATTAAGAGACTTACTTTTTAGACACCATATTGCTTGCTTTTGCTCTATTTCGCCAACAAAAATCATTCCGAATACAGCCACAGCACTGTTTTGTGTCTCTGAGTGTTACGGAAGAGGCTTGACACAACAGGTTAGTTTATATACAAGTGTTTATTGCTGGTCACAGTGAGTACTGGTGTAGTCCGGAGGAAGTGAGGGTGAGGGAGGGTGAGAGTGCAGAGGATATGGAGAGTGGAGTAATCCGAGTCCTTGGCTTGAGTGAGGCTGGAAGGTATCCGGGGAAGCACACACCTCAGCGATCCGGGAACTAGGAGATGCAGGAGACACTTGGAGATGCAGGAGCTGACACTTGGAGGTAAGTAATGCAAGAAGTATTCCAAGGTAATCAGTAGTAAAGTCATTGAGTCCTCTACGTGTATTCGAGACCGGAAAGTGAGGGTGTCTGAGGTGTGTGTTTTTATGCAGGCTGGTTGATGAGGTGCTTGATTGGTGACAGGTGTGGGTGTTTAGAACTCAGGTGAGAGGGATCGTTTGTGATTGGGTGGTGGCAGAGCCTGGCCAATAAAATTAAAATAATTTTTATCTGTTACAGTACCCCCCCCCCTCCACGGCCCACTCCTGAGGGCCGAAAACCCCGACGTCATGGTGGTCTACCTCTGCCCCGAGGTGCCGGCTGATCCGGATGGGCCGCATGGAACTCTGACATTAAGGCGGGGTCCAGTACATCGGTCCTAGGTACCTATGAGTGTTCCTCGGGTCCATATCCTTCCCAGTCTACGAGTTATTCCAGCTGACCACCACGGTGCCGTGACTGTAGAATTTCCTTCACCTTGTAGACCGAGCCTTCGTCCAGGATCAATGGCAGAGGGGGTTCCTCCGTCTGGCCAGGCCCTGTGGGGAGAAAGACAGGGTCATGGTGAGGTTTGAGTAGTGACACATGGAACGTGGGATGAATTCTGTATTGTGAGGGTAGTTGGAGTTTGTAGGTGACCGGGTTTACTTGCTCCAGGATGGTGAAAGGGCCAACAAATCTGGGACTGAGCTTTTTACAGGGCAGGCGCAGTCTGATGTCCCGAGTCGACAACCATACCTTCTGCCCTGGTTCATAGGTAGGTGTTTCAGCTCTTCGAAGGTCCGCTGTCGTCTTCTGCCTGCGCACTGCCCGTTGGAGATGGTGATGAGCAGCGTCCCAGACCCTCTCGCTTTCCCGAAACCAGTAGTCTACCGCCGGAACATCAGAAGGCTCCCCGGACCAGGGGAACAGTGGTGGCTGGAACCCGAGCATGCACTGGAAGGGAGTGAGACCAGTAGAAGGCTGTCGCAGGGAATTCTGGGCGTACTTGGCCCAGCCCAGGAATTGGTTCCAGGAATCCTGGTGGCCATGGCAGAAGGTTCGTAAGAATCGCCCCACCTCCTGAATCTTCCTCTCCGTCTGACCATTCGATTGGGGATGGTATCCGGATGAGAGGCTTACGGTCACACCTAGGAGGCTGAAGAATGCATTCCATACTTTGGAGATAAACTGGGTCCCCGGTCGGAGACAATGTCTTCAGGAAGTCCATAATATCGGAAGACGTGATTGAATAGCCGCTCAGCAGTTTCTAGGGCCGTGGGGAGACCTCTGAGGGGCAGAAGGCGACATGACTTCGAGAAGCGGTCAACAATCACCAGGATGCATGTGTTACCTTCAGAGGGGGGTAGGTCCGTGACAAAGTCTACTCCTAGGTGTGACCAGGGGGCGATTCGGCACTGGAAGGGGAAGGAGTTTGCCAGATGGTAAATGGTGCGGGCTTTTGGACATGGCACAATCTGGACATCCTTGTACGAACCTTCTCACGTCCCTTGCCATATTGGGCCACCAGAAGCGATCTCGTAGCAGCAAGAGGGTGTTGTTGGCCCCTGGATGGCCAGTGCCTCGGGAGGAGTGAGCGGATTGAATGAGTGGGGTGCGCTGTGTCCATGGTACATATTGACATCCTGGAGGACAGCCCGGCGGATTGTTAGGAGCGGTGTTGGAGGCCACTGGAGGAGAATTCCATTCGATAGGAGTTTTTTTTTGGGTTTCTGACGATGATTTTAGGTGGGATGATGCTTTCTGGTTCTTCTGGGCTTTTTATGTGACTGTGAATACGCGACAAGGCGTCTGCCTTGACGTTTCTGGGACCAGGGCGATAAGTAATGGTAAAATTGAACCTGGTAAAGAATAATGCCCATTGGGCCTGGCGGGGATTTAACCGTTTTGCCTCACGAAGGTATTGGAGGTTCTTGTGGTCGGTCAGTACTGTAAATGGATGGGCTGCCCCCTCCAGCCAATGCCTCCACTCCTCTCGGGCCAGCTTGATTGCCAGGATTCTCTTTTGCTGATGTCATATTAATTTCGCGCTGGCTGAGCTTCCGTGAGTAGAAGGGCACCTGGGTGAGTCTGCTGGGTTTCCCCGGCTGTTGGGACGCACTGCCCCCCCCTCATGTAGTGGAGGCTTCCACTTCCACAACGCAGGGAGCTCGGGATCTGATTGGACTAGGAGTGGGCGCTAGTGAACTCTCGTTGAGAGAGGAGAAGGCTTCTAGGCCGCGGGTCCCAAACATAGACTTGGTTTCCTCGGAGTAAGTTGGTGAGGGGCTGGTGATTCCTGCTGTACCAAATGACGCGGACGTAAAATAGGCAATCCCAGGAATCTGGTGGAGCTCTTTAATCGTGGTGGGTTCTGGCCAGGAGGTTATAGCTTCCACCTTCCCCTCGTCCATCTGGATACCGGTATGGTCAATGTCATACCCCAGGAATTGTACTGTGGGTTGGTGGAAGGTGCACTTTTCAGCCTTGTGGAATAGGTGGTGCTCTCTCAGGCGTTGGAGGACCTCCGCAACGTGCTGGCGATGTTCGGCCTGGCTCCGGGAGTAGATGAGGATGTCATCTATGTATACAATGACGAACTGATGGAGAAACTCCCGGAGCACCTCGTGCATGAAGTCTTGGAATACGGAGGGGGCGTTGGCAAGTCCATAGGGCATGACCAGATACTCGTAGTGGCCAGTAGGGGTCACAAAGGCAGTCTTCCATTCATCCCCCTCACGTATCCGGACGAGGTTATAAGCACTGCGGAGGTCCAACTTAGTGAAGATGGTGGCCCCACGGAGATGCTCAAGGGCACTTGGGATGAGGGGAAGAGGATATCGGAACTTGATTGTGATTTTGTTCAATGCTCGGTAATCGATACAGGGCCTCAAGCCTCCGTCCTTCTTGGCCACGAAGAAGAAGCTTGATGCAGCAGGGGAGTTAGATGGACGGATGTAACCTTGACCCAGCGCCTCCTTGATGTATTCCTCCATGGCCTTCTGCTCCGGAAGCGATAGGGAATAGATCTTTCCACGAGGCACTGGCTCACCCGGAATGAGATCGATGGCGCAGTCCCATGGCCGATGTGGTGGTAAGCGGGAGGCTTGTCTGGGGCAGAACACGTCTCTGAAGGGGGCATAGCAGGTTGGAATTTCTAAGGATTGCTTCTCGATGGGACTCTCAATGGAGGTGGAATTCACGGGAAGGGCCTCGGGGAGTTTCTTCGGAGGAGAGGGAGTCCCGGGGAAGCAGTCTGGGAAGCAATCCTTGCCCCACTTCAGGACTTCTCCCGTCTTCCAGGACAGTATGGGATTGTGCTTTACCAACCACGGGCGCCCTAAGATGATATCCGGAGTAGACCCTTCCAGAACCAGAAGATGAATGTCTTCCGAGTGAAGGAGGCCCAGACGAAGAGTGATGGGTCCCACGCGATAGCGAACATGTCTACGGCATAGTGGTGTTCCAGTTATCGACTGGACTTGGTACACTGTTTCAGTGGCGGTAGCCTGTAATTTGAGCTGGCGGCAGAGGTCCCGGGAGATGAAGTTTCCTGCTGACCCGGAGTCGATAAGGGCTGATACTGAAACAGAGACATCAGAGGCAGGGGGCATGCCAAGATCATATGCCCTGGAGCTCCACAATATAAACAGAGACCCCGGGTCAGCCTTCTCTGCCGCTCAGCGGAAGATAATCGTTGCTTTTCGATGAGCATGGGTTCTGGTTCTGGAGGGTAACTGGACTCTGGTCGGCGGAGGCAGGAAGCTGTGGCGTGGACAGGTATGGCTGCTAGACAGGACTGCATGCGGCTCGAGCATCGGACGGATAATTGCATGAACTTTTCCAATCCAAACGAATCGTCATAGGCAGCAAGCTGTAACCGAAGCTGGGGTTCCAGCCCCTGTCTGTAAGTGGTCAGTAGCTCTCTCTCGTTCCATCCACTCGCAGCAGCAAGAGTCCTAAACTTCAGCGAGTATTCAGCAATTGACATGGTACCCTGCTGCAAATAGTAGAGTTGCTCTCCCACGGCGGTATCCCCGTCTGTCCTTCCAAACACCTCGCGAAAATGCACCAGCCGTAGCGAGTCTACGAGCTCCTGGAAAGGATCGGGGTGACTCATCTGTGCCGTCAGTGTTGGTCCGGTCTTCTGTTACGGAAGAGGCTTGACACAACAGGTTAGTTTATATACAAGTGTTTATTGTTGGTCACAGTGAGTACTGGTGTGGAGTCCGGAGGATGTGAGGGTGAGGGAAAGGTCCGTGAGGGAGTGCAGAGGATATGGAGAGTGGAGTAATCCGATTCTTTTGCTTGATTGAGGCTGGAAGGTATCCGGGGGAAGCACACACCTCAGCGATCCGGGAACTAGGAGATGCAGGAGACACTTGGAGACGGGGAGACACTAGGAGGAACACAGGAGGTAAGTAATGCACAAAGTATTCAAAGGTAATCAGTAGCAAAGCCATTGAGTCCTCTACGTGTAAACGAGACCAGACAGTGAGGGTGTCTGAGGTGTGTGCTTTTATGCAGGCTGGTAATGTGGTGCTTGATTGGTGACAGGTGCGGGTGCTCAGAACTCAGTTGAGAGGGATCGTTGTGATTGGGTGGGGGCCGATCTGTACACTGAGCAACAGGACGGTTTTAGTTCTTGAATGATCACCGTTTAAATGATTCGGTTCAATCGCACTGACTGGCTTAAACAGTGACTTGCTGCCACCTGCTGGCTGTTTTAATTTCAAATTTTCGGCTTTTTTCTTTTCTTTTTTTTGATTTTTTTCATGTTTTAAATCATTTCAAATATCAGTATTCAACTTTTATGTTTAAAATATCAAAACATTTTTATGCATTTGTAATTGCAGGTTAAATGCATTCATGTCTTGCATTGTGAGACACAAAATACATGTGTGTAAATACATCTAAATGCCACTTCAGATGCAGCTTCTGTGTTGATTTCATTTGCTTGGTAACAGCCCAAAATGTCTTATTATTCTAATTCCCTGCTTAAATGTAAGAATTTGACTCAAAAGATAATGGACACTTTTAGAAAAAATGGCTTTATAAAGGTAAAAATGCCCATAAAATGCAAAAATCAGTTTAAACTTATTGGAAAAGATTAATTTCTATCAGTATGAACTGACCGCCACTCAGCATATGAAGAATATTAAAAACATTAGGAGTCAGCTGTCTTCGGCAGTCCTTAAGGTACCAGCACAATAACACACTCAGCAAAATATCGTCTAATTATCGTTATCGATAAAATCCCAGAAAATATCGAGATTTAATTTTTTGTCAATATCGCACACCCCTAATTGATATGGTACTTTTTCAATTCAATTTTTCAATTTGTTAAATGCTATCCTTTCCACCAGAAAATAGTTCCTTACAGCAACAGTACATGCCAAGTGAATGGTCCTAGGTGTAACATGGCCCATCTTATGGAGCTCAAATAAAAACAAAAAATAGGAAATGTTCTCATCCACGGTGTTGTTTATTTATTTATTGACACCATATATGATATTTTCCCACACACATACATCTACTCATCTCTCAGCAATGTCTGTTTTCTTAAGAAAACATCTGTTCTCCGTCTTTTAGTTTAAAACTAAACATTTTGCAACACAGCACAAGTTTGCAAGTATCATTACAGTGTGAATTGATGGGCATGCAGTACCATACCTGAAATGGAAAACTAATAAATACAGAAATATTCCCTCTACAATAATACTTCAGGTGTGTAATACAGGGAACATTTTTGACACTGTATTAATTGTTTATTTTGCTCTGGTTTATTTCTCTGGTGTTGCACAGAGATACACAGAACCGTTGGGAGAAATGTACTTTATCATGAATAAAACTAACTGTATAGGGAACAAAATGTCCCTGATGTCTCTACCTTAAGTGATTCCAAAAACACATTAAAGTATAGTCAGATCTGTATTATACACTCATGTACTGAAATTTCATGGTGCCACACACGCAGAAAGTCTAAAAATTCCCCCCAGTCTTGTGCCCTCAATCCATAGAGGCTTCTCATTTCCATATTATCTGCATATTTCTGAGAGAAGTGGCCTAATTAATCATGTGGCCATTTTGTGTCTCATTAGTGCTGTCTGCTTGGATCCCCTAGCCAAGACACACCACTGCTCTGTCTCATTAGACAGTCCATCATTCTTTCTGACCTTCTATTCTGAACACAGAGAGCTTTCTCTGGACTCACTGGTTTTTATTTTTTTGAATCAGTTTTGATTTATAATAAAGGCCTGTCATGTCAAGTTTTCAAGAGCTTAAGTAAGATAGCTAAGGATGCTGTTGTGCTATGGGTGAATTGTGCTGTAAGTGGAAAAAGAGGAAATTCAGAATATACAGTCAGTTTAAGTTTATGTAGTTTATGTATATCATTTAATGTTTTAAAATAAAAGTCAAGTCACCTTAATTTATATAGTGCTTTATACAATACAGATTGGTATTATAAAGTATGATAGGAATTTCGGAAAGGCTAGCAATAGTAAGCTAGCTTTGAAAGCGGGTAGTCCCACCATCCCTACAAATCACTCCCATCCAAAGCCACGTCTCTCCAAAACACATAATTTCTACACAAACAGGGGCGCGGAGGTATGCAGACGTATGTTGACAGGCAGTAGAAAAACATATAGCCCCCGGACCGAGGGATATGATTGGACCAACATTTTATGGGCCTACGCCTTCCACAGATGATATAAAAACATTAAAGGGATACTCCACCCCAAAATGAAAATGTTGTCATTAATCACTTACCCCCATGTAGTTCCAAACCCGTAAAAGCTTCGTTCGTCTTCAGAACACAATTTAAGATATTTTGGGTGAAAACCGGGAGGCTTGTGACTCTCAGATTGACTGCCAAGTAAATTACACTGTCAAGGTCCAGAAAAGGATGAAAGGCAACACCAACAAATGTATGAAAAAGGCATAGACAAAAATAGTATCCCCCTTACCCAGAAGAGCGTACACTTGCTTGCGTTCAGTGGTATTCTCCAAATGGCCTACGGTGATGCGGGAGGAGGGGGGGGGGGGGGGAGAGAACACAGAGGAGACGAATGTTGACTAAGTCGTTATTTTTTTTTTCTTGCATACAAAAGTATTCTCGGTGTTCATAACGTTCGGTTGAACCACTGATTGGCAGAGGCTATTTTGACAATGTCTTTCAACTTTTTCTGGACCGAAGTGTAATTTATTGGCAGGCAGTCAATGGGACCGTCCCCCAGCCTCCCGGTTTCATCCAAAATATCTTAAATTGTGTTACGAAGACGAACAAAGCTTTTAGGGGTTTAGAACGACATGGGGTAAGTGATTAATGACAAAAATGTTTGAAAAAAGTACAGTTCTTCTAATTTTTCGCTGATATCGCCGCTCTTGCAGAGGAATAGAAAGGGTTAGTTGATAGTTTTCTATCCTTCGCCAATTCTGTTCCCCCAACAAACTTGGACTTGTGAGGAATGAACTGGCAAATGTGGACTTACGACAGGTAAAGGCACACACAGACACATATTACACACTGGTATTGTTATGTTGATTGAAAAAATTACTTTGTTCATTTTCAGTGGAATTTCATTATTAAAACATAGCTGCTGCAATTACCGTTAACAAGCTCAAGTTTAGCAAACCCATTCACCCCAGGATGCTTACACCAACACAATCAACTATAGTTCTGTCATGACAATCTCGGAAAGATTGGGCATGGTCCCCCCAAAGCGACATGACAAAGTCACGTATTGGGTCTGGCGGAATAGATATACAAAACACTGATGTGTGCTGCCAATACATATACAGACATGCTGCTTTGTCTTTGCGACAAAAATGTATTCTTGTAGCTCGCAAAATTTATGTGAGCCAGATGTCACATGACTATTTTACCGATGTACTTGCTACGTTTCTGTTGCCTGATTGTGGTAATTTGTGTTCCAAAGATGAACTAAGGTCTTACAGGTTTAGAACGACATGAGGGTTAGTAATTAATGACAGAATTTTCATTGTTGGGTGATCTATCCTTTTAAGGATTCATCTATATTTATTTAGCATTTCGTATTTGGGAATCGATTCTATGGTTGTAATTTACTTGCTGAAGGGCACAGGTAAATATAACAATTATTATAATGGGTGTATGTGAAGCAGTGGTCTTCACTATTTTTTTTTTTTATAGGTGCCACACTGATAGGGCAAAGTCAACCGGAGAGCCACTTTTACCGCGAAGTATCAAAAGTTACATCCAGTCTTAAATAGCATGTCTTTTTATCAATCTGTCGTATGCAATGCAATACAAAAGGGGCTATCATTCTTTATCTTTTACCAGTCAAATTTGTAACTGAGACAAGATTATTTAAAAAAAAAGCAGGATTACCTTAATGCTGGAAAGACTTAAGTTATTTTATTTTTTTATACTAGCCCATCATGTATCTAACCATCCAAGTGCACATTTGGCGTTAAGAGCTGTTAAGATTAAAACTGGCAACTCCGCAGTGAGTCTGTGTCATGGATGTAGGACAGAGCAAGTGTAAATATCTTTTTTTAGTCTATATTTCCATCTTGTATGCCGATGTTGTAGTTGTTTTTTATATATATATATATATATAATTATTTATAGAGCAGGCACTGTTTGACCGTGTCTACAACGGACGCGACAGTTGTCGTGCCGCGCCCTGCTGCGCTAAAAGTCTGTCTACACTTGACGCGACAAAGCGACAGTTGCAAATCATTTGAACTTTGTGTCAATACGTCATAAATAGAAACAGCAGTTTTCTGTCGGGGATTTGTCGTGTCGCGCTGCGCCGCATCCAGTGTAGACAACATCACTGGGTTCTATTGTCTTTTGTCGGATTGTGCCACTCGCGTCCGGTGTAGACATGGTGTGTTTTTTTTAATGGGTTATGTTATAGCCCTTCTTGTTTTTATTGATTTTATGAAATATCTGTATTGACTGCACGATCATATCATCGTATTATTTAATGCCATGCGAGCCACAAAGTAAAGCTTGGCGAGCCACGCAATGAGTAACATTGATGTGAAGGTAAATTCACTTAATTAGAATGTGTTATTAGTCGATAAATGTTCAAATTGGTAGCTCTCAATTATACTGTAATGTTGAATGGCTATAGTCAATGGGTAAATATAAAAGAAATTTTTTACAATGATAATGAACGTTAATGATACAATGACCTTCAGTAATAAAAAAAAGATTCCATTAACCAAATATTAAAAAATATATGCTATTTATATTGTGTTATACATTTGGGTGTGGGTATATTATATAGATATATATTAAATATATAATCTATTATATAATATATATATATATATTATATATATTAAATAGGATCTATATTTAGGGCTGCAACTACCAATTATTTTGATAATCGATTAGTTGGTCGATTATTTTTTCGATTAATCGCATAAAAAAAATCTTTTTTATATTTTATTGACAAAAACACACTATTCCACATTCTGCTCAATGTCCTTCAAACAAATGTTCCAACTGAATGCTATGAAAACATTCAGTGCTTAACAATTTATTAGACCACCTGTCATAATAGAGATAACACAAATATTTTAGGAATCTGTCAAAAAAAAATTTAAATCTAAAAATGTTATTGTCATTTATTGAGCAAATAACAAACCGAAACAACTAAATAGTATTTATTCACATAATAACAAAAATGGCATCTTTTGCCTTTGATAACAGCTTGCATGCTTGCTGGCATTGTTTATGGACTTTTTGACTAATTTGGTATCTGAATAAAAAACACTATAAAGCACTTGACAATTTTTTCTGCCTTTCTTTCATAGATAACAGCAATAATTATATTAAAGCATTAGAAATAGCCTACTACTGTTACTAAAGAGCTTACGCATATTGAAGGGCTAACTAATACAGAAAGCTAAAAAATTATTTTGGTAATTACCAATACTGTTAGTTAAGAGCAGCAGTGGCACAAACCTTGCATACATTTGTTAATTACTGTATAAGTATCACTGTATCACCAGTCATAAGGGTAAATTTAAAATAAAAAAAAAAGCTGAATAAATAAGCTTTCCAATAATGTATAGTTTGTTATGATAGGACAACATTTGGCCGAGATACAACTATTGAATAATCTGGAATCTGAGGGTGCAAGAAAATCTAAATAGTGAGAAAATCGCCTTTAAATTTGTTCAAATTAAGTTCTTAGCAATGCAGATTACTAATCAAACATTAAGTTTTGATATATTTATGGTAGGAAATTGACAAAATATCTTCAAGAAACATGATCTTTACTTAATATCCTAATGATTTTTGGCATAAAATAAAAATCGACAATTTTGACCCATACAATGCATTTTTGGTTGTTGCTAAAAATATACCCAAGCGACTTAAAACTGGTTTTGAGCAGTTACAGGGTCACATATAGTGAATAGGCCTATAGTTTAAATCTCTAGATCAAAAATTCTAATAATAAAGATAGTAAAGCCGAATAAAATCACAGTAATGTTCTGCAGGAACACGCGTCGCGTGCACTTTGATCACAGTCAGTCTCCTCTTACTGTAATTTATTTATCCTGTAAAAGCGTCCGACATTTATATTCAGACAATTACACGCTGCTATCCCTTCACAGTTCCTACTCTCATAAAATACTCGCACTACATGTTGACTTTTAAACCTAAATGTAACGCTCAACAACAGATATTTCAGCACAGTGAATGTTTTGCGCCTGGAAAATTGTCCCTCTCTACTGGTTAGTCTGTTTAACGCGCGGCCTGTTTGCACCGGCGCTATGGCCAGTAAAGATTTAAACTTAACGCGACTGTAGGGTGGACCTTTCTGCAACAAACTGAAATGCGAGCGTGAATTCTGTGCATTTACACAGATAAGGATTAGTTTTGCCCTCGAGAGCACACACATACTGTACAAAGTGTAGCAATTATGATCAGGCATAAGCTTTGAAGCTTAAAATAAAGATTTCTAATGGTTTTGGGCAGCTGGGAGCACGTACTTTCTGCTTGGAGCCTTTCAGTGTTGCCAACTTCTTCAATAGAAAGTAGCTAAAGCAGTTTGAAAAGTCGCTAAATGTGCCAGATGAAGTATGACATAATTAGCATATTCATGCGTCCAGCACGTTTGGTGCCTGTACTTTGTTGGTCTCTCTGTGCTCAAGTAGGTATTTTAAATGCAGCCAAAATTCTCAATTTAAACTGTTTTCATTTATTATATTATTACTGTTTATGCTGGAAAAGTGTAAATTGACAAAGTCGCTAAGTTGGCAACACTGGAGCTTATTCTGTTTCCTCCACTATTTTTAGATGCATTTTGTCCATAGAAATGCGTTATTCAGTGCTATAATTTGATGCGACTGGCTAAAGTTGTACGTGCACTGTGGGCAGACCCGACAAATCGATAATGAGAATCGTTGTCGATAATTTTATCGATAATAATCAATTTTATCGATTAGTTGTTGCAGCCCTATATATATTACATACATTATCTCACAATATGTATATATGAGCTGTTGACTCGCAAAGAAAGGGTTTGAGTTGTAATGAAATTACTCATTTGTAATTGTAGGGAATTAATTATTATTAATTCATTCAGGTTTTGAAAGGACTCGGATCTGAATATCCCAAGTCCACCTGATTAAACCGATTTCAAATTTAAATGGTTTACACCCTATCAGCTACTCGGCCAGCGAGAAGTTAATGTCAGTGTATATTACCAATTGAATATGTATTTTATGTTCTCCCTGGCCATGGGTTAACACAATTATGATAATTTGTCAGCTCTTAGAGAGGTAACGTTGATCTTGGCAAAAGTTTTAACCTTGAAATTATATGACACCAGACGATGATTATTTATAAATGAAACATGAATTTTATTGGCTATTCTAGATTACATAAAACCTAAACTAAAACACACATACACACACATACAGTTTCAGATGACAGAAATGAGAGTTGACGGAGTTCTATGAAGCTTTCAAGTTCTAACTCGTTTTACGAGTGATTTAAATTCACCTTAGAGAATTTACCAAGCAGAGAATTTGTCTTAATTTTACTGCTTAAATTAGCTCAACACCAGTTCAGCAGATTTGAAGAGTTTGTTCGTTACTTGCGTTCTGCTTGGTTGACAGCTGAAAAGCTGAGGTGATTCCGTTGCTGACGCGGGCTTCCTGGATGTCTGTTGAGGGAACCCCGTTGCTGATTGATCGGTGACGTCGGAATGACGTCCTTTTGGGAAACCCCTCGTTGAATTGGTTGGTTGCCGGGCTACGAAGAGCTTCAGCAGTCCTGCTAAAAGCCTGAGTTTGCAAGACTTTGAAGATCGTGTTTCTCTGAAGTGTTTGAGTTCTTAGATGGTCTCGCTGGTGCGATGGTATGGCATGGGGCGCTTTGTCACGCTCATCAAGGTGAAAGCCAAAGTTCTTTAGAGTGAGAAAGTGAGCCCGAGCGTAAGACCGCGCGAGACGGCTTTGTGTCCAATTTTAAGCAGGCTGACTTTTGTCCAGCACACAGGTCGCTGTCCAATCGATGGGGCTTAGCCACGCCCCATACTGTTCCTTATCATGCCTGAATCGCATGCTGTTTGTGGAGAGTATTAATGAAAGTTTTAAAGAACTTCTTATAAAACAATCATCACCAGAAAATGATGCTGAATATCAATTATTCATTTACACCAATGTTCTGTGAATACAACAAGCTCTCATTCAAACTCAAACAACAGGTATTTTGCATACACAGTAATCGTAATCACTAAAAGAAAAGTTATAAGGCCAAGATTGAGATATCATTGTTTCGATAAACACATCAAATATATAGATACGGCATAACACATACAGTGGATACATTTTCACTACTTACACGTTTTTAAACGATTTGTCTTTTAAAATAGTCATGCAAGGTTCTGTTTCTTTGTCTGTGACACAAGAAAGTAAGGGTTTTGGTCATGCAGGAAGCAGGTGGTTAAACATGTGATAGTCATGTGGCGTCACGCTGTATATCCCGTGCTTGCCTGAGGGCATCAGTTAATTTACTCATCCTTTTCCTGTTCTGGACATAATGGTTCCATCCATTGGTGGGTCCCAAGACATAGGGGGTTTCTATAGGTTGTGAATGAACTCTTTCAGTCCTTGATACCAAGAAAGCTTTGTTGTCTCCTGATTGAATTCGTTTCGATCTCATGAGTAGATGAGTTTACAAGACTGACCAAGAATATGGGACTCATGTGCTGGGTGATTTAGCAAACCTTGTGATGGCTGATATCAGTGTCCGTTCATATTTAGAAGTCCCTACAGAGTCCAGCCTGGGTCATGTCCCCATTTCTCCAACTCTCTCAACGGCATTCTTGTCTCTCTACATTGTTCTATAAGGAGAGAGAGAAACAATAAAATTGCAAAATGCATTTAAAAAAAAATAATAAATTCTGCAATTTGACCATTGTTTACCTATCCAAGATGTGTTGATGAAAATGTGCATGTGTGAGTTGTAGGCATGTGACTGTATTAAACTTTCATATGACCATTATCGCTTAAACATTTATCACGGTATTGAATTAGGTAAGAATTAGGTTAGGTTAAGTGTTGAACACTTAATATCTGTTAATTGTTTTCATATAACAAAAGAAACATTTGAACATTAAAATGCAATAAAACAACACACACAATGCTTCTAACAAATTAAAGTGCAAATGCAGAAGCAGTTGCTATAGTTATAAAATCAATAAAAGGCTCATAACGGGCCACTGACTTTTAAAAAAGTTAAATGACTATACACAACTGTATAGCTGTAATGTAATATCTGAGTTGTGGAGATTATTAAAGGCTTCTGGTGCATAACACAAATTGTCCTAAAATTCGAGCATATTGTTTTCTATAAGTGTACGCAGAGTGGCGGCGCCCAGCTATGACACTGGAGGCTGCCAGACATAGCCCTCCTTTACAGTATACTGTGCGTTTTGATACTCGAGATTAGAGCCCGACCGATATATCGTTTTGCCGATATTATCGGCCGATATGAGCCTGTCGCCGATATATATATCGGTATCAGCATGGTAACTGCTTTTGCTTGCTTAATAGCTTAATTTTTGGTATATAGTTTTAAAAGTACTATTATTACTTATCTTATTACATAAGATGCTGCATGTACTGATTATGTATGTACTGATTTTATTATGTTAGATCATGCCTCCATGCCAGAAATTTCAGATCCAGCCCCAGACGCCAGATCCTGGCAGAAACTATCCATTTTGCATGGTAAAAGAACGAGTAGTCAGCAAAGTTTTCTAATACCCAAAACCCGTTAGCAGCAAGTCTTGTCTGGAACCCAAAAACAGTGTTTTGTCTGTTACCCAGAACTGTATTAACAGTCTTCTATCAGCCAAGAAGGTGACTGAGCAAAGCCAGTGAAGAGCAGAAGCAGGAGACGAAGTGATAATGATTAAAAAAGGATAAAAAATGTGTCTGACCAGCACAAATCCAACAAGTGTTATTATACCACAAGCAGTAGCGATGGAAAATTACTGGTTCACAATATCATCCCATAAACCTTGAATTTACATAAACATTCCCTCTTATTGCTTATTCATGACGACAAACATCCCTTGAAACTAGTGATGGGAAGTTCGGATCATTTTACCGACTCGGACCTTTGAGTCTCGTTCAGCAAAATGAACGAATCTTTTTTCGAGTCATTTCGTTCATTTCGTTCATTTTAGCAAAATATAATTAAAATGTTACGTGTTACTTCCCTAATACGTCTACTACTTACGCAAACGTTGATCACACTACAAACAATACAAAACTGCTATAAGAAACAGAAAAGATTAATTCATTGTTTACCTGGGTCTTCAGTCTATGATTAGCTCACATCACCTCTTATCTGACAAGTCTTCGGGTTTGAGTCGTTCGTTCATCACGTGACAGCCCCATACACTTGACTTTAACCAATGCAGTCTGAGCCAGAAAGAGAATTGATTAGTTCATCTCTCGAGTCTTCGGGTTTGAGTCGTTCGTTCATCACGTGACCGCTCCATATGCTTTAACCAATGCTGTCTGAGCCGGAAAGAGAATTGATTAGTTGATTAGTAACCTCTTATATGTGGAGTTATTTCATGACCCATTTAAATTACATTTTATTTATCCCAAATTGTTGTTGTACTCACTGACTCCACCCTAGACTGAAGGATATATTGTGTTTGGACATTTTTTCAGGAACAAGTTTACTTTGTTGTTTGACAAATTGCATAGCCTAATATACATCACCTGTTCTAATATTTCCATTTGCACCATTTTTCATACACCTTCAAACACATTAATGCCACTGTTCATTCTTTTACTTTACTTTACTTTTAGTCATTTAGCAGATGCTTTTATCCAAAGCGAATTACAAATAAGAAAAAGTAATTAAAACTAACCGCTAAACCTCGATAAATACTATATATATATACACACATTTAATAAAATAAAAAAAATAAAATAAAAATGACAAATGCGTACAACAACATTTCAAAACTAAACATTTAAATGAAAACAAAAAAATAAAGCTAAAAACAAAAATATTAAAGAACAAAAGGTATAAAAGTATAATAATGATTCTAACATAACACTAAGCCAAACAACAAAAAAACAACTACATATATGTGTATGTACAACCACACCTCTATAAATATGAAGTACTAAAATAACTATATAAATAACTAAATAAAACTAAAACTTAATAAAAAACCTATATAGACATAATAAAAAACTAATAAAATGACAACATTACTACAACTGTAACTAAAACTTAAAATAGATAACTAATACAAATCAAACTACATTAGTTTATCAGTTATCCTAAAAAAAATAACACCGAGCCAAACACACATGCTAAAATAACAACAACTTACTGACATATAGTAAGAACATGTAGGAGAAATAAAAAGCAATACTTATTATATACTATATATACGATACTTATTTATACCATTCTTAAAATTAATTTTTGCCTGCATGGTGGTGATTAGATTCACTGATTTTGACCGCCACCTTGAACTTTGCACAAAAGTGCAGAATGACGTGTCTGGTGTTTCAGACAACCCAACCAGCAAAAACTCAGTTCAGGGAGGTTGCATTCTTAACTTCAGGGTTTTGTTGCAACCTAGCCCAGATCTATAAAGATTAATAATGATTTTTAGATATCTAGCATGTTTAGTACAAATTAAAATGTAAAAAATACTAGGTAGTGAGTTGAGGTAATTTTGATTCACTCCGTTTCATATTTACAGAATTTTGCTTGTTTTTGACAACTTGCTTGTCTCACAGTCTTGTAGATTTTTTTTTTTCTGGGTCATCTGTGTGCATGTGTGGATGACATACAGAATGCAAATCCTAGCATCGCCACTTCATCAGTGTTGTTTTGTTGCTGTTGTTATTGTTGTTAACTTTCTGCAGCTGCCTGCACTCCCTGTCTTCATTAGAACAGGACCATCATTAGACCACTCTTTTCATACACACTTTATCATATTTCTTTCGGAACATGCTTCACAACTCCTTGTTCAAGATCTTGTTCTGTCCAGGCTGGACTATTGCAATGCTCTCTTAGCAGGTCTTCCAGCCAGTTCTATCAAACCTTTACAATTAATCCAGAACGCGGCAGCAAGATAATTTTTTAATGAGCCAAAAAGAATGCACGTCACACATCTGTTTATCAATTTGTACTGGCTACCTATAGCTGTTCGCATACAATTCAAGGCATTAATGTTTGCCTACAATACCACCACTGACTCTGCACCCATTTACCTAAATTCATTACTTCAGACTTATGTGTCCTCTAGAAGCTTGCGTTCTGCAAGTGAACATTGTTTTATTGTGCCATCCCAAAGAGGCACAAAATCACCCTCACAGACTTTTAAATTAAATTAACTTAATCATTATTTGTTGTTTTTCATGCAAATAAATGTGTGAAGTTGACCACTCAATCGATGGCTCTTTTTTTTTTTTTTAGCAAAAGCAGACACAAATGATTTTGTGACTGAACAGGTGACTACATGAGTCCTTACCAAACAACCATTTATCAGATCAGACTTTAGAATTAACATGGTTACTTACATGTTGACATTATGGTTGCATCCATCTTTCACTAAAAGTGTGTTTATGTGTTTGCAAAGCTTGTGTCCAACTGTTAAAAATAATTTATTCAAATAATTACTTATCAAGTGCTTTGTTGGAAATAAACAGTGACTAATGTTAGGATCATTCGGAAGCAGAGATGATGGTCTTTCACAAATAAGAGCTGCACATCATTTGGATAACTTAGCAGGCATCTAAATCTATTTTTATTTCAAGTAATCCTGTTGTATCTTTCATTTCTCCAATTTGTGGATGGACCAAAAAGACAACAGGCAGTTCAAAGTAGAAAACAATTCATTTTGGGAGCTTGGTTTTAATAGACTAATTAGTTTTTGGACTAATAAAAAAAGTTTCAGGTTCTGAAATGTACACTATGTTTTTATAGTACAATTACACTATTAAAAAAAATCTGTGACATTTATAGGAAAATACTGGCAAATAAAATGTTTTCACTGTAAATTATACAAGTTGTTCTTTTTCACTTTCAAAAACCATAATGTTAATTATTAAATGTATGGTTAAACCTATTAAAGTTGTTCACTGTGGAAACTTACTGTTACAATTAACAGGTTTTTACTGTACCATTTTTACGGTCTTTTACTGTTAAAGTCACAATAATTTTATGTGAAAATCTTATGTGATATCTTACGTGAAAGATCAAGGAAGATTTGATGGTGTTGAGTGATTCCGTGCCTTACAACATTCAGTTCAATTGACCTTCGCATTGAAAAATACTTCAAGGAGCAAAGACAACACTAACAACACGACGACAGACAAGCTAGAACAGTTTACTTTTGGTATGAAACAAAGTGTCAGCTTTCAAATTTTGTCATTTTGTAAGAAATTCAAACAACAGATCCCTGTAGCGTCTCAGTTCAAGCGGCACATGAACAGATCATCTCTTCCTCTTTACTAGTTATAGCATGATATAAACATGGATGAACATCAGAAGGTATCTTGTTTCAACCACGGAAAGACGTCAATACAACGTTTTTCAAGTTCAAGTCCACCTATGTTAATCTACTCTCCTGTCAGGGTTGTTGTCAGACAAAAATGGAGTTATGATTGGTCAGATCGCCTGCCAATCAAGTTTAGACAGTCGGTTGGTCAGACTAGTGTGTTACAATAGCTATAAGGTGAAATAATAGTCCAGTGTGAGACTGAAAAAGTGCAGTGCAGATGAAGAGTTGATTGTGGAGATTGAGTTCACATGTTGTGATGCAGCGATCTAACAATAATTTCTGTGAGTATACAAACATGTTACAGGCCCTTTAAGCCACCACAGTCTTTGCTACTTATTTATATACAGTAGGCAGTCAACCAAAATGCCAATGATTACTGTAAATGGGAAAATTATAAGTAATACAGGCTTAGTTTTCTAACACGTATTTACTTTGCCACTACAGTGTCCACATTAATGTCACAAAATAAAAGGATTGAAATGTATATTTAATAATTCGCTGATGCATTTCAACAGGTCATGCACATACTTATTCATTATTCATCATTTTTGACACAGAGCCCTCCAAGACATGCAGAAATATATAATGTCCATGAATTAAGAAACTGTTAATCGCTTTATATTAAATTGTTCCTTCATATTAGTTAAAATGTGAGCGCACTATAATTATTTGTTCCTATGATTTAATTAAAAAAAAGAAACCAGGTTGGTCAGGGCGAGTTTGTTATTGCATGTGAAAAAAATGAACATTTTTGTTAGCCATGGGTCACTGCGCCTCCAAGCTTGGCATTTTCAGAGGCACACCTAGCATTTTCAACTGGTTCAAAATGCTTTGGTGGACACAAGGCCTAAATCCATATCAAACTAATAATTTTAAGCAGGCCTATAATTTGTATGTTTTGTTATATATTTGAGAGTACTTTTGTTTGTTTGTTTGATTATTCATTCATTCATTTATTCATTCATTAATGTATTCATTGTGCTGAACATATTACACATAATTCATATTTTGTGCTTTCTCTCTTAGGGCGTTGCTTTGCATTTCGAGGTGAACGTGGGAACGATGAACCAGCCATTGAAATTATTAAAGTGTCACATCTGAAGTGAGTAACATATGTTTTCCAGTTGCAAACACCTCGGTGAGCACTTAAACATTTTAGTCCCTTTGGTTTCCCTAAACAGTGATTAACGTTTAGTGGTGACAAATACAGACACACACACAGATTATTTTCATGCAGGGCCGGCCCTGGCCAATTTGCTGCCCTAGGCAAGATTGTACCTGGTGCACCTTGCCTCACAGCCCATTCCACCAATAATCATTGTGTTCAAACACAGAAACTGCATAGCTAGATATTTCAAAAGTGCATCTGAAGAGAGAAATGGAGGAGTATATGTGACTATTGGGTGTTACATTTTCTTATTAAAAAGCTGATGATAGTAAAACGGTAACACTTACAATAAGGTATCATTTGTTAACATTAGTGAATGTATTAACTAACTTGAACTAACAATGAACAATACATTTGTAACAGTATTTCATATTTTTGTTAATGTTAGTTATGGAAAATTAACCTTATTTTAAATAGTTTCCAGTGAAACTATAAAAATATAGGTGCTGCTAAGTCACATTATAAATTAAACACAAACAGTATTATAATTGCATCTGGTATTCCTGCACAAAACTAATACAGTTTTGTTTGAACACTTCTCTAGCATACAGTAACGTTACTGTTCAATCTTAAAAATAAATTTGAAGTGTTTAATTTCCAGTAGGCAACAATGTTCTACTAAACTATAGCCCTTTCTAACGTCACCACGAATTAAACTGAGAAACATACATCTTCAAGTGAATTTTACATAAAATGTTTTGATATTTTTAATAAGCCCAGTTATATACAAACCAGTGTTCATTTTGACAGCAAATTTTGATTTAGTTTTAGTTTTAGTCATAGTCTTTTGACTAAAATGCCATTTAGTTTTAGTGATATTTTAGTCACTTGAATTGTTTTTAGTTTTAGTCTAGTTTCTTAAGATATATCATATATCATAAGATTTTAGTCGACTAAATCTACAGTAAATTTAGTCGGCTAAAATCTAATGGTTATAGTTAGTGTAATGAATTTATTAAGAATTTCTGTAAAATTTCCAAACTCATTATATAGGTTTGATATTAAGGTTTTATCATGATAGACACCGATTTAATTGCGGTGGCACACAACATGCCTTTATGTTAAAACTAAATAAAACCTGTTTCTCTAAAGAAAATGGTCTTCGGTTTTAAATAAATACCATATTGTTATATAGCTAATATGCATTCTTTATAGCACTTGTTTTACCATTTCTTCATTCTTTTCAAGCAGCACCTATTTATTTCGATAAATAAAGTTAAATTACTTTAGGGCTAACTAAAGTTTTTCAGTCAAGAGCGGGAGTGATTTCTGTCTTTCTTTTGTTGCTTGATTAACATCAATGACTCGGACAATAGCAACTAAATTAGGCTGTTATCCCTTTAAAGCCAAATGCATGGATTCAATGTGATGATACACGTTCTCCCTACTGTTTACGTTCACTTAAGACATACTCCCCGTGTTACCTGTGATACTTGTCAAAACGGACATTCGCATCATTTTGTGGTGTAATTCTCCAATCAGGGGGGCAACACGAAAGAGTAAACTTACTTGTGTCCCTGTGATTTGCGCTTGCTGGGTGTGTATGCTTCTGTGTCGCGCTCAGAAAACCGGACCGAATGAGCTCTCCGCTTGCGTCTCAGAGTTTATCTATATTCAGGCTCCAGAAAAAAATCGAATAAGGAGCCATTTGCTCCCATAAGAAAAAACTTCGGCTCCAATTAAATGTTTTAGGTGGCCACAATAAACGTGTTTTTATATTTATTTTATTATTTATTTATTTATTTTTTAACACCTTAACATTTCAGTCATACTGTTATGTGTTTATGTCTCATCTTTTCTTGACTTTATCAGCATTTTAATCCATCTTGTAGATGTCCTGGGAACTAAGGTTCACTTAAAGTGGAAATGTCTTTCCTACTTGAAATAACGTACAAAGATTGTTTCATTACAAAGAATGCTGTACTAATGGATGCATGTACCTAATCTCGCTTGGCCACGGCTGTGTAGTTTGGCTCCTCTCAATGCGGTGCCTGGTAAATGTTCAAAACTCTTAAAAATAAAGTGCTGTCACAATGCCTGAGGGAGACCCTTTTTTGGGGCCTAAATGGGTTCATAAAAGCGTTAAACAGCTACTTCGAGATTATAAAAATTGATGAGAGTTGTGTGTTCCGTGTTCAAGAACCTTTGACTGAAGGGTTTGTGTTGAACCAAAATGATTGCTGGTTGGGGGCAAGAACCGTGTAAGGGGCGGCTTAGCCTGTTGATGGTTTAAGGAGGTGTTAGTGCTCTCTTCTGCACACTTGTTCAGGTGCTTTTGTGTTTCTTACATTAGTAAATCTCATGGGGCGAGGTATTTTTGTTATCGAGTGGGATTGAATCATGTAACACAGTTAAGTTAAAAAATATAAAATTCCAATAGCACATAATATATCAAAATGCGCCCTCTTTATTTCTAGCTGACTGTGAGCTTTGGACACCGCATGGTTATTCTCGTAAGTATTTACCGGTTGCAATGTTTACAAGCTTTACCACCCGTTTTCCTTTCCGCATTTGAAACACAGAATGAGCGATTACATGAGACATTTCAATAAGTTGTTCTGTAGGCTTCTTATACAATCGGCCTACCTTTTGATGTTAATTGCCTGTTCCTGTAGGGTTTTCGATAGTCTAAAGAAGAATTGTAAATGGGTTCACTTGCCGCTGTGAACTGGAGGCCACTAAACGATCGGCCTGCCCATTCGGACGGGTGTATTATTGGGTTTTTAATTTCGTGTGGTCTGATGTTGGAATAGAGGGTTAAAGGCGTGGGTGACTGGGGGTCTTTTATTGAAGAAAGTCAGCAAAGCCGCGACGAGCGTTTTGTGTTTTGCGATTACTTATTGCAAGGTCGCTCTCAAAATAATATGAAGTTCACGCATGCGGAACGAGAAGGCCACATAGCTGTCGTGAGGGGGGATCTTGATATGAAGAGGTGGCAGTGTTAGTAATGAGTATAACGGAATTGTTTAACGATTTGCAATATCCACACAGCGACAGCTTTAACCCGTTTATTTGTTCAAGTTTGTGCATGGATAACGATGCTTTTTGGCACCCTGGGGGGGCACGGCCGTCATTTCGATCTCTCTCGCACTGCACAACTGAGCTGCATTTAGCAGATATGCGACAATGCTGCTGTGCGGCAGAGATGAGGACTGTTTAAAACTCATTTTTTCCACTAAAACTTTGATGCGCATCATCTCAGTTTAATAAGTGAACATAATACGGGGGAAACAAGGCATTAATGCACTTGTTAGTTGATGAAAATGTCAATAGATTTACGTCATAGTTTTTGTCATTCAAAAAGAGTTTTAGTACGTTATCGTCTCGTTGTCGTCAGTGAAAAAAATGTCGTTGACGAACATCATGACGAAAATTATTCGTCAACTAAATTAACACTGATAAAAACATTACTAAATTAGCTGATTCAAATTAAAAATACCTTAAATACCCAAATACTACACAACTCTAGCATAAAAATATTATCAAAAGGTATTATCATGTGACACGAAAAATCTCGGATCTCTGGAACTCCAGACATTGTTATTACCCTTTTTTTTTTACTTTTAGACTAGGCTTTCTAGACTAGGCCAACACAAGGTTTGTTCACAAACTTCTACCTGATCTAGTTTATTTATATGATCATCATTCATTACATCAGATTACCTCTGTCTTTGGGGGGGGAGGTGTTCACGTTTGAGAAGCACTGGTCTAGAGCAGTGAAGCAGTGAATCCTACAATTGATATTAAACCACTGGTCTAGAACAACTCATTATGTGTAATGTATAGTTAAAATCATGTAATGCACACCTAGCCATGGATTATCTCACTTATACGATGGTTGTATTGTTAGATCTAGCATTCTGCCTGCTTTCAAACAGACACAGAGAAAAATAGTGTGGTAAGATTACATTTATTTGATTGAATTAATTAATTATTGAGTGAGAAAGTGTGTGTGTGTGTGTTTGTGTACGTACCTGGTATTCCCTACATTATCCCCACAAGTATAATAATACCAGTACATTTTTACCTTGTGGGGACATTTATATGGGGAAAACGTATAAATCATATAGAATGAAGTGTTTTGAAAATCTAAAATAGCAGAAAGTTTTGTGTGAGGTATAGGTTTAGGGGTAGTCATTGGGTTAGGGCTAGTGATCGACCGATATTGATATTTTATAACCGATACCAATTATTTGCGTATTTATGTGCCCGATAACCGATATGCAGAACCGATATTTATTTGCGGTTTTAAATGACTGAGTGAAGTAAGTCCATACTTCACTTTGGTTTTTCCTCCTTTCAGTCATCTTAAAAAATAAAAAATAAAAAAGTGTTGAAAATTACCAGTCTTTCATGTTAAATTTAATCTTCATATTACAATAAAAAAAACATTTTGTTTAAAGCATCAGCAGCAACACTAATATTAACAATAAGCAAAATAAATGTAGAAGGTCTAATGTTTTCAAATGGAGAAAATAAATAAAGGAAAGGAGTCATATCATCTTCATTTTAAACTACAGTTTTAGTAGGTTTATAAGCTGTTTAATAGGCTAAAGAGTGAAGAATAATTCACTGAATAATGTTAATTCACTGAATAATATTCTCTGGAATATTGAAATATAACAAACAAAACCTTGTATTTTATTGCATTTCTCAACTGGCATGTTATATCAGAATTACTAATAATGTTTTTGTCATTCTAGATTATGAAATGCCTGCTGACAGCGCAGTTTATCTATGCATTTACACAGAACTATACTCAAACTGCAATCGCTCGCGCAGACAAATAATTAATTTCCATAGAGTTGTATCTATTTAGATGTTTATTAGCGAAATAATGGTTATATAGTAAATGTTAATACAATTTAGGGGTGTTTTAAACAAGTGAATCTTGTTAAAAGTTACATGCTGTGGCATTTCCTGAGCATCAACCCGGTGAAATAACAGCGATATGAAAGCGGCTTCACGAGACTAACGATGAGCAAATATACAACAGAGAGAGAACTAAACTTTAGCGTTCTTTTATTATTTTCACCATGCACTTATTCTGCTTGTGATTATTTAAATGCAAAGTTACGTCTTTATTGGGAGAGGATTTGACGGATTATCTTAGCCTACGTGACTCCGCCTTCATGAGACGATGAGCATATAGACAACAGAGAGTGAATTAAATTCAGTACTTTTATTTTCAACATGCGTTCATTCATGGCTGCATATTATTTAATTCACGCAAAGTTACGTCTTTATTGGGACAGGACTTGACGGATTATCTTACGTGACTCCGTGAGTTCGTCTCTATTTCTTCGAGCCAAGCTGCATAAACTGCATATCAGGCATTTATGTAATACATCTAATTTGTGCATTAATGGCTGTTATGTTAAATAAAGTTTTACTAACTACAGTAAATCAAGTACCTGTGCACGCCTGCGCGTAATTCTCAAAACATCCACAAGATGGCGGCGTTTATCAGTGAATCCGATATTACAAAACCGATATCCGATTATTGTAAAATGCTTAAATATCGGGAAAAATATCGGTAAATCGATAATATCGGTCGAGCTCTAGTTAGGGCAGGGGTAGGCAAGTTTGGCCCTAGAGACTCCTGCAGAGTTCAGCTCCCACCCTGGAAAAAAAAAACACCTTCCTATAGCCTTAAGCCGCGGTCACACTAGACTTTTCATTCCATTGACTTCCATTCATACGCATGCGAATGCGTCAAACCGGAAACGTAAGCCCGTGCGATAAAGTTTTGCATTTCGCTGCATTCCAAAATTCAAGCTTGGTGAGCTCTGGCCTGCGAATTCACATCACATGACACTGTGTGACCAACGGCAGATCAATACGTCACAGCATAACCTTCTATCTGAATGAAAAGAACATAAATTTAAAACTGCAGCGCTGCAGGAAAGTGGAGTAGATTGTATGTTCTTACATTTTAGATGTATTATAATTTGTTACATGTTGAATTTAGTTTTTAAAAAAGACATTGCTGAGCGTGACGTCATATCATGACCGTTGCAGCATGCAAAACAATTTTGCATGCTCAGAGTCTAGTGTGACCGTGGCTTTAGTAATCCTGAAGACATTGATTAACTTGTTCAGGTGTGTCTGATTAGGGTTGGCGCTGAACTCTGCAGGACTCCGGCTCTCTAGGACTGAACTTGCCTACCCCTGGGTTATGGGATAGAAAATATAATTAACCTGATAGAAAATCAATGGAAGTCTATGCAATGTCCTCACTAATATAGTTAAGTGTGTGTGTGTGTGTGTGTGTTAAAAGTGTGTATGTGTGTTAAAAGTGCGTGTGTGTGGTGTGTTTGTGTGGTGTGTGTGTGTGTGGTGGTTTTTGTTGTGTGTTAAAGTGTGTGTGTGTGCGTGTGAGAGAGAGTGTGTGGGTGTGTGCGTGTGAATTACCTTTGTCTGTACAGTGTCTCTCTACTAATTGGGAAGCTGTGAGTTTACTGTAAATACTTTAACAACAGCAATGTTGCTCCCTCGTTGGTATAATGCAGCAATCCAGTAACCAAGCTATTTTTTTTAATAAAAGTGTTGCATTCACCATATTTTTCTGTGCTCCTGGATATTTCTGTGATCTCTCAGTGGCAGTGATGTGTTTTTGTGTGTGTGTGTGTGTTATGTGCTGTCAATGAAGTGGCTTGTGTATTAAGTAAAATGGTGGTAACTTGACTGTGGCACTACCTGTGTCACTGTGCAATTGGTTTTAATGCTCACTTGTGCTCTTTATTTCTACGTATATTCCGTCCGACCATGGCATAGGGTACCAATTCATTCCGATTCATCTCTACTTTTTAATTCTAGGTTACTTTTAACATGGTGTGAACATTTTGTTTGTGATCAAATATAAACAAGTTCAAGGTATAGGAGTCCTGAGAACAAAATAATTGTATGTGTACATTGGTCTTCTTTAGGCAGTATCCTGGTGGTGTGTTTAGAGATAAACCTTTGGAATCTGGTAGTACGCACCGAACCCTGCTGCGTGAGATGGCCCAGAACTTCCCTACGGTCACTTCCCTGTACGGTATCAAACTCCACTGTGGCCGTTTTCTATATGTGATTGTTCTTACAACATGTTCTTTTTAACTATGGTGAAATATGTTTTTGGTGCTTGAATTTCAGCATTTGATGATTTTAAAGCACAGTAAATCATTAGCACATAAGGAATCTTGAAGTCATATTGCAAGTGATGTTGTGGCGGTTCTTTAATGAAGGTGTGCATTTCTATAAACATCCTTAAATTGACTGGAACTGGCAGCCACAGGGTGAGTGGAGACTGTGAGGAGTCTACCTGCTTACTTCCCCTCCACGTCACTTTTCTCAAATTGCCTTAATTTCATACCATTGTGCTTTTTGTGATTCCAACCAGTTGTCACCGTTGGAGCAGACATTTAAATAGTCTTTGTGTTGAAGTGTAAACTAAAACATTTAATTGGATTCGGTTTTTTGTCCAACACTTTGCGATCCTGGAAAATAGCTGTAATTGATTATGTTTTTTGTTAGTTTTTTTGAGAAAGGGGAAAAAAAACTTTAGCCACCATTCAACGCATATCGCCTCTGAAATTTAAAAATGTGCAGTTTCTTAAATATCGTAGTTCCCTTTCTGTCCATCACTTTTGATGTGGTGGTCAATGTACTGGCATCTAGGGGTCACACTTGGGAAGCCCCAAACAACCTCTAAACTTTGAGAAAAGGCCAGTGAGATTGGTGAGTGGATTTGCCGCACACTCACCCCTTCATAAGGGCTAATGATTTATACTTCTGCGTCTGTACTACGGGTGGCGCGATATGCAAAAGTATTATATTTCACAAGTTTTTTTTTTTTTTACTATCAGCGTTCCCAATTTATCCGAGGCTTGTGATTTTGGTTTTACTATTTTGCAAGTTGCCTGAGCAGTACAGCCAATCTAATTTCTCTATTGTAAAAAAAAAAAAAAGCCTTTTAAGGTAACAAAATATAAAAAAGAATGACGCATATTTAGGCTGAAGTGGGTAAAGATAAAAATTGTTTTAAAAAAAGTTGGTTTAAACCTGAATGAGTTTCTTTCTTGTGCTTCCTGAACATAAATGCTATTTTTGAGACCGTGGAAAACCAAACAGTGGTCGCGTCCACAGTGCTTACATAGTAATTTTTTTGCTACTATCAATCCAGGTGGAACAGCACTGTTTGGTGTTCCTTAGGGCTGGACTGTGGCAGATTTTTACCACCGGTGGTAATGGACGACACTACCGCCGGTGGAGCGCGGTGTTTGTATAAAAAATATATTTCTTATATATATATTATATTATTGGTGTCAAGAGTAACGCAGTGCTATTCTTTTTCAGTTTAAGCGTATAAAAATATTTAACTACAATTACCGCGGTCTAGGATTCCACGCACTCACAACTGCTGCTTCGTGTCCCTTTTCTCCTTTGACAATAAGTGGCCTTTGTTATTCAGAGTCTGCAAACGATTGAGAACGGGAGACGTTTCAGACGCGCGCTCCTCTTCACTTCGTGGCCCCAGCGCGAGTCAAAGCGAGCGTGGAAAGTACTGTGCCGAAGCTTTGTTGTCTTCATTGCCCCCACAAAGGCGCCGGCGCGCGCGTCGCCTTTATCCTTTCATATCAAAGCGCGAAATTAACTACGTGCATGCAATGCCGTGGTCGGGTAAATTATGGAAGTTACCAAAAATGTGATTAAAGCTGCCTTAAAACTGTGTATGCATTTAATATATTTTATATGAGTCACATTTCTCTGAAATGGTTTTCAAAACTGTCTTGGAGCAGCCCAGCACTGTCTCACTCATCTAACACACCCGATTTAACTCGTCAGCTCGTGTTTATTTTAGCACAAAGAAATAATACAGTTAAACAAGAAATTAGCCTAAATAAGAAAGTTAAATACACACTGTCTACAGGACGCGAGCTGCGCGACAAAATACTATAAAACTCATAATCAGTGATGCTACACTGGATGCAGCACGACACGACATGACAAATCCCCGACAGTAAAACTGCCTCGTTCTATTAATGAGGTACTGACACAGAGTTCAAATGTCCTGTGTAGACACCCTACAGACTCTTCAACCTGTTGCGACGCGGTGGTGTCGCGTCCGGTGTAGACACGGTTCACTGTTCCGCTATTGTTATTACACTTGTATACAAAACTTTGTATTATGCTTGTTATAGAGTGCATGACGTCACGTGCACTACCGCTGGTGGCAGTAGACAATCGCGGTGGCGCGGTTTTTGAAGAAACAGTACTGCCACCGTCACAGCCCTAGTTACCTGCATTCTTCAATATCTTCTTCTTTGTGTTCAGCACAAGAAAGAAATTAATACCGGTTTGGGACAACATGAGAGTGAGTAAACGATGATTACTTTAAATTTTTCATATGAATAATAAAATTTTAGGGTGAACTATCCCTTTAATGACAGTCGACAGCATGTTCAGTAATGTCCCTTTAAGACCTGCATGCATGTAATATACATGCACAGCATTGAGACTGAGGTGTTAGAACTGTAACTGACTGAATGTGCGCTGTAGCACGATATTGCGATATTTCTTCAAAAGCAGGTCCACGATCAAAAATTGTCATATCGCACACCCCTATGTCTTTACAGAAGCCTAGCCCTCCTCGTTTTTTCAGTTATATACTTCTGTGTCATTGTCTGCGTGGACGTGCAATTACACATGCAGGCTGCTAGTCTGCAGCATCCAGGGGCATGTTGCTGGTATAACCCACAGTATCGAGGCACAAGCTGTAGAAGAAGCAGCTGCTTGTCGGAGAAGCATCAGCCGTGACAGTGGCAAATAAATATCCAAGAACAGATAATTTATTTAAAACTACAAAAAGGAGACGACAACGGAACAGGAGATGGTGGCATTCTCTCAGTCTCCACAAGGACTTGTACATACCATGGCAGAACAACATTGTTTGTCGCGGATAACTACGTGATGTGTAATGCTATGTTGTATAATAAATAATGACACTTGTTCTTTGCTTTGTTCAATTTTAAAAAAGAAGGGAGGAGTTCTAGCAGACCAATCATAGTGCTTGAGGTCCGTGTAGAATAGACGCAGTGTTACATCAAAACCTTGTAACACAATACAGTTTCTTGTGCTATTTTCCATAGGGACCCCTAGTGTCAGTACATTGACACAATGTCAAAGTGACTGACAGATAGGGAACGTCTTGGTTATGTACGTAACCCTCATTCCCTGATGGAGAGAAGAGGATGCTGTGTACCCCTCCTGCCGCAACCCTAAACAACCCCTGGAATGGCTTTTTGGCTCGTCTCAGCAGAAACCTAAATGAGTAGATGAATGCCATTTCCATGTATACATGTATGTATTGTGGAGTGGTGCATGCAAATTCCTCACCAATTATCATTGGCCCTTTTGGGGGTATTTTTTTTTTATATAGACTATAATATATATATATATATTATCCACACAGTTTTTGTTTCACAAGTATCACAGGTCTTTGGGCCTCCCAAGTGCCTAGTGTCAGTACATTGACATGACATCTACTGTATAGTCAATAGTAACCAAGACGTTATGTATGTTTCAATGTGACTCATTATAACATTTATTTGTGTAAACAGGAGTGGTCTCCATCACATAACCTTAAAAGTCTGAAGAAAAAGCAGCTTGCTGCCCGAGAGGCCATGGCCAGACAGACCACCCTCGCTGATGCTGAACAGAGCAGTGTAGAGTCCTCTGTTATCAGGTCTGAATGCCCAAAAATTATAGCTGTCATCATTTACTGATTAATAGTGTTATTGTCATGTTCGTCTGCAGACCAAAAAGATTTTGTGAATAAGTGAAAACAAATATGACCAGGCCTGTTAGCTCCAAAATTAAAGACTTTAAGCAGGCAATAAAATTATTATATACAACTTTTAAATTATATTCCAAATCTTGTGAAGTACAGAGAGATTGATAATTAATAGAGCTGTCAAACGATTAATCGCGATTAATCGCATCTAAATAAGTTTTTGTATTACATACCCATAGTATTTGTACTGCTTTATGATGTTGTATAATAATACATACTTATTTATTTTGAAAATTTGAAATGTATATACATTTATATAGTATATTTTATATTAAATAAGATATATATATATATATAAACATAACATATTTTCTTAATATATACATGCATGTGTTTATATTTATATATACATAATACATATGCACAGTACACACTTATATTATGTAAACAAACTTTTATTTTGGATGCGATTAATCGTTTGACAGCACTAATAATAAATTAGACTATTTATGAACTTAACACTGAAATTTAAGTTATTTAATGAATATATTCCTCTCTGCTGCAGCTTAAATTTTATTTTTGCTTATGCACATTTAAACTTGGTGGATGAAGATGCTTCCCTTCTGCTGCAAATGATTTTGCAGCAGAGGGGAAGACTTTCAATGAATAACTTAAATTGTAGTCTTTTTGTTTATAAAAAAAAAACTTGAAGTGTGACTTCAGAATCAAGACACAAGTTGGATGGACTGCTTTTATTAAACTTTTTTTGTGCTTTTTGCCATTTCAGAGTTCTAAATTTCCATTATTGTTGTATAGAAAATGGTGGACAGTGCATTTTTCACCATTTCTCATTTTGTGTTCCATGGAAGAAAGTGAGTTATACAGGTTTATAGCATTTATAGCACACGTTTCTAGAATTGATTCACTAATCATTGGTATTTTGTTACTGCACTTCAAATGCTTTAGTCTAAGTGGTTTGTTGTTTCAATCAAAACTCTTAACAATACTCTCTGTTGTTTTCTGTCAGTCTGTTGCAGGATGCTGAGAGTAAATCTGAAATGAGTCAGGGCATATCAGCTCGAGAACACTTTGTGTTTACTGACACAGATGGTCAGGTCTATCACATCACCGTGGAAGGCAACACTGTGAAGGATGGGGCACGTATTCCACCTGATGTGAGTGTCCTTCATATGTGTTTTGCATCCTGTGTATGAGTTGTTGTTTTATATATTTATTTTTTCTCCTGTTCAATTTTGTTTTGTTTTTATTTACAAAAGTAAACAAAGACTCAAATACAGGATTGACTTGCTCTGTCATACATGATCTTGAAACATTTTCGATTTGGTGTTTGGTGAATTTGTCAGGTCACCACTGACACATTGTTCAATGAAACCTCAAAGGGTTTGCAATTTAGCTTTGCAAAGGTATGTAGGTTTAGACTCACCAAGTATGATGTTGATATGATTAAATCTCTAGGAGTGGTTTGTTAAAGTACAAATCATGGAAATGACAAAAAAAAAAAAATAAGCATATCCACCGTATGTCTAACAGCCAACAACTCTGGTGTGAAATTACATGAAATTGTAGGAATTCTAAGAGCATTAAAAACACCTGAAAAGAGTATTAACATTTGATGCATTACCATGACAACAGTATTTAAAGGGGTCATATGATGCGATTAAAATTTTTCCTTTCTGCGGTGTTTGGACTAAGCTCTGGGCACTGCATAAAAAGTCGTGCATCTGTACGTTGCAAGACTAAAGTCCATCCAAGAATATTCTTTATAAAAGTTAAGAGTCAACCACGCCTTCCTAAAATGGCTTGTTCTAACACGCCCCCACATATCTACGTCACTGTGTGGGAAGATTTGCATAACACCGCCCAAATGTTCATGCAAAGAAAGAAGGCGTAATTTTTATTCTCGCTCTATTGTTGCCGCTGCCGCCATGTCGTGAAGGCGCTGTGTGATTCGTTATGAAAGCGAAACTACTTTGTTTGGCCTTCCAAAAGAGGACGATATCCGCTTTGTCATGCCTAGAGCTGATCCGTGCTGGTCGCTGAGTAAATACATCAACTTTGCGTTGTGGATCGCTGGATCGGCTTTCACCTTGGACGAAGCGGAGGTCCAGCCCGGGGTCGTCACATTTGTTGCCGCAAACCTGCTGGCCGCTCCTTCGTCGAATCCGCCAGCCACACCGTTCTCAAGCCCGCCGCCTCTGCTCCCTCTAGCCGGCTGTTCCCTCTCAAAATAACTCAACCACAGCCATTATGTCTAAACCGCGGCTCACAAAAGTGAGTAACCCCTAAGTGACAAATGTCCAAATTGGGCCCAAAGTGTCAATATTTTGTTGCGCCCAACCATTATTTTCCAGACTGCCTTGAACCCTCTTGCGCTGGCGTTTCACCAGACTTCACAGGTTACCACTGGAGTCCTCTTCCACTCCTCCATGACGACGTCACGGAGCTGGTGGATGTTAGAGACATTGCGGTCCTCCACCTTCCGTTTGAGGGTGCCCATGCTTGGCCAATCCATCACCTTTACCCTCAGCTTCTTTAGCAAGAAAGTGGTCGTCTTGGAGTTGTGTTTGGGGTCGTTATCATGTTGGAATACTGCCCTGCGGCCCAGTCTCAGAAGGGAGGGGGTCATGCTCTGCTTCAGTATGTCACAGTACATGTTGGCATTCATGGTTCCCTCAATGAACTGTAGCTCCCCATTGCCGGCAGCACTCATGCAGCCCCAGTCCATGATGCTACCACCACCATGCTTGATTGTAGGCAAGACACACTTGTCTTTGTGCTCCTCAACTGGTTGCTGCCACACACGCTTGACACCATTTGAACCAAATAAGTTTATCTTGGTCTCATCAGATCACAGGACATGGTTCCAGTAATCCATGTACTTAGTCTGTTTGTCTTCAGCAAACTGTTTGCGGGGCTTTCTTGTGCATCATCTTTAGAAGAGGCTTCCTTCTGGGACGACAGCCATGCAGACCAATTTGATGCAGTGTGCGGCGTATGGTCTGAGCACTGATAGGCTGACCACCCACCCCTTCAAACTCTGCAGCAATGCTGGCAGCGCTCATACGTCTATTTCCCAAACACAAATTCTGGATATGATGCTGAGCACGTGCACCCGACTTCTTTGGTTGACCATGGCGAGGCCTGTTCTGAGTGTAACCTGTCCTGTTAAACCACTGTATGCTCTTGGCCACCATGCTGCAGCTCAGTATCAGGGTCTTGACAATCTTCTTATAGCCTACACCATCTTTATGTAGAGCAACAATTCTTTTTTTCAGATCCTCAGAGAGTTCTTTGCCATGAGGTGCCATGTTGAACTTCCAGTGACCAGTATGAGAGATTGAGAGCGATAACACCAAATTTAACACACCTGCTCCCCAGTCACACCTGAGAACTTGTAACACTAATGAGTCACATGACACCAGGGAGAGAAAATGGCTAATTGGGCCCACTTTGGACATTTTCATTTAGGGGTGTACTCCCTTTTGTGGCCAGCGATTTAGAAATGAATGGCTGTGTGTTGAGTTATTTTGAAGGGACAGCAAATTTACACTTTTATCAAGCTGTACTCTCACTACTTTACATTGTAGCAAAGTGTCGTTTCTTCAGTGTTGTCACATAAAAAGATATAATAAAATATTTACAAAAATGTGAGGTGTGTACTCACTTCTGTGAATACTGTGTGTGTGTATATATAATATATATATATACAGTATATACAGTGGGGAAAAAAAGTATTTAGTCAGCCACCAATTTGTGCAAGTTCTCCCACTTAAAAAGATGAGATAGGCCTGGAATTTTCATCATAGGTATACCGCAACTATGAGAGACAAATGAGAAAAAAAAATCCAGAAAATCACATTGTAGGATTTTTAAAGAATTTATTTTGCAAATTATGGTGGAAAATAAGTATTTGGTCAATAACAAAATTTCCTCTCAATACTTTGTTATATACCCTGTGTTGGCAATGACAGAGGTCAAACGTTTTTCTGTAAGTCTTCACAAGGTTTTCCACACACTGTTGCTGGTATTTTGGCCAATTCCTCCATGCAGATCTACTCTAGAGCAGTAATGTTTTGGGGCTGTCGCTGGCAACACGGATTTTCAACTCCCTCCAAAGATTTTCTATGGGGTTGAGATCTGGAGACTGGCTAGGCCACTCCAGGACCTTGAAATGCTTCTTACGAAGCCACTCCTTCGTTGCCCGGGCGTTGTGTTTGGGATCATTGTCATGCTGAAAGACCTAGCCACGTTTCATCTTCAATGCCTTTGCTGATGGAAGGAGGTTTTCACTCAAAATCTCACGATACATGGCCCCATTCATTCGTTTGTTTACATGGATCAGTCGTCCTGGTCCCTTTGCAGACAAACACAGCCCCAAAGCATGATGTTTTCACCCCCATGCTTCACAGTAGGTATGTGTTCTTTGGATGCAACTCAGCATTCTTTTCTCCTCTCCAACACGACAAGTTGAGTTTTTACCAAAAAGTTATATTTTGGTTTCATCTGACCATATGACATTCTCCCAATCCTCTTCTGGATCATCCAAATGCTCTCTAGCAAACTTCAGACGGGCCTGGACATGTACTGCTTAAGCAGGGGGACACGTCTGGCACTGCAGGATTTGAGTCCCTGGCGGCGCAGTGTGTTACTGATGGTAGCCTTTGTTACTTTGGTCAGTTCTTGTGATCATTTTGACCCCACGGGGTGAGATCTTGCGTGGAGCCCCAGATCGAGGGAGATTATCAGTGGTCTTGTATGTCTTCCATTTTCTAATAATTGCTCCCACAGTTGATTTCTTCACACCAAGCTGCTTACCTATTGCAGATTCAGTCTTCCCAGCCTGGTGCAGGCTACAATTTTGTTTTCTGGTGTCCTTTGATAGCTTCTTTGGTCTGGCCATGGTGGAGTTTGGATGTGACTGTTTGGTTGGGACAGTGTCTTTTATTACTGATAACGAGTTCAACAGATGCCATTAATACAGGTAACCATTGGAGGACAGAGGAGCCTCTTAAAGAAGTTGTTACAGGTCTGTGAGAGCCAGAAATCTTGCTTGTTTGTAGGTGACCAAATACTTATTTTACCGAGGAATTTACCAATTAATTCTTTAAAAATCCTACAATGTGATTTTCTGGATTTTTTTTCTCATTTTGTCTCTCATAGTTGAGGTATACCTATGATGAAAATTACAGGCCTCTCTCATCTTTTTAAGTTGGAGAACTTGCACAATTGGTTGCTGACTAAATACTTTTTTGCCCCACTGTGCAATATTAATATTACTTTATTTATATATAGAAACTGGATTATTATTTTTATTAATTACTTTAAATGTGATTTGTGTTGTCATGTGTTTCATTAGAACGCTATAATAATAATGACAATAGTATTATGCTAATTAGTATCTTAGTAATTAGTAAGTTACGTTGCGCCAGTTATGTTACGTTCTTTGCGCTGATAGCTCTGTCTGTCTGGATTCCAAATAACAGTTTCCTTGAATGTTTATAATAAAAACAGCCATCTATACATAACAGAAAACTTGGATTATGACAAAATGATCAACTTCTTCAATTCAAAACCCAGACATCAGACATTAGAACAGACATCAGTCATTCAAGGTAAGGTTATATGGGTAGATTTTAGTCTGGCCCGTCATGGCATTGTTATGCGTCATATTTGCATTGTAATACTTGTGAGCAAGGGATATTCTGGAATGTACTGCAAAATAATAGCATATTGGCGAACAGTTTTTCTCTCTTTTTCTGGCAGTCACTCCAGTGCATATGTGTTTGCTGAGTGTCAAAGGTTTCTATTTTCAATGTGTTTTTGCAGCATTGAGAAATGTAGCCAATCTCTGTTGATTTCTTGATCACAATAGCCAATTAGTTCATCAGAACCCATTCACCACTCAAAACGCCATTTTTGTTCAGTGCTGAGTTCTTCTCACTTGCAAATCCTCTCATTATAACATTATAACACAATATTGTTATATTAAAGGATAAAAAGTATGTTCACCATGTCAGTCAAATTATCTCTCTGATTGTGGTGACAATTTGATAAAAAGCTGAAAATTAGTTTGAAACAATCCAGTATTCTCAATGTATTTATTTATCATTGTGAATGCTACATTTTCTCACACATTTTGTGAGAAAGTCAAGGTTACACCCAAATAATACAAAATAATTCCTGAATTCATAAACCTTTATTTTTTGCACTCTTGTAGCCTGTTTTGTCTTAAGTAGCAGCCATATGTGTAGAAGGCAAATTCTGTTTTTAAATGCACATTTTGGACATCATTGAATATCCTTGATACAGCTGTACATACTCTCTACATGGATCAAAAGCATTTTCAAACATTCCCTTGCAGTGTTTTGAGAGTATAACATTTGCAGTTTCAAACTTTTCTGATGAAAGAGGAGATGGAGAGAAAATTGCTCCCTCCTTTGTCCTCATTATCCTTTCATCTCCTGTGGGGCTTTTTTCCGCAGTGTACTTATTTCTGATTATTTGTTCAGATCCGGGGTTTTTTTCTTTTTTTTCACTGTGCATATTTTGTGTTTATAAGAAACCCATTTCTCTCTTCAGCATAACCAGTAAAACAAGAACTAATATACTTGATTATCAGTGTCTTTCTGTTCATCTATTCTTTTAATTTGTTGCATCAATTCTCTGAATGTTCAAGATACTTGCTTGCTTAACTTTTTTTATGCAAAACAGTTGTTCAGTATGCAGTTTTGGACATTTCAAACATTAATTTGTTACTTTGTTGTCATTGCAGTGACCTTGCTTTATTCCATGTTTGCAGCAAGTGGCATCCAGTTATCATTTTTGAAATAAATTTGGTTATATGATGCTGCTGTGACATCCATGATATAAGCAGCTTTGGCACAGTGTCTCCTAGTGTTGGGCGATATGGTAATTTTTCAAATCGTAATATCACCAGTCCGTGAGATCGCCGATAGACTCAGACTCACTGTACTTGTCATAAGCTATTTCATACCTATTTGGTGTTTTAAACCACACGAGAGAGAGGGAGCCTATGGAAGCACCACGAATCTAAATAATATACTTTCAAACATACTGATAAACTAACATGTTAAATATAAAAATATTTAAAACAGCTATTTCATATATATTCGGATACAACAGTCATACATCGCTATTAGGACCGCACGTCCTGTGACAAGTTTGCCGCATCAGAGCATGGAAGTTATCAGTCTCGTCTGCAAAATCAGTCAACGGTGAAAATCAAAAGTAGATTTATTTTCAAGACCAACAGTTTAACACTAAATATTGGACATAAACGAACACGTTAAATATAAAGTATTTAAAACAGGTAAGTTCATATATTTGGAGTAAATTTAAATTAAACAGATACATCAGTCATACAGCGCTCCTGACTGCGCGCACATGAGATGCGTTCTAACATAACAGTTGCATTAAACTCAGTTAGTGAGGGCTCGGTTAAAATACTGCACATATAAAGGCTGTTCAGATTACTTGTTAAAATGCAATGAAATACCTTATATCAGCAGACGATATGTGTCTGTGTTTGTGGTTGGAGACTCCTTCACTGGCTACAGGCTCCTCATTTGCGCGCGTGCGTGTGTGTGTGAAATACAGTGCTGAATGAAAAAGCGGGGCTATTTGATAATAATAGCCTAATTATAATGGGCCGCCTAATAATAATAATAATTATTATTATTATTATTTAATTATTAATAGAGTATGGTCTAATATCACTTGACTATCGAAGAGACACGCTGTTAAGTCGATATCTCTGACAGCGTCGTACACATCCTAAGCGTCTACGACACAACCCTAGTGTCTCTACTGTCAAGAGATGGCACTGGATGTTGATATAATATATATAATATATATATAGAGAGAGAGATTTTTTGTTATATATATACTATATATATGTATTTTGAACATTGCCGAAAATCACCAGACTGCTCAAGCGATATCCAGATTTTCCATGTCCACTATTTTAGGTGTTAACCCTTTAAAAGTTTCTCATTAAAAAAAAAAAGAAGAATTTAATTTAAAAAGTCAGTATGTATCATTGGCACCATGCCCTGAGGTAAAGTTTGGAGACAGTGCCATCTTGTCATCAAAATTATAATGATTTATTCGTTTTGCCTATTGGCATGAGACTGATCTTATAAGATTCCTTGGGTCATGACGAGACCATCATTACCTATTATACTATATTTGGCTGAGCTTGCTGAATTTTGTTGAAAACATAGTTTTTCAAGCTACTCCTAGGCTCTTGGTCAAATTTTCACAAAATTTGTGTTTATCCAATATTACTAAACCGATATCCAATTACGGAAAATGCTTACATATCAGGAAAAATGTCAGTAAAACTGGAAAACTGAAATAAATGAAATGAAAAAGAAATAATATTCAGGAAAACAATGGTATCCTGCTCACTTTCAGTAATAATAAACAGAGTATTTCCAAGAGGGTCCTTGCACCATGTCAAATAGCAAATGTCTATGACAACTGGTAATATCACATATCATATTCTGATTATCTGATTATGACATATTAGCAGTGTCCTATGTCTTGTGTGCAAGAAACTGAAGTTTTTCTACTCTCTTCCAGGGCAGTATGGGAAGCATTGCCTGTATTACATGGAAAGGAGACACCCTAGTTCTGGGAGATGTAGATGGAAACCTCAATTTTTGGGACCTAAAGGCTCGACTTTCAAGGTAAAAATATATGTTACTGAAGACCCAGCAAGTAAAATGTGTCTCCATGCATGTATGTGCGCAAACTGATTTAATTCCAAAACTCTGTGAACTACTTTATATGACAGCATCCTAACTGAAATTAAACCTAATTAAGGACTGAGCTGGAAATATACGACTCTGCATCCCATATTTGAGTTGCTTTTAGGGTCCTATTATGTTCTTTTACAAAGTCTTGATTTTGTTTTGGGGGTGTACTAGAACAGGCTCTCATACTAGGTTGTTCGGAAAAACATTATTTTTGTGATTGGCAGCACTCGGCGCCTGGTCGGGAAATGTCATGCCCCTTACCATAGCCGCCTGCGAGCTTCAGTATAAATATTGCGTCAAAATCAAATCAATTTGAGCGCGATTTAAACCCGGATAATTGTAACCACTCTAAATTCGTTGCCTTGGGAAAGCTAGCGTGTCTCCGCCATAGTGATAACACTTGTTGCCTTCTCTAGAGCAGCTCAACCAGGTCTCGTCCCATTCATCGATGTTTGTGATATCACAAATCCCAGAAAATATGCGTTGTAGTCCAAACGAGTCATTCGTTGTAGTTTTTGAAAAGTGATTTCTGTTAAATAATTTTGAATTGGACTTTGAGCTTTGTATCTTTGCAGATCTTTTTTATGCTCAAACAGCAACATTACAGACTAGCTAAAGTTGAAAAGTAAAAAAGCATAATAGGACCCCTTTAAAATGTCAGATTTGTTTACATTTTTCAGGGCTGTACCTACACACCGTGGGTGGGTGAAGAAGATTCGTTTTGCTCCTGGGAAAGGCAACCAAAAACTCTTGGTGATGTACACAGATGGAGCTGAGGTCTGGGATACCAAGGAGGTGTGTGTTTACTTTTTTATTGATTGATTGGTTGAATGATTAATCCATTGATTGATTCTTTAGCAGAAATGGTTCAGCTAATGCACATGCATACATTTCAGAGCATTAAGACAAGGCATGCCTTAAAGGGGATAAGTAAAAAATGTCCATTACCCCATGATTTACTCACCCTCAAGCCATCCTAGGTGTATATGACTTTCTTCTTTCAGACTAATACAATCAAAGTTGTGTTAAAAAATGTCCTTTCTCTTCCAATCTTTATAATTGCCTAAAGTCCTACGTCATCCGCTGGAACGCCACAATTTAGTGGACGCACATACGTCAGTTAACAGAAGCTAGAGATTGCAATTTATAAAGTTTTATATATGGATATTTTTCTTATACAAACTCTTCACTTCAGAAGGCCTTCATTAACCCCCCCCCCGAGCTGTGTGGCAATAATTTGTATAATGTTCTTTACTGGTATACACCATGTGCTAAAGAGCATTTGACTCAAATAACACAGACCAGTATGTAGTATGTTTAGAGTAGTGTGTAAAATTGTGTAGAGCGGTACAAGATGCATATACTGTTAAACATTTAACAAACGCTTTTATACAAAATTACTTAGACTGAATTTAATCTTGTAAGTAAAAGAGTTCCAGTTGTCCACTTTTTTAAAAACCAAACTGGTTTCCACAGTGAAGTTCAGTGGTAGTAAAGCTCTTCTATAGGGATGTATGAGTGCTTAATGTATGAGGGTGTTATGCTTTATCAATGCTGTCATTAGCCCACTGGGATTTAGAAAACCTTGAACAGAAAACCCCAATCTTCTCATTCCCTGAGTGGTTGGCATTTTTTTCAAAAGGACAATGATATTGCATTCTCCCAAGGAGAAAATCCTTCAGTGGACATATATTTCACCCAAACTTAACACTCTTGAGCACCTGTGGGGGATTCTGAGTTGATAAAAACTCTCCATTAAAGACCAGGGCCCGGTTCCCCGATAATGCTCACTCTTAGCGCGCTAAGAAGACTCGAAAGATATATCTTACCAAAGTTGTTTATGTTCCTAAGTGTGTTCCCCGAAGCATCCCTTAGGAAGCTTCTTAACACGCTGCCTCTTACGTTCGACGTTACAGAGGCGCTGTCCCAATTGAAGGTGCTGAATTAGTTGGCATCGATTGCTCAGGAATCGATTTTCCACTTCACGCGAAGGTGCATTACGGCGTTAAGAAAGACAACACGTTCTATGCAAATGAAACATTCCTCAAATTATTCCAGTAACATTTATTTTAACATAGTTTAAGTTATCCGTAAAATATAGACTATTAATTAAATTATCAAATTGTCAGTAATATGTTCACACAATATTTTGTGATGGGTAGACGAACCGGGTATCCCTCGCTAATCATCCACCCTCCTTATCCCGTTGTGCCACTTGTGCCGCTTCTTGACATGGGTTTAACGACTTCTAAAAATTATGTGATACACTTTTATATTAATGGTAAGGTACTTTACAATCAGAATTGATTGGCAAGCAGCTGCAGTTACTTCTGTTTGATGCGGTATTGATTGCCATTAGTTAATGTTTTCAATAAAAAGCAACCTATCTACAATGAACAGAGAGAGAGAGTTAGATACAGAATATGGTGGGGAAGCAACGTAAAAAAAAGGGCACCAAGCTTCTCGTCAGAGGAACTTGAAGTTTTGCTGGACGAGGTGAGCTTGCACAAGGTGACACTGTTTTCCAGCTTTCGGAATAACTTGTGCAACAGCAACAAAAAGAAGCTATGGAGCGACATAGCAAGGAAGATGGCTGCCTCCGGATCAGGCACACCAAGGTCCTGGCAGGACGTCAGGAAAAAATGGCATGATTTTTCACGCCAGGTTAAGGTGAGAGGTTCTGCTGTCCGTAGAGACCGGGCGAGGACAGGTGCGGGGACCAGTTCGGTGCAACGCCAACTCTTATGGAATGGACACAATGGCATGATAGAGTAAAGGTTTAAAGGATTAGAATCACACACAGAACATTTAATGGAGGGAAAAAAAGAAAGAAAAAAAAAAAAAAAAAAAACAGGTTTACTCCTCCCATTTATTTTCAGAAAACTAAATTACATCTAATCAATCAAAGAAAAGTCCATTCAATCATGGTTGATGGCTAATGATAGCTCAGCAAGTTAATCCAAAAAGAAAAAATAAATCAACCAAAAACATTTGCAATCAAAAGCTGCCTTGCCTCAACCCCGGCAGCGTGCAGGGCAGCCCTCTGTGGAGGATAGAGGACCTCAACTTCTCCCTCTCCATCTTCCTCCTCATCTGCTTCCACCTCCTCCTCCTCCTCCCCCTCCGGAATAGGTGCGCCTCCACGCCATTGCCACCATAACTGTGCAAGAGCTGTGAGGCTTCATGCGCAGTCCTCCTGTCGACTTGTGCAGGCACCGAAACCGCAGCTTCCAGATGCCAATTGCACACTCGACAACGTTGCGAGTGTGAACGTGTGCAACATTGTAGGCTCTTTCAGCCCGAGTCTGTGGGTTGGTCAGCGGTGTGAATAAGTATGTTCTCAGAGGGTATCCACTATCCCCGAGGAACAGGCTCTGACCAAACCCCTCTCTCTCCGCTTGTTCACCCACTGCAGAATTGGCCCAGACAAAACTGTCGTGGGTGCTGCCTGGCCACCTTGCCACCAGGTCGGAGATCACACCCCTATGGTCCACTATAACCTGCACGTTTATGGCCGCGTATCCCTTTCGCGATATGTACGCCTGATCAATCACTGATGGATTGGCGATAGGGATGAGTGTGCCATCCACCAGGCCCAAGACTCTGGGGATGCCAGCAATGGCATGACAGCCCTGGTGCACCTCCTGGACCTCCTGACGTGTTGTCGGCAGCCTGATGTAATCCCCGGCATGGCGCAGAAGGGCGTTGGTGACAGTGTGGACGCACCTCCACACCGAGGTCTTGCTTAGGCCGTAGCCCTCTCCCACGACCTCGATGAAGCTCCCTGTAGCAAAAAACCTTAGCGCTGCAAGCAGCTGGACTTCAGGGCTTAAAGCAAAATTCTGCCGCGTTAGCCTGGCAAGCGCAGGTCTGAGAAGGTCCAGCAGCTCCATAATGAGTTGTCTTGGGAGGCGAAATTTTTGTAATATAGCCACGTCAGGCAAAATGTCAAAAGGGCTTAAGTTTTGCCGAATAAAAAAATTGACATGGACTAAACGGCTCCGCGGCCGGCGCCGTCTTTGATTCAATACTAGGACATGTTGGATCGCTGCCATAGTTGGTCGCTTACTGGACACCACCATGCTTACCCATTTATAGATCTTAGCCATTTAGAGCCAAATTGTTTGCCAGATTTTAATTATCAAAAGTGATTGCCAATTTAAACGCTTTAATGACATTACGAAATAGCCTTGGCTAATTACCACCATATTAGTTCTGATACCAAATAAAGTCAACTTCATAAATAGGCCTGTATCCATTGCGAACATATTTTATTATTAGTCTTAAAATGTCCATAACATAAAATCATTGTTGAGCCACAACATTTGGCTCAGACTTGTACATTTGGCTCAGACTTGTACTGCGCTGCGCTGATTTCTAAAGACTGCTGCACAGTGGCGGCGACTAGCGTCTTGAGCTCAAACAACGCAAAGAGAGAGCTTACGAATGGTCCAGACCAACCTTTCGAAAGTGTGACTTACAGAAGATATACTTAGCGTACAAACGTGTCGGGAATCGTGCCATTACGTTAAGAGAGAGGTTAAGGAATAGGTTAAGAACTACTTAGCGATAAGAACGTTTTGGGGAACCGGGCCCAGGGCATTTAAGGTGGTCATCTTCCAGGATATAAACGACAGATGTGACAAGATGATGTGAACTTGTACACTCAGTGCCAAGAAGGGTCAGAGTAGTATACTTAAATTTATGGAGGACATACTAAGTACTAGAATATTATACATTTGTTGAATTAAATCTAGGGTGTACTAATTTCTTCAATGCTTTATTTAAACAAAATTGGCTAATTTACTTATTTTACAGGTATTAATGACATATTTCTCTGTTTTTATTCAATTGAATTGAATTAGTGCTCATTAAGCAAATGCATCTTTTGTATTTATTCCAAGGGGGTGTACTCATTTATTCTGCGTACTCTATTCACAAATGTTTTTATATCGCAAACAGAGTGAAAACAGCTGTTAGTATTTATCAGTTGACTCTCTCATTAAAGCTTATCCAACAGTCTCGCTCTCTGGATACTGGCTTCACTTAACAACACCGCCTCCACCACAGACTTCCAGCATGTTTCCTACAGCAGCGCCTGACATATTTACGTTTTATGTAGAGTGAAAAAGCAACACACAAAAAATGTGATATCCGATAATCGGTCAGACAGAAATTGATTTCCAGAAATGTGATTTGGATAGGATTAAAATCCTATCCAAAGGATTTGATAGGATTTGGGGGTGTTTCCAAAGTCTTCTGAAGCCATTCAATACAAATACAATACGAATACAAATGAATAGTTAAGTTGTTCAATTAAAGATCACGTAAACTATTCTCTCCGCTGTGGCTGTCTGTCATTCTATATTCAGCAATCGAACTCCATGTCACTGTAAAGTTCCCATTATTATATTTGATTTGTAAATAAAGGTCTATGGCAGGGATGGCGAACTCCAGTCCTGGAGAGCCGCAGCCCTGCAGAGATCAGCTCCAACTCTAATAAAATCTCACCTGCCTGTAGCTTCCTAGTAACCCTTCAGACCTTGATTAGCTGGTTCAGGTGTGGTTGATTAGGGTTGAAGCAAACCCTAATGCTCTCCAGGACCAACGTTCGCCACCCCTAGTCTATGGTTTTATCATAAAAGTTTCAATGCAAAGAGCTGTGTGCTCTGAATCCATGATGCTATACATATTGCCATCATTCCTGCACACGTACTATAGTCTATATATAGATATATATATGTGTGTGTGTGTGTGTGTTGCATATCTGCATGCCGATTATTGTTTTCCATATAGATATTATATACAGTATATATATATACACACAGTGGTGTGAAAAAGTGTTGGCCCACTTCCTGTTTTTTAAATTTTTTGCATATTTGTCACACTTACAAGATTCAGATCATCAAACAAAATTTAATATTACACAAAGATAACCAGAGTAAATACAAAATGCAGTTTTTAAATGAGTCTTTATTTTATTAAGAAAAAAGCAGTCCAAACCCTACCCGGGCCCTACGTGAATCTAATTACCCCTAAACTCTAATACGGGTTGTGCCCGCTTTGCAGCAACATCTGCATCAAGTGTTTGCGATAACCTAACAATGAGTCTTTCACATTGCTCTGGAGGATTTTGGCCCACTTTCTTGCAGAAGTGGTTAAAAATTCCGGCCACATTGGAGGGTTTTCGGAATGCATGGACTGTTTAAGCATCTCATCTCAATCGATGTAGTCTGGACTTTGATTTGGCACTCCAAAACCTTCTTTTTGTTTTTCTTGAGCCATTCAGAGGTGAACTTGTTGGTGTTTTTGGGATCATTGTCCTGCTGCATAATCTAAGTGCGCTTGAGCTTGAGGTCACCAACTGACGATCGTACATTCTCCTTCAGGATTTTCTGGTAGAGTGCAGAATTCATGGTTCTGTCAATTATTGCAAGTTGTCCAGGTCCTGAAGCTGCCCCAGATCATCACACTACCACCACAATGTTTGATTGTTGGTATGATGTTCTTTTTATGAACTGCTGTGTTGGTTTTATGCCAGATGTAACGGGACACACACTTTCCAAAAAGTTCAACTTTTTGTCTCATCAGTCCACAGAATATTTGCCAAAGTCTTGGGGATAATCAAGATATTTTTTTGCAAATGAGAGACGAGCCTTTGTGTTTTTTTTTGGTCAGCAGTGGCTTTTGCCTTGGTACTCTCCCATGGATGCCGTTTTTGCCTATTCTCTTTCTTATTGTTGAATCATGAACCTGACCTTAATTGAGGCAAGTGAGACCTGCAGTTCTTTAGATGTTGTTCTGGGTTTTTTATGACCTCTTGGATGAGTCGTTGTGCTCTTGGAGTAATGTTGGTAGGCCGGCAACTCTTGGGAAGGTTCTCCATTGTTCCAAGTTTTCTCAATTTGTGGATAATGGCTCTGACCATTGTTCGCTGGAGTCCCAAAGCCTTAGATATGGCTTTATAATCCTTTCCAGACTGCTACATGTCAACTGTTTTGATTCTCATATGTTCTTGAATTTCTTTAGATCGCGGCATAATGTTTTGCTATTTAAGCATGCTTCACTTTGTCAGACAGGTCCTATTTAAGAGATTTCTTGATTGCGTACAGGTGTGGCAGTAATCAGGCCTGGTGTGGCTAGTGAAATTTAACTCAGCTTTCAAAAACAATGTGGTAAATCACAGTTCTTTCATAAATTAACAAGAGGTGTGCCATTAATTTTTTCACGTATGGCCATGTAAGGTTTGGACAGCTTTTTCCTTAACGATGACATCATCAGTTAAAACTGCGCATTTTATTTACTTGCATTCAGCTTTGTTAATATTTAAATTGGTTGTGATCTTAACCATTAAAGTGTGACAACAGGCAAAAATAAGCAATCAGGAAGGTGGGCCAACCTCTTTTTTCACACCATGGATTGTACCGAATCCGCTCATAGGAAATATGAATATTAATCATCAACTAGTTTATCATCAATTTATGAATAGTTTAGATACGCGTAGATTATTTACTGCCTCTCCAGGTCAAACCGTCTGTCAATTCTAAGAACTAATTTCCTGGTTTACGGAAATAACTCCTTCTGTAGCACTTCTACAAAAGCTTGTAGCATAATCTGCATGATTAAGTGACTCCAGTAATAAGCAAACAATGAACCACGTCAAGAGTGATACAAGTAAGGTTTTATTAACCACATAAACACTTAAACTAGTCAAACATACTACATAAACACATAAACTGGTATAACATACACATACACACACACATGCAGTTGGTATAGGAAAGTGTTAAAGCTTAACTCAGTACAGAGAAAAGACATAAGGAATGAAATTATGGAACCATTTGCATATTCGGCAGATCTACACCTGAGTGAAACGTCAGTTTCTTAGTTCAAACACACCTTTGTAAATAGGTGCAAATGATACCTAATGTATCAGTTATTAAGACTAAGTTTGATACTTGCGAGTTTCGTCTGTCTGAAAGAGATTCCTGATGCCATCTTAAGGCCCAAGATCTTGCTGAAAATAGTTGATGAAAAGAACCAGTTTGATTCAGAGAATCTTGGTGAAATGGAGAGGTCGAGGCCGAAGCCTGGCACGAGCTTGGGGTTTTCGGGTGCGTTTCTCTCACATCCTCTCAGAATTAAAAAAAAACACCGACTCCAAGAGGGTCCCTGGTGTGGGCCTTTAAAGTCGGAGAAGAGTCACGCCTCTCAAGATGGGCTTGTCCAATGAGAGAGACAGAGATTCCAAGCGGGAGGTGGCAATTGCTGGATGGTTTACGACCCTTTGTTCTCTAAGCCTGGTAATTTGCAAATGGACTTGAATCAAAATTACTAAAAGTTCTCAGGACCCTAATATATATTGCCTAAGTACCACCATATAATATACACGCTTGTTTAGATCATCAGAAGACTAATTCATAGATATTAAACATGGTAGGGTTATATATATGTAGATGACAGGAAGGAGTGTTTCGATCATAAGCCTGCATAAACAGAATAAAATCTCAAAGACAACATACACATTGACCTGAAGGATACACTGTTCATTCACAGAAAGGTTTTCCTATGAATTACTTAGTAGAAAAGTCCATTTCTACTGTGCATTGTGGATTTCCTATGGAACATGTAGTGATTTTCCCTGCTCACATTCCATTAGTTCGTAAATGTATCTGGTGTCAGGGTTACCATGGAACCAGGGTCCTTTTCGGCTTCCTGGGGTGTTACAGAGTATTGGTTAAATCTAGCTAACAAAATATATAATGTGTGTTTGATTGGTCCAGACGCTACAGTGTAGATACAGTGGGTACGGAAAGTATTCAGACCCCCTTATATTTTTCTCTCTTTTTTATATTGCAGCCATTTGCGAAAATCATTTAAGTTAATTTTTTTCCCTCATTATGTACACACAGCACCCCATATTGTCAGAAAAACACAGAATTTTTGACATTTTTGTAGATTTATTAAAAAAAGAAAAACTGAAATATCACATGGTCCTAGTATTCAGACCCTTTGCTCAGTATTTAGTAGAAGCACCCTTTTGTTCTAATACAGCCATGAGTCTTTTTGTTAAAGATGCAACAAGTTTTTCACACCTTTTTTGGATTTTTGGATTTGGGGATCCTCTGCCATTCCTTTTTGCAGATCCTCTCCAGTTCTGTCAGTTTGGATTGTAAACGTTGGTGGACAGCCATTTTTTTAGGTCTCTCCAGAGATGCTCAATTTGGGTTTAAGTCAGGGCTCTGGCTGGCCATTCAAGAACAGTCACAGAGTTGTTGTGAAGCCACTCCTTCGTTATTTTAGCTGTGTTTTTAGGGTCATTGTCTTGTTGGAAGGTAACCTTCGGCCCAGTCTGAGGTCCTGAGCACTCTGGAGAAGGTTTTTTCGTCCAGGATATCCCTGTACTTTGGATTCATCTTTCCCTCGATTGCAACTAGTCGTTCTGTCCCTGCAGCTGAAAACACCCCCACAGCATGATGCTGCTGCCACCACCATGCTTCACTGTTGGGACTGTATTGGACAGGTGATGAGCAGTGCCCTTTTTTTCTCCACACATACCGCTTAGAATTAGGCCAAAAAGTTCTATCTTGGTCTCATCAGACCAGAGAATCTTATTTCTCAACCATCTTGGAGTCCTTCAGGTGTTTTTTTTTTTAGCAAACTCCATGCGGGCTTTCGTGTGTTTTGCACTGAGGAGAGGCTTCCGTCGGGCTGCTCTGCCATAAAGCCCCGACTGGTGAGGGCTGCAGTGATGGTTGACTTTCTACAACTTTCTCCCATCTCCCGACTGCATCTCGAGCTCAGCCACAGTGATCTTTGGGCTCATCTTTACCTCTCTCACCAAGGCTCTTATCCCCCGATAGCTCAGTTTGGCCGGAAAGCCAGCTCTAGGAAGGGTTCTGGTCGTCCAAACGTCTTCCATTTAAGGATTAAGGTATCTAGGACACTGTTCACATCCTATAAGACAACCTTAAGTGTAGCAGAAATTTTTTTTTAACCTTGGCCAGATATGTGCCTTGCCATAATTCTGTCTCTGAGATCTTCAGGCAGTTCCTTTGACCTCATGTTTCTCATTTGCTCTGACATGCACTGTGAGCTGTAGGTCTTATATAGACAGGTGTGTGGCCTTCCTAATCAAGTCGTCAGTTATCAAACACCGCTGGGACTCAAAAGAAGGTGTAGAACCAGCTCAAGGATGATCAGAAGAAATGGACAGCACCTTAGTTAAATATATGAGTGTCACAGCAATATGAATACTTATGACCATGTGATATTTCAGTTTTTTTTCTTTTTTAATAAATCTGCAAATTTGTCAACAATTTTGTGTTTTCTGTCAATATGGGGTGCTGTGTGACATTAATGAGGAAAAAAAATAACTTAAATGATTTTAGCAAATTGCTGCAATATAACAAAGAGTGAGAATTTTAAGGGGGTCTGGATACTTTCCGTACCCACTGTATATAATATATATAATATATATATATATCTCCTAGTATATATATATTAAAGATTATAGAAAAAAATATGGCTGTAAATATACTCCTTCATGGATACCTTTCATTACTGTCACTAGTTAAGGATTAATATTATTTATTTATCCTGACTTGAATAAATGAATCCTTCGAAGTGTTCTCCTTTTTGGTGTTATAGAAATGGTTTTCTTTAAAGATTATACTGTCACATACTTCTACAGGTGCAGATGGTGAGCAGCATCAGAGTGGGGCGGAATGTGAATTATAGAATTCTGGATATTGACTGGTGTACATCAGATAAAGTAGTATTGGCATCAGATGATGGCTGCGTGAGAGTGCTGGAGATGGCCATGAAGTCTGCCAGTTATAGAATGGATGAGCAGGACCTGACAGGTGAGTCTTTAAAAAGTTTTTAGTTTAAAAGCTGTATTGTGTAAACACCCCCTAATAATGCCAAATGTTGTGTTTCAGGGTTTGTGTACAACAGTTATAATTAGTTTAAATTAAGAATGGAACTTTTTGGTTTAAAATGCAGATAAAAATATAGAACAAGTTATCAGAAACCATTATTTTAGCATTCAAGCAGTGTGCACACGAAAAGGTTTAATTAGATCTTATTCTAAATGTAAATGGTGATGGGTTATATATCCCAAAATATTGATGGAAGAGGTTGTCCACAGTTAATGTGATCTTGTGTAGTGAGAGTCTCTTAAAGAGAAAGACAATGATTTTTTTGTCCAGTCTGTCCTGAATACTTGGGTTTTGGCCAAGCATTTTCATTTTGACAGATGTATTCCTAGTTTAAATTAAGAACTGTAGAAGTCAATGGAATTCCCCATTTTGATATCTGATAAATTTGAGACTTGGTGATGTACAATAGACTTTTATGGTGTATGTATGTACAGTTGTGCTCAAAATTGTTCATACCCTTGGTAAATATGATCAAAGAAGACTGTGAAAATAAATCCGCATTGTTTATCCACTTGATCTTTCATTAAAAAAAATCACAAAAAATCTAACCTTTAATTAAAGTTAAGAAAGTGAAAGTGGGGGAAAATCGCATTATGAAATAAATATTTTTCTCTAATACAGTAAGAGGACGTGTGTCTATATCGTCCTAATGCACGGTGAGGAGGAGAGTTTGAGTGGCCAAAGACTCAAAGGATCACAGCTGGAGAACTGCAGAAAATAGTTGAGTCTTGGGTTCGGAAAGCCTCAACAAAAAAAAATGTTGTTTGGGAGGGTTTCAAGAAAAAAAACTAGAAAAGAAAACGCTCTCATCCAAAAACAAACTCCAGTATATTTATTTGCTAGACACGACTGGAACTTTAAATGGGACTGGCTTTTATGGTCAGATGAAACTAAAAAAAATTGCTTTTTAGCAGGAAACACTCGAGATAGCATAATGGATTCTATAAAATACCAATGGATAAAAAATTAAAAACTGACTGTCCATGCTAGAAATCTCATAATGGGCCATGGTTGGTCTTCAACAGACAATGATGCCCACAACAAACATCAAAATCAACAAAAATGGGTCACTGAAAAACAAGCTTCTGCTGCCCTGGCCAAACCAGTTCCCTGAGTGAACCCTATAGACAATGAGTGTGGTGAAGCTTAAAGAAGAAGATATGTTTAAATTAAATATCTAAAGGATTGATGATACAGATTAATTTTCACAGCTTTCTTTGATCATATTTACCAAGGGTATGAATAATTTTGAGCACAACTGTATGTTCCTGTCTCTGTTCTCTGTTTCAGATCCAGTATGGTGTCCCTATCTTCTACTGCCACGTGCTGCTCTTACACTGAAGGCCTTTCTGCTACTGCAGCCATGGTCCGATACATTAACCATGGACATCACTCATGTGTATGTGACAGCTTCATTATTTTGTCACATCTGTATCCATTCAAAAGTCCTTCACAGCACATTTTACTCCAGTCTGTTGTGATAGTTATGTCTTTGCTGGTATCATTGACAAAATCTGACCTTTATGCCTATTTCACACATACTCCGTTTGCTTGTAATGAAGATTTAAATGCAAAAGAAAAGGCATGAGACTGTTGACATGCTGACTGTTTCTGTCAGTGGTATTTTATTAATGTTTGTGCCTGTATGCTGTTTAATGGTGTTGCCACTTGCTTGAGCAATTTAATATACACATCTAGAAGTCAAATACATTGAATTATATGTTGCTTATATTTGAGTTTAAACGTGAATGTCTATGAAAGATTTTTTGTACTTACTGTACTGTGATAAAAGAGGATCACAATGCTGAAAAAGCATTTTCAGTAACAACGTTTGGATTTGAAATCTAAGTAATGGATAAAGGTTGTGTTTGTGGTAAACAGTCGTGGCTCATCGCATACGTGCAATGCATCTTGTGTGAAAGGAAAAAGGATACATGCTGCTTCTGCACAAAAAAGAAAAAAAAAAAAACAAAAACACATACTCCTACACATGGACTCTTATGCACTGCAAACGGAGTATGTGTGAAACTGGCATTAGACACAGGAATAGTTTTATTCCTTATGTCCTGAAATGAAAAGATATGTGGGAAACGAAAGGCCAAGTTAAAAATTTTTTAAAAAATCTCCATTAAAGAAAATATCGGACACCAGTACATTTTTTGAACAGACTTGTTATGGGTACCAGTACTTTCTTTTTGGTACTCGATGATTTCATCAAAGTTTAAGTACAGTACAGTGGGGTTGATGGTTTGAGCCTGTTTATTTTCATGAATTCTCACCCGTTTATGACATCAAATACAGGACACAATAACTGGCATTATCACTAAAGTATGCTTCTCCGTTTTTTTTTTTGTTTTTGTTTTTTTTAGTATAACAATATATTGGGTAAGATACACCCAAGATAGGAAGCAAATCGTTGACTTAATTGGCCCTTCTCAAAGACCCGCCTCCCTAAGTTACTGTTGCTATGCCACACATCATGTTCTCACGCAGTGAAAAATACATTGTGGAGCAAAGAGGAAACTGACAACGCCCGACAGACAAGACAGAGCAGGTTACTTCTGATATGAACAAAGTCTCATCTTTCAAGATTTGTCATTCATTCAAACAATAAATACCATTTTGTGGCTCTTTAATTTGTCGTGTATGTAACACTTATGTAACACTTACATTTAGTTTTTAGAAATTTATCGATGTTGTTGCAATTCCCCTCTGCGAGTGTGGCTCGTGCATGGAATCTTGCACGATGCAGAAGGGCAGTGAGTGCGTCGCCTGTCTGGGCAACCCCCATGCAGAGACTGCACTTCACAAAGACGGAATGCTTTCGCCGAGAGCATGAGTCTCACTCTTCTCCACTCACGGACCGCCTTCATTGAAGGCAGCCCCGTTCTCCCGTTTCTCATCTCTCAGCGAGCCACGGGGAACAGCGGAGTCAGGGAACTAAGCAACCGGTCTGAGCGTTCACATGCCGGCACTGTACCCGCATGCTCGCTATCCCCGCTGCGCTTTGATCCGCCGCAGAAGGTCAGTGAGCAGCGCACTCACTGAGACAGAATGCTCACTCAAAGCATAAATCTCGCTCTTCTCCGCTCGCGGACCACCTTCAATGAGGCAGCCCCGCTCTCCCATTTCTCCTCTCTCAGCGAGCCTCGGAGAGAGAAACCGCGAAGTCTGGGAGCTAAGCAACCGGGTCTGAGCGATCTCACTCCGACACAGAGCCTGCGTACTCGCTCTCCCCACTGTGCTTCGATCCGTGTCTTACACATGAAAATCAGCGCCCCTCTTTGCATTGAGCGGCTCTATTTTCCTAGGTTGATCGAAGCGGAACGCTGTCACTGACAGCTTCAAATTGGTGTGTGTGTGTTTTACCACGAAAGCAGTCTGCCACTGTTCGTTCGCGGAAGGTGGCCCCACCTCCCTGCTCTCGTGTTTCTCTCCTCCCAGTTACCTCGGAGGAAGCAACGGTGAGCTCGCGGGTTGAGCGATCAGGCTTGAGCAATTTCATGCCGGCACACATCATGTGTGCTTGATCTGCCAGTGTGTGTTACACGTGAGGATCAATGCCTCTCGTTACACCGAGTGGCTTAATCCTTCTAGGCAGATCAAAGCAAAATGTTTGCAGCTTTGCATTTGTGTGTGCGTCGCTGAGCCCCGCCTCCCCGCTCTTGTGTTTCTCTCCTCCCAGTTACTCGGAGGAAGAAAGGGCAAACTCGCGGGGATGAGCGATCAGGCATGAGTGATTTAACGCCGGCAAGTCCCCGTATGCATCACTCTCCATACAGCTCTTTGATCCGCAAGTGTGTTTACACGTGAGGATCGGAGTAGAACTCTGTCACCAATGATTTAATATCGCTGACAGCTTCGTATTTGAATGCGCCTCTCGCCTAGGCCATGCCTACGCTGAGACTGCGCTCGCTGACAGACCGCTCTCACTATGAGAGTTCATCTCTCGCTCTGCTTTGCTCGCGGCTCGACTTCTTCAATGAAGATGGCCCCGCCCCTCCCCTCGTCCTCTACGAGCGGATTTGAGAGAATGCACGCAGCACTTTTGATCTGCCTGAGTGTTTACACAAAGATAATCAGTACTCCTCTTCTAATGAGTGGTTTGATCTTTTAGGCGGATTAAAAGAGAATGCTGTCACTAATTATTATTATCACTGACAGCTTCTATTGGACCGTCTGGTCCACGCCCATGTCTGAGGCAGCAGGCACGGCTGACTGCGTCTCGCTATGAAGCATTAAGTCTAGCACAGCATTTTTTGTAAGCATTTTCAAAAGAGAGCAAAATTCCTCTTCTGAGTGTGGGTCCCCATACGGCAACCAGCCACTCAATTTAATCCAACGCCTTGTCACATGGGCTGAGGCCTGACAGGCCATCCCTGTAGTGCCAAACTGGGTGTTGGAGACAATAAAACGCTCAAGTCTATGTAGCAGCCATAGCAGCCTCACACGCTCCTATAGCTGGCCAGTCAGTGGGCAGGAACAAACTAGTTGTTCGCTTTTTGAAAGGGTCTAGGAGGCTCAACCCGCCTCGTCCTATCACCGTCTCTACATGGGATCTGCCCATGGTGTTGAGGGCTCTGAAGAGTCCTCCATTTGAGCCGCTGCAGTCCATTGACCTTTGTCCCCTGATGCTTAAGACTGTTCTGCTACTAGCATTAGCATCGGTAAGCGTATGGGAGATCTTAGGAGGCTCAATCCGCCTCACCCTATCACCGTCCTTACATGGGACCTGCCCACGGTGTTGAGGGCTCTTAAGAGCCCTCCTTTCGAGCCGCTATAGTCCGTTGACCTTCGTCCCCTGACGCTTAAGACTGCTCTGCTACTAGCATTAGCATCGGTAAAGCGTATGGGAAATCTGCATCTCTATCAGTGAGCTCCACCTGCCTCGAATTCGGGCCCGACGACTCTAAGGTCATCCTGAAACCAAGGCACAGTTATGTACATAAGGTGCTCTACACTCCGTTCAGAGCACAGGTCATTACACTCTCTGCGCTTCCTCCTTCAGAGCAAGACCCAGAGGTGAACTTACTCTGTCCCGTCAGAGCGCTGAAAGTCCATATTGAGCGTTCCGCCCGGTTCAGGCTGTCGGATCAGCTATTTGTATGCTTCGGTGGCCGCACCAAGGGTTGTCCGGTTATGAAGCAGAGACTTCCAAATGTATAATCGACGTTATTATGCTAGCATACTCTTCTTTGGGCCTTCGATGCCCCATGGGAGTAAGAGCCCACTAGAGCTCAACTAGAGGCGTCACCTCTTCCTGGGCCTGGTCTAGCAGTGTGTCCATTGCAAAAATTTGTGTGGCGGCCAGCTGAGCCTCGCCCTCCACATTTGCCACATTCTATAGTCTGGACATCCCGGCCTTACAGGCACGGGTCCTTTCTGCATAGCAGGGCTTCCCTGCAAAATACTTGGTCCCTCTGGGCCCCCTTGGGTGCTTAAGGCAAGTTCAAGTATTAGTTGTTCCTCTAGCATAGCACAGCGGGATTGCACTGGTCCATAGTGTCTTAGCAGATGCAGTACGAGTCAAGTATCGATAGGGAACGTACTCGGTCACTAACGTAACCTCGGTTCCCTGAGAAACGGGAACGAGTACTGCGTACTTTGCCGTGCTATGTAGCTGCACGACTCAGTCGTCGCTTCAGTCGGAGTAACCTGAGGATCCTATGGCGATGTGCCGCTTATATAGCCAGATGACCCCGCCCATTCTGGCGGGCTTTACCGCCATAGCTCCGCTTTTCAGTCATGCTCATATAACAAGATATTTTTTAATTAATTGACCATTCTCTGGGAGCTTGATTGACAGGCGATCTGAAATCATACCTAAAATCTGCCATTTTGTCTGACATCCATCATACAGGATAGTAGATTAACGCTGCATTCAGTCCTCCTTGGATGTTCCGTACATACAGACTAGTAATTCGTGTTTACGACACAAGGTTGTCATTTAAGTCACATTTCCGGTGGGCACAATTTGCGCGGTGCACACAGAAAAATAAAGGGCCAGAATTGTACCTTTTGGGGTACAACAGCTTGTCCCTGGAGCAGTACCCTTAAAAGGACATATTTGTACCTTATAATAAGTGCATATTAGTACCTCAAGGGTACGTATTACTACTCTAAGGTACTAATATGTACCTATTAGGGGTAAATAAGGTACAAAATGTGTACGTTTTGAAAGGGTACTGCCCCAGAGACAGCTTTTGTACCCCAAAAGGTAAATTTAAACCCCTTTTTTCTGGGGTTAGTAATAAATTACAAGAAAATACAACAGGGTCTGTTAACTGCTTATAGAAAATGAAGGGCAAAGAATTTGCATCAGGTGTGTTTTGCATTTTAATTTTTTAACTAATTTATGAAGCCACTTTAAACTGTATTGTATAAAAACTTGTTATTGTTATATTAAAATCCTGTCATATTTTATTCAAACAGGTTTTTTTTTTAATGTGAAAAAAAAAGCCTGACAATGTCACTGCTTAATACCTATATGTATTGTGGAATATCATTACATCCATCAATTCCGCCATGTTTCTCATTGGTGATTACGACTTTGTGGTGGCATTCAGGTGCATTTAGCTCATAAATACGATCTGTTCGACATGACTTGAACAGGCTTAAACCTGAAAAATTGTGTGTATTCTATTGACATCTTTGCACAGTTGAAATAAAATATGTTCTGATTCATGTTTATTTCGTGTAAATATGAAAAGACGATCGGTTCACGTGCCACTTGAACTGCGCTGCTGCAGCGATCTAAAGAGCCGCAAAACTGTATTTATTGTTTACATTTCTTAAAAAATTACAACATTTGAAAGCTGAGACCTTGCTTCATACCAGAAGTAACCCGCTCTGTTCTCTCTCTCTCTCGGCGTGTTGTCAGTTTCCTCTAAGCTCCGCGAGTATTTACTGCGGAGAACTGTAGTCTTGAGACAGCATACTTGCGGACATAACAACAGTAACTAAAAGGGCAGGTTTTTGCGAAGGATCAGTTGTTTTCCCTTTTAGTGATATGAACCAGGCATGACTGTGCAAAGACAAAATATTTTATGAATTATAAAGGAATATTCAATCAATCGATAGTGAGATTTTAGAAGTCTACAGTAGGGCTGTCAAAATGGCTGAAAAACTAAATTCGAATTTTGTACTTAAATATTATCAAAATTCGAATTATATTCTAATTTAGAATGCATAATTTCAGTTAGGGTGAATAAAAGCGTTTGGATTCTCTCCTGAGGCCACAATAGGAAATATTACTAATGCATTTGCTTCACAGCATAATGATAACATGACTATCTGTGAAAAAAAGTGCATAATGTTTAAAATAATGTTTATAAACCAATTATAATTAAGTTGCTTAAACAACTATAAACAAAACAGCATCATGTATGTATGCATAGTTTAATACAAAGGGCGGAAAGCCAATCACACAGAGTACATTTTTAATTTAAAAACAGGAGTTGCAGTGGGATGTGGAAAAAACCCCCCGCCATAAAGTCTCGAGATATGTTTTTTCAAAGTTGAACTTGCATTAATTTTACATGGCTTTCTAAACATGCCGCTCTCTTGTGCGAGTGCAACGGTGATAGATGTCCCTCTAGAAAATGTGCAAAATATGCGTTCTGTGTGAACGGCTTGGTTTCAGTTTTGACGTAAACAACAACATCTCCGCATTGATGTTCTCTTTTCCCGCAATATTTGTAATTAACAACGCAGCAGCGCTGCATCTAGTTGCTTCAACTGGATAGGCTAATAAAAACATTAAAATGCAACAACACTTACATAGTCATCGCATCTTGTGTGCCACTGATAAGGCTGCCTCCTTAACGCACACCTAAAATTCAAATACGTTTTTGCATTCAAATGTGGGTTTTTATTTTAAATTCGTCGAATATTCGAAATTCTAATTTTTTTTTTTGACAGCCCTAGTCAGTTTAGATATAAATTAATAACCTGGCCAAAAATGAAAATTCACTCATTATTTTCTCACTCTAATGTCTTGTCAGCTCATGTCTCATGTGGCCTGTCATGCTTGAAGAGGGCAAAATATCATAAAATTTGCCCCATTTCTTGAGCCCTGATCACTGCAGTGATTAACATGTTTCTTACATTGTTTTGCAACAGTTATTTTAACCTTAACTGATGCGGTGCGTAGCTTTTTACTTCTCAAACGTACCCATGTCTGAATTACAAGATGACAATACCAAGATTCACCCGGCTCAATTTGTGAAATAGTGGTTCAGTGTGCATGAGGAATCATTTTCTTGTATGAATTGGCCACAACAGAGTCCTGAGCTTAATCTTATTGAAAGAATGTGCTGTAGTCAACTTTACAGAGTGGTTTGACTCTCCCATTGTCAATACAAGATCTCAAGCACAAATTAATGCAACTCTTGATGAAAATAAATGCTGTTATGTTGCATGACTTTGTCGAAACAATGCCACAACGAATGCACAATATAATCAAAGCTAAAGGTGGTCCAACAAAATATTGTGCAACTTTTTTTGGAAAGGCAGTGTAAAGCTGAATCCAACACATCCCAATAGCATATTGACCTAGTATTATTCTGTTGTTCCCTGTAACACATTGCTTCATATGTGTCAATTTGGTATTTTTCCGTTTTAATATTTATTTATCATTCATTCATAGCCGCCAAATGGAGTTACCTACAGGGTTCTCATGGTCGTTAAAAATCTTGAAATATTGAGAATTTACAATATTTTATCTCCTAAATGTTGTAAATATTGCTGTTATTTCAGCATGGTTATATTTTGGTTAACATCTGTTACATGTGTAACTCTCAAAATACATTGTGACATAAGAGATTGAAAATTATTATATTCTTGTTTTGAAGAAAAATAAATATGAAGGGTCAAATGTTGTTGTTTTTTTTTCAAAGAAAATAAATGGATAAAATAGAACTAGAATAGAGAGTGCTGGAGTTAGAGAAGTTGCAAAAAAAAAAAAATAAAAAGAATGGAGATATGTGTTTTTAGCTGTTTCTTGAAGATGGCTAAGCTGCTTGAATTGAGTTGGGCAGGACATTCCACCAGGAGGGAACAGTAAATGTAAAAGTCTGTGAAAGTGATTTTGTGCCTTTTTGGGATGGCACTATAATGCATCGTTCCTATGACACTTACAGTAGATAGTCAACCAAAATGCCTAGTGTGTACCTACCGTGTGGGCAACCCTTTACATTGTACAATTGAACAGACAAAGCGTAAACGGGGGGGGGGGGGGTGGGGGGGGGGGGGGTGACTTGTATTTTCTGCGTCACATCCTTAGAGAACTACAACTAAAAAGATGAAATCAAAGGACTGATCCAGGAACAGCTCAACTCTCTTTCTAAGTATGCATACTCCCTGAATAGAGCACAGAACTGTTTATACAATTATTGATAACACTTTCTATGAAGCCCGTATTTATAATACATTATAAGGGTATTCTTAAGGCATTATAATGAATGCATAATGCATTATAAAAAACCTGCATAATAATGTGCATCTCTCATGATATTCATAGAACATTTTTCATCCTATTATCTGTTACTTATTTGTTGTTATAGTTTTTTAGAGTATGATTGAATTTATAACCCTGAACCGTTGCATCCACTTTTACCATATATATGTCCCTAGGTATAACGTTATTCTAATCCTCATATCTTCCATTTTTTCTTATGATACTTGACTTAAGCGTCAATGACCACTTATAAGTAGTAAATCATAAGCATAATTTTTTTTTAAAATCTCTCAACAGCCCTTATAAGAATCAATCAGATGAATTGTTATGACACTTGCTTTTAACTTTTTTATTGTACTATCATTTGATTATTTTGATGGTACCTTAAACAGCTGTTTGATACGTAACTCTGCACTACTCTCACTAGCGCATGAGAGTATCGTATTCCGCTCTGTAACTATGTGCTAACTACTTTAATTTGTGATGGTCGCCAACAGATAACTGGACTAAGTGTCTTGCAAGTACTCATTTATTCTACCATACTTAGATTCTACCAGTTCTTGCGCATACTACCTCTCTAATGATAGTTAGTTGCATGTAATTGCAAGTTGCTTATGGGAGTCGATTGATTAATTGGACCCGCAAATAAAATGTACACAATAAAACAAATTGCATTTTTTCAGTTGGAGTATACTCACTTAATTAATTAATATTAGCCTCAGAAGGAACACTCAAATAACACTCCTCACCTAACCACTTACAAGATGTAGTATACTGTGTAGATCTTAAATAAACAATGTCAAGATTATATAGTCCATTATAAATGTAAAAGAAATTTTAATATGGTGTTCATTGTGTTTTAAATAATCATACTCTTAAACTTATACCCACAAATACGTAAGTGTTATGATGTATTATAACTGTTGTTATGGTTATTCATGAGTTGATATAACATATTATATGTTTTTTTTATAATGCATAATGCATTCATTATAATGCCTTAAAAAAAACGTATAATGTATTATAAATATGGGCTTCAAAGAAAGTGTTACCAAATGTTCTGTACTCAGGTATGTTATCGGGAAATTTATTTCACTTCCCAAAAAAGTACCTATAAATAAAAGCAGGGACAAAATTATCCTCAAATGGCTCATATTAAGCTTTTTAAAGAGCATGTTGCACTGTCTCACATTATTTTTTTATTCATTTTTGTTCATGTGTTTTATTATATTTTATTCACTGATCCTCCACTATTTCTTCCCAACGTAGTGAATCAAAGCGTTCTCCAGGACCATCTGAACTTGCTAAAAAGAAAAAAAAAAAAAAAAAAAAAAAAAAAAAAAAAAAAAAAAAAAAAAAAGACACAACGCTGCCTCCTTGTGTCTCGGTAAGTGTCAGTACAGTAGGTTTGCACAATGTAATTGAGAGGCATTTCGGCAGTTTCAGTGTTAGAACCTTCTTGTATTTGTTTGTAATTATTCCTATTTAGGGGTCACAATATCTTTGATCCTGGAACCCTAGTGTATTTAAGATTTTATGATTCTTTTTCTTTACATTTTTCTGATCCCTAAAAGTGTCAGTACCACAGAAACCATAAATCATAGAGACACATAACTTAGTAGAATCATTAAAACTCCACCAAGTTAGGAGTCTCCCACCCACATTATTCAGGCTCGTGCACACACACATCCACACACTAGGTGGCACTACAAAAATAAAAGTTAATATTTTGGTTCATATTTCTGGAACTGTAATGGAAAGTCACACGCTGACTTAAATGTTCAAAGCTCTCACAATCCAGACGGGTTGTACCTTACCTCTTTTCTGAGGTGGATGTTTTCAGTCCTGGTTCTGCACACTTAATCTGTGAGACAGCTTTGGCACCGTGTAGACTGCTGGAGCTGGAGCTTGTGCTTAGCCAAGTGTGGCAATTGTTCAGAACCTGCTTGCATTTCCACTGGCAGAGAGCAGAACCGTCTACGTCACCAACATATGACCAGAATCGCTTGTTATCTCTTGCAGAAGGAGAGCATTGGTCTCTTCTGCCGACCACTGCTGAACTGACACATTTAATTGTTGTTGTTAATTTTTATTTACCTGAACTCTGGCGGCTTTTAAAAATGGTGACTTTCAAACTGTGGTCTGTAGTAGAAGCTTCACTTACTCACGTCATAGGTTCACTTGTTCAAGACCAGCAAGGTTTCAGGGCCAGTTTGGAGCCAGGATGTGGGGACCAGCCCAAGATTTTTTTGAGGGGGAAAACACAGCTCAGTTCCCAATTGGGCTCTGGCTCCAACACCAGCCCGGGTGAAAAAGCGGTATTAGAAAGTGACACTGAGTCAGACTGATAATATAAACAGAAGTCTGCACACAACTCTAGTGGTAGTTTGCGAAGTAGTCGGGTGTCATGAGCAGCAAATTATAACTTCTCTTCTCTCTCTGCCAAGGGTTTCTAGCATACCAACAAGAGATCAAACATGAAGACAATAAACTCACAATCGTGATAGCATATGGTTTATCTGTGTTCTTAAATCCATCTTGGGTATTTTTATAAGAATAAAGACTATTGAAAAAGCAAGGCCAATCAACATATAATTTAACACAGTATAGAATACTATAAAATAATATATCTGAAGGCCGTCTTTCTGTCAGCCTTCAGTCCAGACCTGAATAAAATTAAAACTAGCTTCAAGCAAGTTTCTAGCTCTCGGCCCCAAAGAAGCAAAATCGAATGATATTTAATGGATACATTTTCTTGTTTGAACAATTGAACACCTAAGAACACTTTATTTTAAAGAACACTATTATTTACCCTAGACTCTGCAAAACAGAGCTAAACTTCAACATGTAATGCATAGATTCAAATTTTCAATACTTATTTGTTATTTATTGTATTATTTTATTTTATTAATTTTTATAAAGATATCTGATAACAGTTTTGTGAACCTTAATGGTGTTCATTGTTTTGCGTGTTTAGATTTTGTTTATTCGTCTATCCTCCCTTCCTCCTTTCTTTTTTCTTTCTTCCTTCCTTCCTTCCTTCCATACTTCCTTTAATATTTTCATGAGTCACATAGACTAGAGTGGACAGATGCAAGATCATGCAAGATCAAACATTCCATTCAAGATCAAGCATTGCATTTTACATGGCAAGACATAGATAGCCTGTCTAGAATGCTGTGAATATAGATGAGGAGTGATACAAACAGTGCAGCATCCCAGTGCTGTTACACTAAACAGCTTCACTTAAATATCATACTGCTTGTTATCTCAAATTAATGGAATGTAACAATGTTTTTGGCTACCAATAAGTGGAGTGTATAATATTTAAAGTATTTAAATTTTTTCCCACAGTCAACATAATCCTTTTTTTTTTTTTGTTTTTTTTTCACAGTAATCAATGTACAAATATGGCCCCCAAAAAAAATGTGTGTATAATAGCTTCTAACTCTCTTGACAGCAGGAAAAGCCTCATTCATTTTTTTTTATTAGGCTGTTTGGTGATGAATCAGACCTTCAGTTTTGGACTGTGGCTGCTCATTACGTCCAGTCTTTTGCCCAGAGCTGCCAGCCCAGTGGATCCGTCCCAGAAGGCCAAACACCAGCTGAGGTCCCTCAGAGCAGCCACTTGGACATTTGCCACGACATCCTATGTGAAAGCTCTTTCTTCCAGGTATGAGCTGCTGACAGTTCATGTACTGAAAGTGTCATGAAACCCTAAAACACATTTTTTGAGATGTTAACATATAAGTACAAGTTGCACATCCCCAGTGAAACAATTTTAGCAGTCTTATGTCGATATTAAGCGTAAGGTGTGTTATTTTTCATTTTTCCCGCAATTTTCGTTCTTCCGGTTGAGCCTACGTCACGGAAAGTGATGTATATGCGTTAATCTGGAGGAGTAGAGGATGGGCTGCCATAGGCCCTGAGAGGAGTACGTCTACGTAATCAGTTTTCAGAGCTTTTTTCAGTACTTTTCATGAGAGTGAACTCTTAAGATCCAACCACTGCGCTGTATTATGCATGAGGTCGTCTCTACAGACGGAACTATTGCAAATATCAGCAACAGCTTCATGTCAATCACTACTGTTAAACACTATGCACCGCTAAACAAAATATTAATATGTAACAACACGTGGAGGCGTGTTGCATAGAGAGAGCTCAAAGACACTTCACCCCCACACGACGATGTTTAACAACGAAATCGACTGCGATGGATCATAGTTCATATCCGGACCGGAGCAAGCGTTTCAACATATTATCTATTCGTCCCGTGACTCAAACATGAACCAGCATGAGCAACATATCGTGTCTTCAAATAAAAGATGCAATAAGGGCATTTGCTGCATACCACGGGGACCGCCGCAGTGTGAGTCATCTGATCAGCGGAATGCGATGGCATCGAACGAATTATTGTCTGATCACACAGACCAATGAACAGGACTGAAAAATTCAAAGAGGAGTAAACCGAAAGTAACTGCCTTTATTCTTTCTGTTTTTAAGAGAATATGTTTTTTTGGGTAATATTCATGTGTCTGTATGTTTAGTCTGTGTTGAGTATGGTTTCTCCCCTCTCCACTCTTTACACTTACCATTTTTCCCAGATTTTACACCCATTTTGGAGATATTTTTCCAGCATCCAAGGTGTGAAAACTACCCCCTCGACAGGCTGAAACGGGGGTTTCATGACACTTGAACAACACATTGTTATGGATATTATGGAAGAGAATATTATAGCCGCAGCACCAACTAGAGAAGAATGCTTTGAGTCTTTGTCCCCCTGCTTGGTGTTCACCCCAATTGACCTCTCCACTGTGAAATAAATTGTGTGTTTTTAAATAATACTATTTCAAACATATTTCATGTAAATTTAATCTACTTATTTAAACTTATTTATAATATATAATTTATATTATAAATTTAAACTCTATGGCAGGGCCAGAGTGCCTATTACCTATTATGTTAGTGTCCACAAGGGGGAAGCCACAGTCCAGCACGCAGGCAGGTACACGCAGGTGAACTGCTCATATTTGATGTAACAGGTGGAATGATATTTATGTTTTGGTTGCAGTGCGAGTGCATGCCAGGTGGTGACAGGCACGGGGGTGTTGCGGGTCTAATAGCCAAGATAATTTTGACTCAGTCCAGAACACGCTGAGCAATGTAGCCAATCAAGTCAAGTCGCCTTTATTTATATAGCGCTTTTACAATAACAGATTGGTCAAAGCCAACCTGTTATGGTTGTATGGGGACCAATTAATAGGCAAGACCTAGGTGTGTCGAAATTGCAAGAGGACAATAGTAAACACTCAATATTTCAGTTAAAGTCAGTTCATCATTGAATTCAGTGATGTCATCACTCATCATCCAGTTATTTAAATACGTATTGGTCCGATATAAGGACGGCCTAGATTATAAGACGACCCCCCTTTTTCCAAATGTACCTTTTGGAAAAAGGCTTTTTTAAAAACCAAATCTTGTTTTTTCTCAGTAAAACACATTTTGTCTTCAATTATTTTCATATTGCATATTTTTCCTATTTTAATTTTTGTTCTGAAAGTATGACGGTATTCGCTTAAAAACTGGTCAAGTGTACCAACAATCACATTTAAAAATATACACTTTTTGATATAACATAAAAAAAAAAAAAGCAGGTAGCCCATCTGAATTATGACATTTAGGCTATCCATCTAATAGCAACCTACCAAAATCTTATTAACAGTAGAAATTAAATATTACTGTAGTCTTCAAATCTGGGTACTGTCTTACGTTTTCAAATCACAAAGAGAGTTTGGTCCCATCAGGCTAACGTGACAGTCACGACTCATGCAGCTGTAAGGTTTCTTCTCTTTTGTTGTATTCGCCCCAATCTTTACAACACACATACACCCCCCTTTACGTATTTCTTGGCACACTCGTTTTATGCGTATTTGGAGCCACCTATTTTTGTGGATGTATTATTGACATGTCAAAATCTAGACCCTGAATATAAGACGACCCCGTTTTTTCAGATGTATTTCCAAGAAAAAACCAAAAAAACAATGTAGTATATGACGCATACCCCCCCCCCCGAGCACAATACGGTAGTTAGTATCTGCTGATCCAATGTGCAACGATGTCGCTGGCAAATTAAGGTAACCCCAACCTAAGACAAGACACAGAAGGCCATAGACAGCGGCAAGCGAACCAAAACTCAGCAGTGACAGAAATGCGAGGAAAAAAACAACCTTGGTGAGAAACCAGGCCTCACGTATCGGTGGCAAGGGGGGCCATCGTTCTCCTCTGCGCCAGAAGAACTATACCAGACAGATTCCAATGCCCAGACTGCCCCACAAGAAAGGTCACACTTGGAGCAACGCATGCGAACTCCCCCCCAGTACTGGCGTTCGTGGGTCTTGTCCGCTAGGAGACAAGGTATTTAGCTTTAGGGATCGGATATTGTATCTGCGCGGTCATTTCTTTTTTTCTTAAGTTGTCCGAATCTCGCGGTGGATGACATTCAGGGATGCTATAGAGGTCCTTCTATGGTGCTGAATCCACCCTCTGCAGACTGGATACGGCCATGGATCCTCACAGCGTGACGCCAGTGCACCATTTATTGGTACAGACGGATCTGGTTGCTACGCGTGACCTCGAATCGCACAGCAACGGGGGAACCCTAATATTATGGTAGATGCCATTTCTACCGAATGAGCAAGGTACATTCGGGTATGCTCGGTGTTATGGAAGTGTTTCCCCGCATTCTCGGTTGTCTAATAATGCCCAGCCTAACAATCATTTAAAAGATTGGAATAGTAGGAAATCTGGTGGTTAGTGATGTTATATGTAAGCCAGCGGTTAGAAGCAGATGGTGTTAAATCTAGATTTAGAACTGACAGAGCGGGCCTGTCTGCCCTACCCGACAATGTTCGGTATGATTATTCAGAGTTTGGGTGCTACTCGGCAAGGATATCTGCCGACCCGCACCAGTTTGATTCTGATATTCTAGCGTAATTACTCACACCACTTGACCAGAGTTTTTGTGCAGGAACCTGACAGCCGAGAGTGGATAGGACTATAATGCATAGAGCTCATTCCAATACTGCAGGTGCAAAACATTCAGGCGCCTTTATATGTAATGAGCACGATTTTAAATCTATAGAATAATTTTTTTTTTTGTTTTACTGATGTTTACATAGGGAGCCAGCTGCATTAGTGTTAGACAGAACCGCAGCTAATATGGTCATACTTCCGGATGTAGTGCCCTGCATTTTATGTTTGCGACCATTGGAGTTTGTTTATTAAGCGATGCCAAGAACAACCACCCAATAAAGCATATCACAAATTCTAACCTTGAGAGTCATGCAGTCCTTACTGCATATGACTTCCTGCCAACATCTCTATGCCATTTGACATTGAGGAGCATAACTCGACGTCGTAATTTAGATATTTTTGAGACTGGAAAAATGCAGTTTTACAAATACTGAAAAGTGGCTTTCAAAGGAAAAGCATAAGTTGCTATCAAAGAGCCCACCCACACCTAGGTTCCTAACTGATGATGATGAATTGACAGAGCAGCCATCGAGTGTTAGACAGTGTCCTAGGTTATTTTGTGCAGAGTTTTTAGGTCCTATAATTAACACTTCTGTTTTTATTCAGAATTTAACAGTAAGAAATTACAAGTCATCCAGTTTTAATATCAACTATGCGTTCTGTAAGTTTTTCAAATTGGTATGTTTCGCCGAAGCACCGGGACAACGATGACCGCGAAGAATATTTTTTTTTTAGTGAGCTGCAGACCTATCACATCCCCCCCAGCAATACAGTGAACGCAACCTACTCACACCGTGTTCCTGTGATATCTCCCAAGTGTAACATGTAGACAGAAAAGGAGATTGAGATTCGGTTGTAATTAACTACAAACCCGTTTCCAAAAAAGTTGGGACACTGTACATTTTGTGAATAAAAACAGAATGCAATGTTGTGGAAGTTTCAAATTTCAATATTTTTATTCAGAATACAACATAGATGACATATCAATGTTTAAACTGGGAAAATTATAATTTTAAGGGAAAAATAAGTTGATTTTAAATTCATGGCATCAACACATCTCAAAAAAAAGTTGAGACAAGGCCATGTTTACCACTGTTTGGCATCCCCTCTTCTTTTTATAACAAGTCTGCAAACGTCTGGGGACTGAGGAGACAAGTTGCTCAAGTTTAGGTATAGGAATGTTGTCCCATTCTTGTCTTATACAGGCTTCTAGTTGCTCAACTGTTTTAGGTCTTCTTTGTCGCATCTTCCTCTGTATGATGCGCCAAATGTTTTCTATGGGTGAAAGATTTGGACTGCAGGCTGGCCATTTCAGTACTCGGATCCTTCTTCTACGCAGCCATGAAGTTGTAATTGATGCAGTATGTGGTCTAGCACTGTCATGTTGGAAAATGCAAGGTCTTACCTGAAAGAGACGACGTCTGGACGGGAGCATATGTTGTTCTAGAACTTGAATAAACCTTTCAGCATTGATGGTGCCTTTCAAGATGTGTAAGCTGCCCATGCCACACACACACATTCATGCAACCCCATACCATCAGAGATACAGGCTTCTGAACGGAGCGCTGATAACAACTTGGGTTGTCTTTGTCCTCTTTAGTCCAGATGACATGGCATCCCAGTTTTCCAAAAAAAACTTCAAATTTTGATTCGTCTGACCACTGAACAGTTTTCCACTTGCCACAGTCCATTTTAAATGAGCCTTGTCCCAGAGAAAACGCCTGCGCTTCTGGTTCATGTTTAGATATGGCTTCTTTTTTTGACCTATAGAGTTTTAGCCGGCAACGGCGAATGGCCCGGTGGATTGTGTTCACCGACAATGTTGTCTGGAAGTATTCCTGAGCCCATGTTATGATTTCCATCGGTATGTGATGCAGTGCCGTTAGGGCACGAAGACATGGGCATCCAGTATGGTTTTCCGGCCTTGACCTTTACGCACAGAGATTGTTCCAGATTCTTTGAATCTTTGGATGATATTATGCACTGAAGTTTGATAACTTCAAACTCTTTGCAATTTTCTCTGAGAAACTCCTTTCTGATATGGCTCCACTATTTTTCACCACAGCATTGGGGGAATTGGTGATCATCTGCCCATCTTGACTTCTGAGAGACACTGCCACTCTGAGAGGCTCTTTTATACCCAATCATGTTGCCAATTGACCTAATAAGTGCAAATTGGTCCTCCAGCTGTTCCTAATATGTACATTTAACTTTTCCGGCCTATTATTGCTACCTGTCCCAACTTTTTTCGAATGTGTAGCTCTCATGAAATCCAAAATGAGCCACTATTTGGCATGACATTTCAAAATGTCACACTTTCAACATTTGATATGTTATCTAAAATTTGATATGTGAATAAAATATAAGTTTATGAGAATTGTAAATTATTCCATTCCTTTTTTAACTCACAATTTGTACAGTGTCCCAACATTTTCGGAATTGGGTTTGTAGAGTCTTTGGGGTCAGTGGAGGTTTTGATGAGAGGCTTAATAACAGGCCAGTTGGAAGGTTTGGGGACATATCCTCATGAATGGACAATTAATCATAGTCAGAAGAGGATATAGATTATGGAAAGCCTCTTTTAGGAGCTCCTAGATGGAATAGGGTCTATCATAACTGTTGTTGGTTTAGTGATTTAACAAGTTTATACAACTATGCCTCTCCTATAGTGAGAGAATGAGTGGAATTGTTCTCAGGGGATCTGATGTGTTGACTGTATGCTGAAGGCTGCGATGGTTACAATTTTATCTCTATGGTATCGATCTGGAAGTAAAGGAGTTCATTTAAAGGGATACTGGGTGCTGTTGGGAAATGTAACACTGTTGATGCTTAGTTTCGGTTTTCATTTAGCCACTGTATTGAATATACTGGGGTTATGTTTGTTTCTACCTAAAAGAGACGGAAAAACCGTAATCGATCTTAGCGGTTTTAATGCTTCTGTAGGATAGGGACGTTCCTGCCAACAATTACGCCCAAAATATCTCTAGTTTTGTTTTCTCCAGCTGCGCCCATTTCCATGCTGCCTCTTTAGGTGTGAGTGTGATCATTATACCACGTTGATCAGGACTGTTTTCCTTAATCTTACTTAAGGAGGAACGTATCTATAATGCTAGAAAGGTTTCTCTTACATCATCAAGTTGTTCTGAGGTATTGGATATGCTGAGGAATTGCGATAAATCAGGAAGATTACTTACAAAGCAGTCTTTTGTGGTAGAAGTGATGGTTCTACCATACTTGTAACAAGGAGTAGAATTTACAGTTTTAGCTATATGAAGTTTGCACAAAACTAAATAATGATCTGAGATATCATCGCTTGGCTGCATAATTTCAACACCATCAACATCAATTCTATGTGACAGTATTAAATCTAGAGTATGATTTCGACAATGAGTAGGTCCTGACACGTGTTGTCTAACCCCAATAGAGTTCAGAATGTCTATGAATGCTGATCCCAATGCATCTTTTTCATTATCAACATGGATATTAAAATCACCTACAATTAAAACTTTATCTGCAGCCAGTACTAACTTGGATATAAAATCAGCAAAGTCTGTATGGAGCCCTGGTGGCCTGTATACAGTAGCCAAAACAAAAGTCAGTGGGGATTTATCATTAGCACTTATTTCTCTAGATAATGTTATACGAAGCTCTATTACTTCAAACTAATTATACTTGAAGCCCGCCCTCTGAGAAATACTGAAAATATTGTTATAAATTGTAGCAACACCTCCCCCTTTACCTTTTGGATGTGGCTCATGTTTATTACAGTAATCTTGGGGGGAAGACTCGTTTAAAATAATGTAATCATCAGGTTTTATCCAGGTTTCTGTCAAACAGAGCAAATCTAGGTTATGATCATCAATGGTCATATCATTTACAAAAAGTGCTTTCGTAGAAAGGGACCTGATATTCAATAAACCAAGCTTTATCATTTGTTTATCCGTATTACATCTGTTTTTTATTTGTTGAACATCAATTAAATTGTTACTCTTAAATTGGTTTGGATGTTTATTGTATTTTCTAGTTCGGGGAACAAACACAGTCTCTATAGTGTGATATCTAGGTGAAAGAGTCTCTATGTGCTGAGAATTAACTGATTTCTGAGGCAGCTAGCAGACGGTCGGTTTAGCCAGACTGTCTGCTTCCTGACCTGGGCCCCAGTTAGTCAAGTGCAAACTCTAAGACTATGTTTCTAGAGAGAAGAGCGGCACCACCCCAGGAAGAATGAAGACCATCTCTTTTCAACAGGTCAGGTTTGCCCCAAAAACTTGTCCAATGGTCTATGAAACCTATGTTATTCTGCGGGCACCACTTAGACATCCAGCCATTGAGTGATGACAGTCTGCTATGTATTTCATCACCATGGTAAGCAGGGAGGGGACCAGACCATATTACAGTGTCTGACATCGTACTTGCAAGTTCACACACCTCTTTAATGATATTTTTAGTGATCTCCTAACATCATTAGCGCTGGCGTGAATAACAATCTTACTGAATTTACATTTAGCATTAGCCAGCACTTTTAAATGGCAATTTTGGACTATGGTGGCTGGTGTCTCTATTTTCACGTTCCGTACAATAGAATCACCAATAACTAGAGCACTTTGATCAGGTTTCTCAGTGGTGTGCGTCACTGAGTGGGGAGAACCGTTTAACGTTTTGATCGGAACGGTAGAGCGGTGTTTTGACCCGCGACTATGCCACCTCACATTCACCCAGTTGCCCTGCTGTGGAGGCTCTGTAACCGGAAAAGAACAATGTACAGGACTCCCTGAGCTAGTCGCATCCAAAGCCGTATCTAGAGCCCTCACATTCTTACTATCCTCAATTAAAGTTTGGATGCGTGTCTCTAATTCTGAAACCTTCGCTGTCAGCCTAACTATTTCCATGCATTTATCACATGTGAATCCCTCGTCACCGACAGAGGGAGATAAACTATACATGTGGCAAGCGGTGCAAACAACAATAGCAGGAGAAGAATCCACTACTCACCGTGATTGATGAATGATTCTGACTTACTACTGTTGTTTGATGAACTTGTGAAAAAACGGAGCGAGATGGAAAAGAAACGGAGCGAGAGAAAAAAAGAAAATGGCAATAGACGCGAATGGAAACGCAAATTACAAGCTAACCGGCTAATGTGCTGCACACGCACTGCACTCGCGGTTTTAGAATAGAAGCGAACGATCAAATTAATCAGATTAATTTGATATATAATATCAGAAATAAGGTGGGAATTAAGTTATATTTTATCACTTTAAACAACAGAGAGTAATAGTAAGATAGAGATTCAACAGAAAAGTGAAGCCAATCACACACCACTTATGCAGCAGAAAAACAATCAAGTGCCCTGATGGCCAGCTGTAGTGATTATATTAAAGAGAGCACTCTTTGCTGGCTTTTGGATTTAATCTATTCACAATTTGAATAAAGTTTAATAATGAGTTTAAGTACCCATGTAGGAGATTTAGGCAGGTGCAGTTGGGTCACAATTTTAATGTTGGTTTTAGGATAAATTAGGGTTGCTGTTGGAAACGTGTCGGGTGTTCTTCAAATTACTGCAGGGTGAGAAGTCTGTGACCAGTCAGAACAGTGTGCTGCTGCATTCTGGGCATGATTGGAAGTACAGCCAGAAGGACCTGGACAAGAATTTATGTAGCATGCTCTGTTGGGAAGACCTGACCTGCCTGATCGAGCTGTCTTTACAATGTGGTCAGCTGGTCATTAAAGAATAATTCTTGATGGGAACATAGCGAATGGTAAAATCAGTGTAGAGTTGGAGTGGCAGGGAAGACAAAAAGCTCAGTCTTTGCAAGGTTTTGAGTACGTCTGAGGTGAGGTTCCTCACCATGGACAGTGTATCGCCAGCAGCCATGAAGATGCATGCAGCTACCGTTGGATCAGCTTCTGGTTGAAATGAGAGATAGAGCTGCTTGTCATCAGTATAGCAGTGGTAGGAGAAACCATGTGCTTGTATAATGGGTCCCAGTGATATAGTGAATATGGTGAAGAGGAGGGGTCCAAGAACTTAGCCCCAAGTAAACCCTGTGACCGGTTGATCTTCTTTGGATACCTCTCCTCCTCAGGAAACCCTGAAAGACCTACCTGTGAAATAAGATTCAAACCAGTGGAGTACAGATCACGTGATGGTAGACAGGAGAATCTGATGATTTTCAGTGTCAAAAGCAGCAAATAGATCCAGCAGAATGAGAACTGATGATTTGGAATCAGCTTTCGCTATATGCAGGGCTATAGTGACTGAAAGTAAAGCAGTCTCATTTGAATGGCTGCTTTTGAAATCTGATTGGTTAACGTTCAGTTGGTTATTCTGTGAAAGAAATAATGTAACTGTGTCTATAAAGGTGTGAACCAAATGGTCCATTCCATTAGTATAACAAAGGAATAGTATTCCTCAGGAACGTCTTGTAGATTGCAGGATCTCCAGCGGGTGGTCTTAACAGTATCTGTTGTTTGTAGCCCTTTTGTCTTCGGGTATACAATTTTATCCCACAGACAGAACTTTGGGAGAACCTAACATTCTTACAAGGGTTAAGATTGTTTGAAGGATGGCATGCTAACATCGCTACTGAAGAACTGATACATTCGCGAGCCACCCAAACGACTGCTCAGCAAAATATAGTAAAGGTGGTGATACATGGGGCAACTTTTTAGGTTAGAAGGGGTAGTATGCACTGGCCTGTCTAGACAGATATTAATCTGGATCATAAAGTGTCAATTGCTGTATTCACATCCAGAGATATGAAATGGGTGGGTGAGGGAAGAGAGGATGACACTACAGAGGAAAGATGGGAGGGTGAAAAGGAGCGTAAGTTTCACCTAAAAGTAACTTGTAGAGGAATTGGCGGCACACAGGTAGTAAGATGTAGGTTAAATGTAATAAAGAAATGATCAGAGATGTTTATAGGTTTTACCAAAATGTTGTCTGATACAATTGCCTGTGAAAATTAAGTTGAGGTCATTGCCTGATTTGTTAGTGCTTGTAGTGGTAAGCCAGTTGAGCAAGGAAGCAAGGAGTGAGTGGAAGTCTGCAGTGGAAGTCTTCTCCAGATGGATGTTGAAATCACATTGAGGAAAAATACACTTACCTAGTTTATATATGTATATATATGATTGTATTCTTCAAAACAATCTTTTAATGTATTATTGGTAACACTTTAGAATAATGTTCCGTCATACTGTTTCATCAATAACTTCACAGGAACAAATAACTAATCCACTTTTAACATTCTAGTAACTACTATTAACTAAAAAGAAACTCTGATTAACAATTTAGTAAGTAATAGCGCTCAGTTGAAACTGGTAGTTCACTATTAGCTAATCAATTACTACTATTTTTTTTCATATATCCTGGAGAACTACTAAGGACTACTGTATACAGGTTCATTTAATTAATGTGAATTATGCATAATTTATAATTAATTCTAAAGTGAAGGTCATGGTAACCCACTAGTAATGACTCAAGTACTAACAATACAACAAATAATTCTAAAGGAACTACTGATTACTGGGATCATAGGGATATAAGTAAATTAAAATGTTTTTAAAAGCAGTTTTAAATTGGTTGTTCTTCATTTTGGTTGATTCAAAATTTTTATTTAATGGTTGGATTATTGATTTATTCCAGTTCATAGAGTAATCAGATATATTTGAATATTCGTTAATGAATGTGATGAGTTCTGTAAGCGATTTCTCTGGGTTCTGTTTATAAAGTAGGATGTCGTCTGCATGTAATGATATTTTATGAAAATATTGTCGGATCTGTTATCTATAATATTGTCATTTTGTCTAATGGCTGCTGCTAGGGGTTTTATAAATTGTGCAAATAGTAGTGAAGTTATTGGACATCCCTGCATTGTTATAGCTGTAGTCACAATTCACATTTAAACAAATGGTTTTCTGTGACATGTTCCACAAATACTGTTCATCAAAACTTTTTTTATTTGCACCCAGAACTTTCATCTACGGAACACAAAATGACTTGTAAATCACTTTTCTCTCTCTCATTTAGAGGTTTCAGCTGGAGCGTGTTCGTCTACAAGAAGTGAAACGATCCAGCTATGAACACACCAAAAAGTGTGCTGACCAGCTTCTGCTGCTGGGACAGGTAAGCTACTACATGCATTTGATGAGTTTACATATGTCATTATAATACAGTAAAAACATTTGGCTTAAAAGTGGCTTTTTTATCTGGTTTTTTTAGTGCTCCTTTTTACAATATGTAATATAAGTCTCTGGTGTCCCCAGAATGTGTCTGTGAAGTTTCAGCTCAAAATATCCCACAGATAATTTATTATATCATTTTGAAAATGACTATTTTTAGTGGAAGCAGAAACATGCTGTTTTTGTGTCTGTTTTTTTAAATGCAAATGAGCTGCTGCTCCCCGCCCCCTTTTCCAGAATAGAGCTGCGCCATTACAGCTCAGACCTGCTCAAAAACATCTGTTTTGGTTCTGATTATCATGTTTATCATACTGAAATCATGCGATGACCTTTAAATCGATATTAGTTTCACTTCTGATAGTACGTGTTTTCTGCGCCAGTGCACAAATCGAAGCACACCGGACAGGAAAGGGCTGTATAAACTAAGTATAATTCAAAAACAAGTTTACAGGTTAAAAAACACACGAGTTACACAACAAACATCAAGTTATGTATGTCAAAGGTAAACAGCTGAATCGGAAATAAATCGAGTTATTTATAGAATCGGTGTGGCAACAAAAGACAGCAATATACAGTAAATCAATAATAAAGCCACTGATCTCTTCGAACATGATTAATAGCACTTACTGGGAAAAAGTCAGATTTTCATGATCGTCACCCATTAAAATATTACTATCATTAAGTACTTTATTAAGACAAACCATATAAAACTTTTACAAAAATTATCAACATAAAACAGTATCCTCCACCAAGTAAGAGATAAATACAGTTATGTAATTAAAATTGTTATTTTACATCGAGTAATATAATGATGGTGCAGATTAATCCCATCTACATAATCACAAAATTAATTGAAAATATTTTGGCCAACCTGAAACAAAATTGGCAGGAAAGATAATCATTTGTGCCTTTGAAATGAGCAAAACATTAAATAGGAACATTACAAAGAAGTTTGATTTAGACAGAGAAAATATAATAAAATATTTAATATTTTTATTAAATTTTATTAAATAATATTTATATACAGAAATCTGGCAGTAAGTTTTGGGAGCTCATTTTTAGTCAATCCTGCAAGACAGACTTTTCAGCATAGGAGATGGGCTAAAAATGAACTCCCAAAACTTACTGCCAGATTCTGGAAGATAAATTCTTCAAAAAGTGGTACAAGAGGATGTGGTGCTGGTCTTTCAAGAGTCACTCTCAACTTATCTGTCCATAAAGCCTATAAAAAATTTGTCTTCATGTATTTCACAATACTTCTGCATGTTATTCTTATTAAGTGAGGGTAATTTTTTAGGATTTTTTTACCCAAGCAAATGTCTGAGAACCTGACACCTTGTAATTCTGGAGACTCCATGAAGGTTGAAGTTCTGGAAAATGGTGGCGTTGGAGACTAAATGGTTCCTGATGGTTTTACACCTAATTCTTCACATTAATTCTTAAATATTTTGCAGTTAACATGTCTTTTCTTCTCCACCTGTTTTTTGCTGACCCAGTGAGCATTTTGCAGTCCAATGGCCATGTCTTAACTTTGCAATTACTGTATTGCATTAGTTTTGAATATTTCTCATGGGGAATTAATCATTTTTACTTTCAATCTGAGTCAAATCTCTTTTTTGGCTCATTTTTTCTGTAAAAGAAAACGTGCCTAATAATTCTGCACACCTGAATAGTCTATGCAGAAATGTAATCTTTGCTACATACAAGAACAAATTGTATCCACATGAATTTCGCAACTAAGTTTATTCTCCATATGGATACCAAGATACTTGTAGGAACGTACTTGCTTAATTTGTTTCATGTATAAACACTGGTGTGGTCACCTATGTATCTAGGATCAATGATTATCTCCTTTTTTGTATTTAAAATAAGATGATTTCAATCACACCAATCTACAAACCTTGATACCTCTGAGAACACATTCCTGTGGAACACCTGTGCTAATACCTTTCAGCTCCGATAAAGTGTGATTGACTCAGACCTGTTGGGTCCAATTAGTCAAAAATGAAAAATGCCACCTAAATAAAAAAGGATTCACATTCAATGCCTTCAATTTCCCTTAAGTCGCGGGGCCAGGTGCGACTGCACCATTTGCACCGCCCAAAGTACAGCCATGTATATTACGGGTGTAACCGTACACATATACAGTGGGGAAAATATTTCTTTGATCCCCTGCTGATTTTGTAAGTTTGCCCACTTACACAGAAATGAAGGGTCTGTAATTTTAGGTTATGTTAATGGATAGGAGACCAGACTTCAACCAAAGAAATCTAAGGAAGAGAAAAAACACATTATATAAAGGTTTAGAAATTGATTTGCATTTCAGTGAGTGAAATAAGTATTTGATCCCCTACCAACCAGCAAGAATTCTGGCTCCCACAGATTGGTTATGTGCCCAAGTGGAACACAGATTAGTCATGTCACTTTAAGAAATTACTCCTAATGTAATCTTGTTACGAGTATAAAGAAACCAGTCCATAGAATGTGTACCTTCCATTCAAACCTCTCCCACCACGCCAGGGGCGAAGGACCAATGTCAGAGAGACTGTCAAAAGACTGTGGCGCAGCGTCCCAGGACTGTAGATCTGCCACAAGGCTTGCAAATGGGCATAACAAAGCCCATCAGCAAAGAAGCCCTGCGTGAATGAGAAGGAGGACAGTCCCGTCCTGTTTTTGTTTTTTTTAGTTTTTTACAATAATACTCACAAAAACTGCACGATAAATTGCATGTTATTGTCATGCGCATCTCGTCAGTAAATCTGTGATTAGTAGTAAATCTCCATCACGTGCTTTCAGATGGAGCGGCATTTAATACACTGAGCCATAGTTTGCGAACAAGCTACACAATATCGCATTCATAATCCCATGCGATTTATCATGCAGCACTGAAAAAAACAACCATCAATCGGCCTTGGTCTGGAGCTCTGTGCAAGATCTTGCCTTGGGGTAAGGATGATCCAACAAGCATGCAAACAGGCGTGCAGGGATATCAGCCCCGAATTACACAAAGGGAGCAGAAGGGAGTTTTAGACTGGTTAAATGATCCAGCAATGAGGACCTGATAAACTCAAGAAGGCACATGTACTAGGAACGTTTAAAGTTTGCCAAACGAACATCTACAAGTTAACTGACTACATGAGAAGGCTTGAGGTGATTCCTCGAGAATGTGCTGTGGTCAGATGAGACCAAAATTGTGCTCTTTGGCATTAACTCGACTCGCTGTGTGAGGGAGAGAAATGCTGACTATGACCTCAAGACCACCATCCCTACAGTCAAGCACGGAGGTGGTTATGCTTTGGGGCAGTTTTTCTTCTAAGGGTATAGGACGATTTCACTACATTGAGGGGCAAATGGACAGGGCCATGTACTGTAAAATCTTGGACGAGAACCTCCTTCCCTCAGCCAGAAAACTGAAGATGGGTCATGGATGGGTCTCCCAGCATGACAAAGACCCGAACACATACCGCCAAGGAATACAAAGGAGTGGTCGAAATAGAAGAATTTTTTTTTAGCACATTAAGGTCGTGGAGTGGCCTAGCTAGTCTCCAGACCTCAATCCTATAGAACATCTGTGGAGGAAGCTGAAACTTCTAGTTGCCAAACGACAGCCAAGAAACCTTAAGGATTTAGAGAGATTCTAAAGAGGAGCGGATCAAAAAATCCTCCTGAGATGTGTGCAAACCTGGTCACCAACTACAAAAACATCTTACCTCTGTGCTTGCCAACAAGTACTAAGTCATCACACCTCTCCAAAAAAGCACGCTTATGCTTAGAATGGGAATTTAATCATTATTATCACCTCAAACATACGTGAGAAAGGCAGCTGCAAATCAATTTCTAACCTTTTATATAATGTGTTTTTTTTCTGGATTTTTTTGGTTGTTATTCTGTCTCTATATGTTAAAATAAACCTACCATAAAAATTACAGACCCTTCATTTCTTTGTAAGTGGGCAAACGTACAAAATCAGCAAGGGATCAAATAAATATTTTCCTTACTATATTAGGGGTATAACGGTACACATAATCTTTCGGTTCAGTGCACGTGTACCGAACAAAACATCAACTTTTTCCAGCAAATTTAAACTTTTTCTGTTTTGGCACTCTTTGATGAGGTGTTGACAGCTCGCTGTGTTAAACGGCTTCGGTCTAACAGCACAGCGCCGGAAGCGCCACGACCGGTGAGTGTGATCATTCATCCCTCCCTCTTACCTTTAGTTTTAACTGGAAGTAACATGAATGAACATCTCATGCCTCGTGTAATCACACAATCAGTGTTTCACTGTGTTTAAAGCGAAAGATGTGATTAAAGCGGCTTTCGCGACGCATTAGACTAGATACTCATTATATTTTACTTTACCTGTTAGTGATATCTTAATCATTAAATGTATATTTAAATATATCTTTTTATGAAACAAGTTATGACAGCCACTGTGTAAATGATTATATTTCAACAACAAATAAAAAGTGGTAATTTAACAGTTAATTTAAAAAACTGCATTGATATGCAATTTACATAGTTTTGCATACATTTTGTTGTTTTTGAGTGTGGAATTTATTTAAAAAAATAATAGTAAGTAAATTTAAGTTTGAGGCTCAGTTGTTAAGTACGCGCAACTGTATAGTAATGTATAAAGGGCTCCCTATAGTTATAGGAGAGGCAGAAGCTGACGGGTAGATTTATCCGATTGTTGTTATTGCACAAGGGAGTCGACAGCAGCCAGTGCTCACACAGAGATCTTGGGGTGTCGTAGTAGGGAAAGCCGCGTCAAGTAAAAGTCTTGGTTCTTAAGTGTGTCAAAATTCTAAGAAGGATGTAAATTTACTGATCTTATTCCTCTGTACTTAAGAATCCAGGGATGTGTTCATTTAACCAGGTGCCTAGGTAACGTGTAGGAAGAAATAGAGCTGGATCCGATAGGTCTCCTAACTTAGTTAGGAGTAATAAGATGGCAGAAAAGAGGAGATGACAAACACTTTCCAGCGAACATATATTGGACTTATATGATAATATGGAGTTGATAAAACGATACACACTTAATTGTAAAGTATCAACAAGTTTTTTTTTTTTTGAAAACTGATAACGTACGAAAAAAATGTCAGAGAAATGCATCAGTGGTGTGAATTCCCGCACACGAAGGGGATTGACACAGTAGGCAACGCAGGTTCCTTACCAATATTGTCTTCCCCACCCTATGGCAATACAAACCCCCACCAAAAAGCACTCCAAAAGTACCCATACATCGAATACTCGTAAGGTCGGACCTGATGAAAATTGTGGAGTCAGGCGAATATTTTTTTATTTATTCAGAAACAAATCACTCAATTTCAATTAAGAACCAGTAAAAATTACAAAGGCACAAAAAAGCTAAACAAACTATCATGACAGTACTGGTTGCCAAAAATACTGCTATTTCAATTGACAAAGTAGCTAACAAAAGATATGGTTCACCTAATCCGTTGACCTAATGACCAATTAAAGGTGCGTTCACAAAGTGATACTATACTTTATAGTCTTTACAATAGTACAGTGAAAAAATCGCCTTTATGACTCATGGGAGAGAGTCTCGGGAAATGACTACGATACATCGTTTGTCCCAAGCAATTTATTTTGTTGCGACTAGGTTTTTGAAAAAAAAAAGGTCTCCGACAAGCGGAATCTAATATAACACAAAACATGCGGAAGTCACTAAGTCTAGTGACAAAATCACTAAATTGGCACATTGACTACAACATACGTATTTACATTTCATTGGTCCTCTTGTTTTTGCATGTGTTCATAATTTCTTTGTATGATAGCATGTCCAAAAATTATGACCGCACAATTTGGCTTGTTTCATTGCATTATTATCACAAATAAAACAACTGACTAAGCAACTATGCAATATTTTTACAAAATCTTGCACATTTTTTTTTTTAATTAAGGATGAAAATATGTCAAATTTCCTAGGCTGGACATCACTTTTGGCCACTACTATATGGCAGTTTATTGAATTTTCAACTGACTGCAGGTATTGTGAAGAAACAAGCGAGGACAACAGCAAAATGGCAGATCATGGAAATAAATGTTATGTTACAGGCTGTGCAGGGGATGTGAAGTGCAGGCATGGGTTGGTGTCTGTATTCAGAAAGGCCCGGAAAGCAAATAACGCACCTTCTAATAAAATAATGCAAGCCACTAAAGGGACATGGTTAGATGCTTGCTAGCGGCAGCCTGTTACATCACAGTACATTAGATTTCACTTACCACATAAACAGAACGGTAAGGAGAAAGGGCGATGATGAGGACAGGATGGTAGCGAATGATGACAGATCCTTTGAGCAACCACTGACCAAGCATCTGATCTTGTAAAATGGTCGACGCGTCCGCATGCGCATTGCCGTCGTGTGTTAAGTACTGCCGATGTAGTTTACACAGCGCACGTGCGATCGCAAATCTCGAAAGATAAGTATAAGCGATCATGCATTCGAAAGCAGTTTCAGTGCCCCACATATTAATAGCGGCTCCTGAGTCACATTTTTTTTTTATTAATACAGTATAATTACCAACCATATAAACCTGTGAGAGGAGAAAAGTATTTGAAATAAGATATTTCACTGTGGTTCTCCTGATGTGAGTGGGCGACTGAAATGGAGCCACACTGTGTACCGACAATCAGAGCAGCAAGTCAAATCATTGGTCGCAATGTGTCCGAACGGAAACAGCCAATGCAGAAAGATTCAAACATGATTATTCATGGGACCCTTCCAAATAAGGTTAAAAACAGACCATTCACTTCTAGAGGACAAATGCCTAGGGTTGCGTAACATGGACATGTAAAACAATTCTTGAGAGTTTTTGCCCGGTACCTAAGCCACATAACACCGTCTATGAGAGATCATGAGAACAAATAAACCTTTTATCACATGCATTCTATGGTAACCTTTAAGTCAATTCACTTACGCTAGCGTTCTGAGCAGTAATTATCATGAGGCTTGTTAGAATACGGGCCGATCTCCTCATCACCAATCTTGTCTGAAATGACATGAAAGAACACAGAACAAAAAACTGAGACAGACTAAATCAGAACAAGAACTGTGGCAACGTCTTAAGATGCTTCTAGAAACCTCCTGCAAAGCTACAGTGCTTTTTAAAGTTTTAGGCACTTGTGTAAACATTCTGTAAAGTGAGGTTGCTTTCAAAAATAATGTCATAAATACATTTTGTTTATCAATTAACTTCTATTAAGTAAATTAAATCTACATTTGGTGTGAGCATCCTTTGCGTTTAAAGCAGCTTTTGCCCTCGGTTTTTCAGGTAGCTTTGCAGGTTGGATTTCTTGAAGCATTTCGGAGACAGTTGCGCGGGATGAGTGTTCGGGATTTAGTCGGTCTCAGTGTTTTTTAGGTTTCTTCATGCCATTCCAGACAGAATGGATGATTGATGAGATGCAGTCTAGGTACTGCGGGTAAGACTCCTTGTGCAAACAAATATCTCACTGCATTATTACAATTAATGGTTAAATGAATGTTTGGAAATGTAAACTTGTTTTTCCTACTGACACACTACAGCAAAAGATTAAAATAACTGACTTAAATTTTCAAAATTTTGGCCCTGTATGCCACCAGAACAGAATTAAAAAATAAAACAATCAAAATGAAATTGAAGTGCAGATTTCAAGCTTTAATTCAAGAGGTTGAACAAAAAATATAACATAAAATGCTTAGGAAATACAACCATTTTTATACACAGTTCCCCCATTTTCAGGGGCTCAAATGTAACTGGACAAATAAATATAATCATAAATAAAAAAATGTATATTTTTGTTGAGAATCCTTTGCAGGCAAAGACTGCCTTAAGTCTGGAACTCATGGCCATCACCAGAGACTGGGTTTCCTCCTTTGTGATGCTTTGCCAGGTCTTTACTGCAGCTGACTTCAGTTGTTTTTTGTTTGTGGGTCTTTCTGCCTTTAGTTGTGTCTTCAGCATGTGAAATGCTCGCTCAATCAGGTTGAGATCAGGAGATTGACTCAGACACTGCAGAATATTCCACTGTTTTACCTTCAAAAACCCCTGGGTTGCTTCTGCGTTTTGATTTGGTCATTTTTTTGTCATATGCGTTATTTTACTGCAAATGTCGATCCTCTAGTCAGAGCGCATTATTGTACGGCGCGAACAGCACAATCATAGCAGCACCAAAACTGGGACGCGGCCACGCCTCATTAGATAACAAATGGTCCCAGTCACCTCACCACATATAAATGGATGCCAAGGATGCGCAACGACACAGGCCACCCTGGTTACCATGGGAACCCTGGACACCAGATACATTTACGGCCTAATGGAATGCCTGAGGCACCCCTCGAGCTACAAATTTCCATAGGAAACTCCACACACCGTTATCTTTATGTGGACCCACAGGTGTCCCACCATAGAAATTGACTTTTCTACTAATTGATTCATAGGAAAACCTTTCTTTGAATGAAAACACATATCCTTCAGATCATTGTGTATGTTGTCTTTGATATTTTTAGAATATTTTATGCATATGCTTATGATCGAAACACTCATTCCTGTCAGCTTACATATATATATCTCTACCTTGTGTAGTATCTATGAATTCGCCTTCTTATAATCGAAACAAGCGTGTATATTATATACTAGTCCGGTAAACCCCCCCCCTAGGCAACCATTACTTTTAGTAATAGTCCTTGAGAAATCTTTAGTAATTCGCATTAGACTGTTTGCATTGCAAACTACCAGGTTGCTTCTATGAGGACAATTTCCTAGGGTTCGGTTAAACCATACAGCAATTTGACACCTGACCACTTGGAATTTCCATCTTTCTAATTTGCGACCAGCCCATTATTGAGAGGCGGGAATATTTCACAGAGTAAAGGCCTCACATTCAGTGACCCCTACCCAGAGGACGGTAGGTCTCGGGTTAGATTCTAAGATGAAAGATAGCCATGAGCTAGAAGTCTCTGCAACCCCCTAAGTACGGCCAGGCTGTTGGCCTTGTCGTTTACATTTCAACAAGAGTTATCTGACCTCAAACTGGTTCATTTTGAGTCAACCAACTTCAGCCATGAGAGATCAACAGTGGAACCTTCACGACAGATGAGACATTTCAATGGGATTCCAAAAATAGTTTATGTAATTGAACATTCGGTTAATTTGCACCTTGTTACAAGTGTCGTTTGACCTAAGAATATGATGGTTTCAATCGGTGTAGATCTGTCGGAATATGAAAATGGTGCCATAATCATTCCTATTTCTATTTATGACTTAAGCTTGTAACCCTGTATTGTATTTACCAAACTGTAGACAAATGTGGTTGTGGTCTGTTGTGTGTGTTAGTTGAGGGTCGATAGGGGAGTAATAGGCAGAGTTAAGGGTCTGTGTGTCATGTTACTAGACCCAGTTTAAGTGTTTGAGTGTTAGTATGTCTGGGAATTAACGATAACTGTTTTAAAAAACTGGCGGACCGCGTGTTCACACGCTGCGGCTTCTCTCTCTTCCGACAGAAAGGTGTTTTCGTGTTTTCTTGTGAGTCGCAGTGTTTTTGTACGTATTCGTCGCGTATTTGTTTCTAGCGGCATCATAGCGTGAGTTTTCTGCTCGATGTCGGCAGAAAGCAACCACCACATTTTCCGATTAAACTCCTGCGCGCACGCAGGCAAGAGACTGCGGGTCTGATGCTCACGCGTCTGCTCGGAGGCGCCCACACATACACACCGAACCAAACGACTGACAATCTAGCCCACAGAGGAAGGGCAACACCAAGCGAGAGCACTAAAATTTCGTAGATACGGACGTGACGAGGAAGCAGACAGGTAGAGGGGTAAGCGCGGAGCGTACCCGGGGCTAGGCTAGCGGCTAACCCAAACAAGCCGGCTATCCCTTACCTAGTACCGCCCCGGCATAACGGTATGCTCTCTTGGACAATAACTGGACTCATCCGACGACCTACGCTCAACTCAGAGGATTGTAAGAGACTGTTGTGTTTTTGTGTTTTTGTGTTCACGGAAACATGACTCAACAACAGCATTCCAGACTGCGCTATTCATCTCGATCAGCTGACATGCTATCAAGCGGACAGAGTTCTCGTCGAGGGAGGTAAGACCCGCGGAGGCGGGCTTTGTGGTTTAACCATGCTGTACCCCCCCTTGTTTTTTTTTTAGGCTGACCAGTGGGT